>JAFBJR010000766.1:0-177087 GCA_016785285.1 Brachirus orientalis | reverse complement strand
ATGATACACAACTTTATTTATCAATGAGGCCGGAAGAAATAAATCAGGTTGTTCAACTCCAGGAATGTCTTAAAGACATTAAGTCCTGGATGACCTGTAACTTCCTACTTCTAAACTCAGACAAAACTGAGGTTATCATACTCGGCCCTAAACACCTTAGAGACAAACTTTCTGACCATATTGTCACTTTAGATGACATTACCATGGCGTCCAGTTGTAAGTAAGGAACCTTGGAGTTATTTTTGACCAGTGTATATCATTTGACTCACATATTAAACACATTTGCAAAACAGCCTTCTTCCACCTGTGGAACATTATTAAAATTAGAAACATTTTATCCTTAAAGGATGCTAAAAAACTAGTTCATGCTTTTGTTACATCAAGATTAGATTACTGTAACTTACTACTATCTGGATGTTCTATTAGGTCTGTTAAAACTCTTCAGTTAATTCAAAATGCTGCAGCACGAGTTCTAACAGGAACTAGTAAGAGAGACCACATCACTCCAGTGTTAGCTTCTCTGCACTGGCTCCCTGTACAGTTTAGAATTCAATTTAAAATCCTCCTCCTCACGTACAAAGCACTTAATGATTAGGCCCCATCATATCTTAAAGATCTAGTTTCACCTTATCAGTCCAACAGATCACTTCGGTCCCAAAACACAGGTTTACTTGTAGTTCCCAGAGTCCATAAAAGTAGAATGGGAGACTGAGCCTTTAGTTACCAGGCTCCTCTCCTGTGGAACCAATTGCCAATGTCGGTTCAGGAGGCGGACACTGTCTCTGCATTTAAAGTTAGACTTAAAACCTTCCTTTTTGATAAAGCTTATAGTTAGAGCTGGCTCAGGGAAACCTGAACCATCTCTTAGTTATGCTGCTATAGACCTAGAGTGCTGGGGGATTTCCTGTGGTGCACTCACACTCTCTCTCTCACACTCAGGGTATGAATGTGACTTAATTATGTGTCATTAACCTTATTTTTTTCTCTCTCCCAAGTCCTTCCATCCTCTCTCTCTCCCTCTGTCCTCATTTTGCAGGCTGCAGGATCCAGATCCAGTTTAATGATATTATTATTATTATTATTATTATTATTATTATTATCAAATATACAAGTGTTGTATATTTGCTCCTGGTCCCTCTCTTCTTTCTCTCCCTCACCTCCCTCTTTTTCTTTCTCTCCCCCCTTTCTGTCCCCCACCTCTCCTCTGTCCCCCATTTTCCTCTCACCCCAACCGGTCGAGGCAGAACCGGTCGAGGCAGATGACCGCACATCTTTGAGTCTGGTTCTGTCAGAGATTTCTTCCTGTTAAAAGGGAGTTTTTTCTCCATTGATGCCTAGTGTTTGCTCATTGTGTTAACTGTTCATCTCTTTTCTCTCTGTAATATTGTAAAGGTTTTGTCCTTACTATGTACAGTACCTTGAGATAATGTATGTTGTGATTTGGTGCTATACAAATAAAATTTAATTGAATTGAATTAAAGGCTGCATGTGCTGTGCATATATAGGAGACAAATCAGTTGTGTGTGTTAAACACACAGTCAGGTTTTTATTTTTACACACACTATTGGGAGAGAAGGATGTTACTTGTTTTGGTCTTGCTTGAGATCTGGCAACCATGTTCCTGAGCTTCTTCACACTTCACACTTCTTCACACTTCACACTGTTTCTGCTGGACAGCTCTCCTCAGCAGCTTCTCTTGAGGGGGGACATTTGGATCGAGGGTGTTGGTAAACAACCCGTCCCAAGGCTCCCCCACCACGGTACAGAGAGGTGCTAATTCAATGATCACACCGCAGTCTGACACAGAGAAAATCTGGAGACAAGCCACGCATCATCTTCACAAAACTACATAATGAGGTAGATGCCACACATGTTCTGAGGAAAGCTAGAGATCGCAGCATCCAACTCAACTACAATGGGATTCCGATCGCTATATTTTCAGACTATAGGGCCAACGTCACCAGAACAGCTTTCACAACCACCAGAAAGATGGATTTGCTACGGTTTACTGTATCTATCCAGGTTCTGCATATCCAACAACAACAAAGAGCAAGAGTTTGTGGATGGGATCAAGGATTTACACTGTGCACTTAATGAGCAAATTGTACCTTTAATTGTATAGATTGTCATACTTAAACACATATATGTTTTTTGCCATTATGGCAAAAGTTGAACTTATTGAAATGCGTGTGTCTCACGCATTATGTAATCATTATGTAATCCGATCATATTGATAATCATTGTGGTTCGGAACGTCAGCGAAAGTGAGTGCATTGTGTAACTGAAATAACCATTTGGGTGAAACACTGCCCGGATGCGCAAAATGTAATTCTGAATTTACAGATTACTCGACACAGATAATTTGCCTCGAGTAATTTTAGCAATCGCATTATTAGAGCAGTGATTCTCAAACTGTGGTACGTCAAAGAATCACTTAATTAAATGTAAATAAAAAATTTAAAAAAATATCGGAATGAATGAAAAGATCGTATCAACCGATGACAATAAAATGAAAGGAAATACAAATTAAGTTTTAAAATATAATTTTAAAAAGTTTGCTTCTGGGTAGCCATATGTAGCATACGTAAGCGTTCCTGTATGCGCTGTTGGTAGCTACAGGCTGTGATGGGAAGAGGTGGAGGTGGCTTGCCTAAGAATGACGAGTACGACAAAACTACTGTCGTGGTTTAAATCCGCGAATGGAAGCGTGGATCAGGAGAGAGCGAGAACTGAAGAGGGCGTGTGTGAGCCGAGCGCAGGTGCTAACAGCAGTGGCAAAACCAGCCCCAGAACATCTGCTAGCAACAGCAAACAGCAGGAACCAGTGAGGAAATATGACGAAAACTACATTAAACTGGGATTTATTTGGAGCGGGGCAGAGGGGCTGCCCAGGCCGTAATGTGTTGTATGTGGTGATGTTCTGAGCAATGAATCCATCTCAAACGGCATCCTACAACCAAACACACGGCACTTAAGGACAAACCAGCGAATTCTGTCCTATGGTACACCCGCCATCGCCAAAGCACAGGAAACTTCATATTGTGCTAGCCTCCGGATCGCCAGAGCTGGTAAGCCGCACACAATCGGGGAACAGCTGTGTTTATCTTTACCCAAAGAGATGACACGTATCATGCTACCAGAGAGTTAAACTTGGTGCCGCTTTCAAATAACACCATGTCAAGGAGAATAAATGACATGGCTGATGATGTTAAAAAGATATTTTTGAGGATGCTTTGTGGCTCAGTCAGTTGGCATATTTGTCTCACGTTTAAACAACCTGAATTTGGGACTACAGGGACTCTCTATCAATGTTTTTGATGTGCAGGACAAAATCAATGCACTGCTGAAAAAGTTGGAGTTACTTTAAATCAAAGTCAAGACAGGTGATGTGTCAGCTTTCCCTGCTTTGGAGAGTTTCTTGTCTGACAACGACCTGATGCTTGATGATGGAGTCAGGGAGAACATCGCTGCACACCTCACATCAACAGTTCTGCAATTATTTCCCAGTGATGCCTAAAGATGAAGCTAGCAGCTGGATGAGAAACCCTTTCAACATCAACACCTCTCACGTGGCCTCCATGGACTTAACTGTTGTTGAGCAGGAGAGGTTAATAGAGCTGTCTTGTGACAAAAAACTGAAGGCATCTTTCAGAAAGCACACTCTGTTGGACTTTTGGATAAAGCAGTACAGTGAATACCCTGTGCTTTCTGACAAGGCTGTGCGTTTTCTCCTTCCTTTTGTGACCACCTACTTGTGCGAGAAAGGCTTCTCTTCAGTCGTCATAAAAACAAAGCAGAAGCAGGGTGGATGCTGAGCCAAACCTGAGACTGAAGCTGACCTCCATTGATCCAGACTTTGCAGGACTGTGTTCAAAGAGGCATGCACACCCATCACATTAAGCTCATGTAAGTTGTCATCAATCGTATGTGTATATTTAACTACAGCTGTTATTCTTAATGCTTTTCCTCACTTTTGTTTTATTCTTAATCATATTGTTCTTCCTCTGTTTGTGGTTCTGTTTCAGAAAGCAGTCACTGAAGTTAAGAAACGGCAAGAACTGCAGCTATGCATTAGCCTGTTTTGATTTTTTTACTTAACATTTATGTACAGTACAGTTGTATTTAACTTTTAAGTACTTTTCATTTAATATTTAAGAACTGTCTTTTAATATTTATTTTAGTATGTTTATTTAACTTTTATGTGCAATTAATTTTATTTGATTCATTATTTAAGTACAGTGTTTTAGTTTCCTATATTCAACTGTGTGTAATGTTACAGTGGCCAACAATATTAAATATACTTGTTAAATAAAACATCCACCGCTACTGTATTTTAATGTTGGTCATTATAGTATTAAGTATTTTCTGAGGTGGTACTTTGAGAACCAACGTATTAGAGGAATTGTTTCAGCCCTAATAGAGAGGACAATTTTGCACCAAGTGCAATTCATAAAGAAGAGGTTTATAATGATAAATGGATTAATTGATGGAGGTATAAATTTGTCTTATCAATATTTATGTTGCAAACGAGGATGCTCTTGGCTAAATTGTTCTCCACAATTTTCCAGCACAGGTCTGGTAATTTGTTGCTAAAAGGAGATTTCATTTGTGTTATGTCCCAACATTTAGATAGACAACTCACATCTAATACCTCTAATTCTAGAACGAGCAACATGCTTAGACTTTTTTTGGCAGAATGTGGTCTGATAGATGTCTGAAGAGTCAAGTATCCTAAAGGTAGAGACTTTGGGCTCTAATTTCGTAGGCCAGGCGCAGCGCAGTTTGCAAGTTTCATGCACAGCACATGGTGCCTGGCTATGCCCGGCTGCGCACCCTGTACTCCTCTGTCCCGCCTCAGTCTCTCCTACCAGCTAATAGCAAAGAGAGGGAGAGAAGGTGTGACTGGGTTTAACACAGTCTTCACCAATCAAATGAGCTTCTCTCCTCACCTTTAAATGCGCTATCGCGAGGTGTATTGCAAGTGTCGTTTTGCCATGGACGAAGGAGACAGCTGCAGTGTCAGACGGAGGAAAACTGATGTTCTGGTCCGTGAGGTCCAAGCTCGCAGTGGCCGAATATATGATCACACGAACAGACCTCAATAGGCTGATGATGCAAAAGGAGCCAAAAGGAGGTTACCAATATTAATTCAGGTTTGCCCTGACATACTGAGAACCATTGCCCAGTGTAAAAAAAAAATTGTTCAATGATGTAAGAAGAAGGGCCAAACAAAAGCACCCGGGGGCGGCCCCTCCACCACTGTGGCCATGAACTTGGCGGAGGACGTTGCATCCTCCACCCTCTTAGCCATAAGCATTGAGGGCTTTATTGGGATTGAGGTTGGCATTAAGAGTTTTTGTTTTTCCACTGATAAAGACACTCATGTTTAGTAACCTGTATTTAAAGATCTTTCCATTTTCTCAGATATTATTCTCTCATTGTTTTTCTTCTTTATATCTTGCAGCATGTCTTCCCTCTCCTTATCTGAAATGGCTTCCGTGTCCCCAATTGGCAGTGGAGGCAGATAGTTTACTCATGCTTTCTTGGGCTTTTTGATACCTTTGCTTGAACCATTCTCATCTCATCTTTTCAGCGGGTTTACTTCCAGCTCTGGACAGGAAAGTTGACGGCCTCTCAATTTAGCTTGGTAATTCCCCATTTTCCATTTCATCCCCTGTTGCCACCCATAAGGGCCATTAAAAGACCCTGGTTCCCCGAAACAAGTGAACTTTTCGATTAAGGCTTCGACCACTGTCAAAATTTCTGAGGGGTATGTCGTGTAACCAAAAACCACCTCTGCAAGCTTCTCCAGTATGCTGCTTGTCAAACTTGGGTGGCTGAGCAGGGTACCATCCTTCAAGCCTGCAAATGTTCTACATCAAAGGAAAATGTTGGTATTTCAAATCTGACTGGCCATGGTTGAGAGTGTTGGGAAGTTCCGCTTTCATCAGGGGAGGAGAGAATGATGGTGTCTGATGATGATGAGTGAGTGGAGATAGTATCAGAGGATTCTCGTGGTGGAGGCGAGTCAAACTCTATTTCTTTCACTGAACTGAGAGTGAGGACAACTGTCTTTACTGGCACAACTTTCAATGTTGCTGGTTAGAGTGGAAAAACTGGCCATTGAAATCCATGTCCTGGTAAAGCACAGAAAAATCCTCATGAATATCAAAAGAATTTCTGATAGCACAAATATGGTCCGTGAGGCAGTCTGGTATGCCTGCAGGTACAATGATGTGGAGCTTTGCTGGGGTGCCCATCCTGGCAGAGACAGCTGCATCAGAAACACAAAAATTGTTTGTTAATCTTTGAAGACATTCATTCTGATGTGAAGTTGCAACTATATACAGTGTGCTGATGGTAGCCTAACTCATTAGAATGTGATCATTTTCTGCAGTTTTTCATTTTACTAGAAACAAATGCTGGTTGTTACAAATATGATTAGATGGGATGAATAATCTGTGCAGCACCTAAGGCTGTCGACTTGAAATCCCCTATGAATGCATCTGTTGATGGAGACAGGATAGCGGTGTTCCAGAGAAAAATATTTGATTTTTCAGCAAACATCCTACGTTTGTGACCACTAATGAGGGAGGCAAATGTGGTGCTTCAAGGTTACCAGATGTCTTCCTGCCAGAGTGTATGTCGCCAAAGGGTAAAAATCTGGAAGAGCTTTTTCCTCACTTACTTGCTCATTACTTGAGTTTTCCAACTCATAACTTCTAAGGTGCTCATTGTACCATGCCATTTTCGTGTCTCTTCTTCAACTCTCTTGAAGAAGCTGTGTTTTGCCTGTCTGTGTCACATGTCTGTGCGAGGTGAAGGTTGAATATATGTTCGAGCTGAAGGTGCAATTTTTGAATGCACATGCAACTATTTCAAATCTCCTCAAATGGCTTCCAAGATGTTCAAAATTTTGCCTCTGAATCCTAACAAGCGGAACGGCACAGGACAAAACGAAAAGATGATGTTACTGCCTCGGGGTGCTGCCTGGATAAATGAATATTAAGGGCACTTAATGTGATGATTTAGTTCGAGGTTGTGAATGGACCCAAAAATAAACGGAACGTAGTCACTGGAAAACAATTCAAACATTTATTTTACAAAAAAAGAAGAAAAGAACTAAAGGACAGCAAAAAGGGTTACAAACTAAGGGCGAGGAGACTGGCTGGCTGGGCAAGAGACCTCCGCATGGGGACACTGCAGGGAAAAAGAGAAAAGGAGTTAATAAAAAAGGACGAGGAAAAAAACAAGTGAGCTAAACAGTTTGGTTTGATGACATGTTACCACATGACAAGACAAGACACGCTGACACCTGCTGCTGTGAGAACCAGGGCTTATGAACAGGAAGGCACAGTCAGGAAATGAGGAGCAGGTGCGAGGATCGGCGGCTCTGCCCGGCTGGCCAGTCAATCTCCTGAAAAAAACAAGGACAAAAGGCGCTGCAAAGAAAGTGCAGGTTAGGAAAAAAGAAGACACAGGAAGCCGGACCCTGACATTGAATGTCTTAAATGAACAAGGGCATTCCTTATAAAGGCAAGGCAATGTCTGGCCATGGCTAACCATTCCATGTCTTAGTCTGTAGTATTTCAGCAGTTCTATCCGTGTGTCAGCCTTGAATCTCCATGTTTTACACAACTGTTTCATCAATTTCAAATCTGGAAAATACAGACAGAAATAAATTAAACCTCATCTGAACTAGATTTTCATATCAGTATAAAAGTCAAATTAAAACCTATGAAGTGCAAAGCACTACACTTTTTTTTTTCTTGCCTGAAAAGCCAGATGGATTTGCTTGTGACACGGCTTGCTGTAGCTGTTGCTCGACTGCTGCTGCTTGACTTCACTGCGGAACTACTGCGGAAAGTTGTTGCTTTGGGCTTAATGACAAAAACACAAAGACAAAATAATACATTAAAAATACAGAATACTTCAAGGAATACTACATTAAAACTACAGAATCATGTAACCAAAATAAACTGTACCACTGTCAAACCAATGTATTTTTGATCATATGATGTCAAAATATTTTAAAAGGTTGGTTTCTCTTATTTAAAAAATTACACATTTTTCATACATCCGGCAACGATGGTAAACCTTATAACTTGTGCACTTACCAAGGGGACAGCTAGGTCCGACTGCTGTACCCCTGGGGTGTACGACCCAAGTTCACAGGTACGTTGCGTTTAGTAAAATTAAGCTACAGTGATACGTGATTTTAACTCCATTACATATGTATGTAATGGATGACAGATTTATGTTCCCCTAAAGCACAAGGACGCCTACTCAATCAATTCACTTCTTGCATGTCTTGAGGAGATTAAAGCTGATAGCTCCAATGAATCCTATCCTATAGACCTGGGCCCACTGGAACCACATGTTAGGCCTACAGTCACAAATGTGGGCTTTAAGATGGACAACGATTTTGGACCGCCAAATTGGTGCTGTAGTGAAGTCCAGCTTTTTTCACTTGAGAAAGTTATCGAAACTTAACCATATTCTTTCAAAACAGCACTTTGAGCCAGTAATTCATGCCTTTATTACATCTCGCCTGGATTACTGCAATGCACTTTACTTTGGAGTCAGACAGTCGTCCCTGTCACGTCTTCAGCTTGTTCAAAATGCTGCTGCGTGTCTTTTAACTGGAACATGGAAGAGGGAACACATAACTCCATTTTAGAGAGTGTGTGTGTATATATATGTATATATATTCTGTATATGTATGCAGTGTGTATGTACGTATACATGCATGTTTGTGTGTATATGCGTATATAGTCCATTTTACTTGCTGCATAGATACTGTATATGTGTACACTCTACAGTGTTTTACTGTTTTGTCTGTCTTGTTTAGTTTTTTAGGTCTTTCAGGTAGTATTTTTCAGTAGTTTATTTTATTTATATTATTTATGTACAGCGCTTTGATTTAGCTGTGTTTTTTAAAGTGTTTTATAAATAAAGTTGGATTGGATTGGATTGTGTTTTGGCAGACAACGAAGCGCATCCGTATGTGCGTCACAAGGCATTATTAACAAAACTTACTTAGTATTTCTAGATTCATGTTTAATCACTATGAAACCTTTGAATATTATATAAAATACATAATAAAACTTACTCTTCCCACAGTTTTTTTACATGAATGACATATATAGTTTTACTTGAATAATTCCAGTTCACTGATACATTACACATATTACACATACACACATTACAAAATAAAAATTGAGACAGTTAACCTAATACATATTACAACACCACAAAATAATTTTTTTCGGTGCAGCTGCAGTGTCCTCATTGCTGCTGATTTAATACACATCACATCCTCATTGCTGTGTTCTTCATCCTTAGGACCCCTAACACAAACATTTAAAAGTGCATCCATACATTGTATTTCTTAAATTGTAAATAAAACTTAATAATAAATTTCCAGAAAAGAAGTTAATACAAAACAATGTAAAGACAGTCTAAAAGATATACAAAGGTGACTACAGTATTAAAACATAAAAAAAAAACATCTCAAATATATTAACCAGTCCAAATGTTTACACTCAACACTTGTGTGACAGTCCAAGAAACTTTTTGCTACACTCTCACATTGGATTGCATTGTATAGTGAACAGTCTTTGCTGTTCCAGCATTCTCTCCATGATGTAGTTGTGTATTCTTATCAAGCAATGGTCAACAGTGAATCAGTGAAATGTCCCAGTCACAAGATGCCCAGTTTGCACTGCATGCTGTTTGCTTCTAGTCCAGTAGTGAACCGTGTTGCCACAGAGCAAAACTCCACCATGTAACAGTTCCCTACCGTGTATTCGAGCAAATGTGTTCCATTACATTTGCTCAGTCACACATGCAAGATGTCAATAACGGCAGTGCTCGTCTGTTGCCGTGACAATGACATCCATCCAAATCCTCATGGATACTGCACTGGAAGCCACCAGAAAGAAGAGGCGGTCGTATGTCTTCACACAGAACGTTAGAGTGGGCCGTGGAGACTGAAGGCAAGGCACACACAGCGGAAATGTTAAAAGTCATTTAGAAGAATATTTTTTTTTACATGACCAGGAATTGAATTTATAACACCATATCAACAGGGGATTATAGACCCAAATCAACTTGACACCAATGATTGGATGCACCAGTTAAAATCTCAACCTGGAGTAATAATAAGATACTACAGTTCAGTGTTCAGTTCATGTCACGTATTGTGTCACTTCCTGTTTCCACTGGTGTTACGCTGTGTGTTTCTCCTGCTCTCTACTGGCAGACAAATTTGTTATCTCGAGTCACAATCTAGCCACTGAACTAGGACTTGTTATGTGAATCGTTTATTGCTTTAAGCTTCTAGTGAAAGTGTCGCTAACAGAACTCTCATGTAGATTCACACTTTCTAGCTTAGCAATTATGGCTCATGCTCCTTCTCCCTCTCCTGCCTTCTCTGGTGTTGTGTGCCACATGTTTAGCTGCTACTCCTCTGCCTCCTTCAGTGATAACAGTACTTGTAATAAGTGTAGCTTGTTTGCCAGGATGGAGGTGAGGCTTAATGAGGTAGAAACCCGGCTCCGCACCATAGAAGCTAAATCAGTTATGTTAGCCCCTGCCAGTGCGGACCACACAGTGGTAGCATTAACTCCCTCAGCAGCTCTCGTGTAGCCCGGGAGAACAACAGGGTAGCTGGGTGACTGTCCATAATAAGAGGTGTAGTTCAAACAGAAAAGCCCGCTTCACCACCAACCAGTTCATGCTTCCAATAAGTTTTCCCCACTCAGCGACGCACAGGCTGAGAAGAAAACTCTGGTCATTGGTGAGTCTGTTTTAAGGAATGTGAAAGTAGCAATGCCAACGACCAGCACCAACGACCGGGGCCAGAGCGGGTGACATTGAGTCTTATCAGTTCATCATTTTCATATTTTTTACTAACGCCATGCTTATTTCCTTTTTTCCTAGTTCCTGGTTGTTTCCTGAGTTGCTACGGCTCAGTCTTTGGCGGTTCCACCGAAGCGGACAGCTCCGATTTCCTCATCACATCTCCACTGGGAACCACCGATACCCACTCCTGAGTGCTACTGGGGGGAGATGGGAGCCTGCTCTTGCTTCCTTGTAAGTTTGTGTTTGATCAGCAACTGGAGGCTCTAATTAGTTTAGCCATCTGAATTGATAATCACATCAACCCAGAGACATCACTTCCTCCAACCAACCACTTTCTCCTGAACCGATGCAAGTGGGAACCATCCGCATTACTCTGTTGAGCGGCAGAGGAGACTGTGTATATACTGCGGACAATAAGGACACATTAGACATGAGTGCACACTCCGGTCTCGCAGGGGCGGCTCACCAGGAGAGAAGAGCATCAAGGTGAGTAAGACTGTAACTCAGCTCCGCTCTTCCCACAGAATCACCTTAGCTGCCACACTCACCCACTTCAGGTCCTCATTGACACAGGCGCAGATGACAATTTTTCTGACTTGGGCCAGACAGATTGACTTACCCCCGTCTTCCATTGATCCCCCCAGACATGTTTGTGCCATTGACAGTCTCACCCTAGTCACAGTTACTCACCAGACCAGTCCCCTAGAATTAACCATTTCTGGCAACCATCACAAGTCGATTACCCTCCTAGTCATTTCCTCACCATCCTCTCCCGTGGTGATGGTTCTCCCTCCACCAGGTTTTTGAGTTTCCATTTTGTAAATAAATCTTGTTACTTATGTTTTCACTTTCGTTTTAGTTTTTGGTCCTTGCCACAAGTGATTATTCCGTTAATCATTACAGGTTTCACTCAACATGTGAATAAACCCACTCACTGCCTTAGTCACACCCTTGATCTTGTACTAACTTATGACATAGATATAGAAATCTTAAATATTTCTCCCCAAGACCCCCTCTTAACTGACAATTATTTACTCACATTTAATTGCACAGTTACTAACTAAAATAACATTAAGAAATAAATACCACTACAGTCGGTGCCTGTCTGATAATAATATTAATACTTTCAAAGAGACAGTGCAGCCGTTATTTAACTCCATGCCATGTCTAAAATGAAAAAGAAAGTGAAGATTCAGAGGAGAGTAGCACCATGGTTTAATTCCCATACTCACGCACATAAACAGACTTTATGTACATTAGAAATAAAATGGGGTTCCACTAATCTATAAGAATTTCATGTAGCCTGGAAATATGTTTTTTAGCTTACAAAAAAGCCCTTCACAAAGCTAGAGCAGCCTATTATTCTTCTTTAATTGAAGAAATTAAGCATAATACTAAGTTTCTGTTCAGCACTGTAGCCAGGCTGACACAGAGTCACTGCTCTTCTGAGCCATCCATTCCCCTAACTCTGAGCAGTGATGACTTCATGAATTTCTTTGTGAATAAACACATCAATAAGAGAATTTCGTCTAGTAGTAATGACACACGAGTTAACATAACTACTATCTTCATCAAAACCGTCAACCTGTCAGTTAGATCCCATCCCCACCAAACTGTTTAAAAATGTTCTTCCATTAATTAATCGCTCCATATTAAATCAAATAAATCTTTCCTTATTAACCGGATATGTACCCCAAGCTTTTAAAGTTGTAGTTATTAAGCCCCTTCTCAAAAAAACTCCCCTCGACCCAGATGCTTTAGCCAATTATGGAACCATATCAAATATTAGAAAAGGCAGTTGCAAATCAGCTATGTGACTAACTAATAGTAACGGGTTGTTTGAAGATTTCCAGTCAGGATTTAGATTACACCATAGCACAGAAACAGCCCTAGTTAAAGTTACCAACGACCTCCTCTTGGCCTCAGATAAGATACCTCAGGTCTGGTCTCTATACTTGTCCTGTTAGATCTTAGTGCTGCATTTGACACCATTGATCATAAAATTCTACTGCAGAGACTGGAGCAGACTTTGGGAATCTCAGGTTCTGCCCTCTGCTGGTTTCAGTCATACTTATCTGATAGATTCCAGTTTGTACATGTTAATAACAATGACTCATTGCAGACAAAAGTTAATTATGGAGTTCCACAGGGCTCAGTTCTTGGGCCTATACTTTTTACCTTATACATGCTTCCTTTAGGGAACATTATTAGAAAGCACAACATACACTTTCATTGTTATGCAGATGACACACAACTTTATTTATCAATGAGGCCGGAAGAAATAAATCAGGTTGTTCAACTCCAGGAATGTCTTAAAGACATTAAATCCTGGATGACCTGTAACTTCCTACTTCTAAACTCAGACAAAACTGAGGTTATCATACTCGGCCATAAGCAATTTAGAGACAAATTTCTGACCATATTGTCACTTTAGATGACATCACCATGGCGTCCAGTTCCGCTGTAAGGAACCTTGGTGTTATTTTGACCAGGATATGTCATTTGATTCACATATTAAACATATTTCCAAAACAGCCTTCTTCCACCTGTGGAACATTATGAAAATGAGAAACATTTTATCTTTAAAGGATGCTGAAAAACTAGTTCATACTCTTGTTACATCAAGATTAGATTATTGTAACTCATTACTATGTGGATGTTCCAGTAAGTTTGTTAAAACACTCCAAAATGCTGCAGCATGAGTTCTGACAGAAACTATTAAGAGAGACCACATCACTGGGCTTCTCTACATTGGCTCCCTGTACAGTTTAGAATTCAGTTTAAAATCTCTTCCTCACATACAAAGCACTTAATAATCAGGCCCCATCATATCTTAAAGAACTAGTTTCACCTTATCAGCCTAATAGATGATATAACTCCAATACTAATAAGGGCTTTATGTCAGACCTGGGCATGATACGATCCGCAGTCCATATGCGGCCTTTCTATCCTCCTTGACTGGCCCGTGTGAGGTTAATCAGACAATCACAGGGCAGTTCACTACAGCTACGGAGCATACAGGTACCTTCAGTAGAAATGTAGCTACTTTAGCTCCAGCAGTAACTCCCTGCTCCAAAAACAACTCCCACAAAAAAAACTAATACTAATAGGAAAGAAAATGTGTCAATAACAGAGTAGAGCTGAGATAAATTGTCTCAGCTCATTTAATGAGAGGAGCTCAAGACAGAAAGCTGTGATACCAAAAAATTACTATGGTTGAAACTCGATGTCAACTGTTTTTCAAGGGACCCTGCTTACTGCAATTTCAGAGTCGGTCATGTAGGAGAACTTACAGATGTTGCTGTCCGTAAATGGTCATAGTAAACTTCTTCTATGGCCTGGAAGTAAATCACTCCTTTTAGCTTCCTCTCGTCACAGTCTGCAGCAGAAACAGAAAAGGGTCAGTTGGAATTAATTAATCTATAAAAGGTACAGCAAATCTGTGACTTTGTTTAGTCTTAGGTATTAGATATTCACTTCATGATAAATGGGGTCAAAACAAGGTGATATCAAAAAATAAAATTTGAAACAAATCATGTTCATGTTTTTTTTTCTTTGTTTTTTTTGGCAAATTACAGTATTAATAGTACAAAATACTCACTCACTCTCTACCGCTTTATCCTCCACTGAGGGTTGTGGGGGTGCTGGTGCCTAACTCCAGCTGACATAGGGCAAGAGACAGGGTACACCCTGGAAAGGTTGCCAGTCCAACACAGGACCACATAGAGACAGATGACCATTCACTCTCACATTCACACCTACGGCCAATTTGTCCAATTTGCCTTATCCCCAAATCTACATGTTTTTTTCGAGTGTGCTGGAGAACCTGGAGAAAACCTTATTCCACATGGGTCGCAAACCCGGGACCTCTTGCTGCAAAGTCAAGAGTGCTAACCGTTACACCAACTGTGTGGCCCTGTGCAATCAGGAGAGTGCAAATGAAAAAAAAAAGTTACAGTATAATAATATTATCAAGAATGATGTATAATTCTATATGTATTTATTGAAGTATTTTTATCAAAATTTACTTCTATGTAAACACATCCAGTGAGAAATGTGACTTTTTAGAAAATTTTTTAGATTTCCAATTTCGAATGATTTTTTTGGCGATAGTTAGAAAGTACCAAGTAAGTAAGTTTTGGTGGGAGATATATTTCGATAATAAATCTCAGAAGGCAGAGTGATGACAATGGAGCTTAGAAATTTGTAATACAGAGGTAAATTTAAATGAGGGATTTAAGGATTTCAGTGGATCAATAACTCCTGTGTGCCATGATGTAAAATTAAAATTGTCTCAATGGACTTTGGTGTGGAACAGTGAGTGGTTTACAAACTTCTGTTTAGAGTTGTCTAAGAGCAAAACAATGAGCCACACATGTATTTGGGTGTTAACTCTTCAGTTAGAGTAAGCCTCCATAGCTCAGGCTAGTTCTCAGCACTGGGGTATGCACATGGCACTTGTACAATCTTACTTTAAAAATTAACCGTAAAACTATTTTGTGAGATACAACAAATGGTGCGGCAAAAGAGATGGAGAAGGATAAGCTATTGAAGCAATATTGTTTTCAAAGCACACTTGACAGGTTCTTGTTCACACAAACATGTATTTACATGCTACTGCTCCAGCCCGTCTAACCTGTGTAGTAAGCAAGTCGCCTGTGCTCCATGTCAAACAAGAACCATCTCTTTTTCCAGGTCTTGACCCTCCCTCCTTGCTTGGTCAGGAAGCCAGCGCAGCAGCGATATGTCAACCGCAGGTCTGTGCAGCCAGCCACACCGTGACCCAAAGACTCCACATGGGCCCGAAGGTCAAAGTTTGGAGAGAGGTAAAGGGCCTGGCTGTATAGCTGCAGAGAGAAATGGAGTTTATATATTATATTATATATAGAGACTCCATTTTATTATTTACACTGCTTTCAGACAAAGCCTCCAGTGATTAGATGATAAGACATGTGACAAGATGTCTGTCTGGCTTACCATGAACTGTTTTGCTTTTGTTGTACATTACTTGAATTAGTAATTTGCTGTTTCAGTGACCCGCTGTCTGCTACTGCCTGTTTACACTGACAGCAACATGGAAATTTGGATTAGGCAATGGCCTTTTTTTTTCCTGGTAAACAGACGTTATATATGATAATCACGACGCTATTCAAAGTTTAAATAATACAACCCTAATTCCAAAAAAGGACACTGTGTAAAATGTAAATTAAAACAGAATGCAATGATTTGCTAATCTCATAAACCCATATGTTATTTCCAATAAAACATAAACAACATATCACATTTTGAAAGGTGTTTTACCATTTCATGAAAAATATTAGCTCATTTTGAAGTTGATGGCTGCAATACAGCTCAAAAAAGTTGGAACGGGGCAACATTTACCATTGTGTAGCATCCTCTCTTCTTTTAACAACTGTCTGTAAATGTCTGAAAAGTGAGGAGACCAGTTGCTGGAGTTTAATGAAAGGAATGTTGTCCCATTATTGTTTGATGCAGGATTCTAGCTGCTCAACAGTCCTGGGCATTTGTTGCCAGGATGTTCGTTTCATGATGCACCACATGTTTTTTATTAGTGAAAGGTCTGGACTGCAGGCAGGCCAGTTCAGCACTCGGATTCTTCTCCTGCGAAGCCATGCAGTTGTGATGATACAGTATGTGGTTTAGCATTTTCTTGCTGAAATATGCAAGGCCTTCATCTGAACACAGAACAGTTTTCTATTTTGCCATTTTAAATGAGCTTTGGAACAGAGAAGACGGCAGTGTTTCTGGATCGTGTTCACACATGGCTTCTTCTTTGCATGATACAGCTTTAACTTTCATTTGTGGATTGCATAGTGAATTGTGTTCACAGACAATTTCTGGAAGTCTCCAGTAATGTCCACTTGATAATCATGCTCTTCTTTAATGCAGTGGCCTCAGGGCCGGAATATCACAAACATTCGGCTTTGACCTTTGGCCTGGTCCTTTGTGCACAGAGATTTCTCCAGATTCTCTGAATCTTTTAATAATATTATACACTGTAGATGGTGGGATCTTCAAAGTTCTGAAATTGTTCAAAAATTTACATCTGAAAAGGCTCATTGAATTGCTTTTTTTATACCCATTGATGTTACTGACCAGCTGCCAATTATTACTTTTGCCTCTCTTCCAAATTTTTTGAGGTGTGCTGCTTTAAATTTAAAATTAGCTAATATTTTTCAGGAAATTGTAAAATTTCACATTTATCTACTATCATAGCAGCATGCATGTTCTTCCTGACTTCCTGGACATTGTTGTAAAAGCAGTGCTAAACTACACTAAATGGTTGACACAAAAAAACCTGTACAATCTCAAAGGAGATTTGCATTTATTAAAAGAAGTGCACCAAATTCATTGTTTACTCATAACTTTCACTCCATCTGCCTCCTGGCTTCTTTTGGTCTTACATGCTTGTGCTCAACTGCACCCACTAGTGGTGATCAAGTTTTAAATTTGCCACATTTAATTTGATATTTCTGATCTCAACATATTTACCCAGCAGGCCCTAACACAGACTCAAAACTATGGTGCGCAACATTTAAACATAAACAAATGTCCAATACATTCAAACCATTCTCTCAAATCATTTTACACAATACTGATCAAGTCTATCAGCTCCACATGACTTTCTCTGTGTTTCTCAATATTGCAGTGTTTATATTACATGTTACTTGGTGAAATTCCTGCACTGCACACACTGTAATGCAAGGTAGGAGTATGAAGGGAAACCCACAGAAGTGCCTAAAAAAGTTTAAGAAGTGAATTATACTCAGAAAAGCTACTTGTCCACCTGTTTTTGTTCCCACCTGCCACTGCACTGCTGCTATATACTCTTCACATTGCCACTCCCTCAGTTAGGACAGACTATTTCTGTTTAACGCAGAATAATAACACAATTATTATTCTGCGTTATGGGATGCATTTCATACATTGTACGGCACAATGTTTTGAATGTGACAACGGGTGCATAAGGGGACCTTAGTCTCTGATGCTACAAATGTTAAAATTCAATATTAAAAATTTGAAATACTTTAAAAACTAAAATTTTAAAAACTACTCTAATTGTACAAACTAAAATCTCTCCTTTAAAATAGCCAGATGTTTATTAAAACATTTAGCAAAAATGTTAGCATTCCACCACAATCTAATCAGTAACCACAGCAATGGAAAAAATATGTTTTGAGGGATGGAGACACTTTTTTCATCCTCAATACATACCTCTGGGGGCTTTAGAGAAGAACTGGTCTTGAGGTACTCCTTTGGTTCAGACTGTGACCTTTGTGGGGTTCCTGGCACCAGTGTTTCTGCTATGAAAGAGTTTGGCTCTTTCTGCCTCCTCTCCTCCAGCAGCTGCCTTTGCTCTTCCTGGGTGAACACATTAATCACAGTATTATATTTGTCATCCTTTGAAATACTATACCTAATCTGCCTTATTTCTAAAATCCTTGAAGAAAACTGTTGCTTCTCAGGTTCATGCTCATCTATGTTATAATGACCTTTATGACCATTTCCAGTCTGGTTTGCAACCCTTCCATAGCAAAGAAATAGCATTGGTAAAAATCACAAGCAACTTCCTCACGGCAGATGATTATGGACTATTGACCATCCTCCTCATTGATCTGAGTGTGGCATTCACAGCATTCTTCTAAACAGCCAAAAATGGAATCACCGATACACCTTTCATTTATGGTTTAAAACATACACTGCCCAGCCAAAAAAGTCACCACCAAACAAAAAAACAAAAAAGGATTAGACCACCTTTAGCTTTGATTACGGCACACATTCGCTGTGTCATTGTTGTGATAAGCTTCTACGATGTCACAACATTTATTTCCATCCAGTGTTGCATTAATTTTTCACCAATATCTTGTACTGATGATGGGAGAGCCAGATCACTGTGCAAAGCTTACTCCAGTACATCCCAAAGATTCTCAATGGTGTTAAGGTCTGGACTGTGGTGGCCAATCTAGTATGTGTGAAAATGATGTCTCATGCTCCCTGAACCACTCCTTCACAATTTGAGCCTGATGAATCCTGGCATTGTCATCTTGGAATTTGCTGAAGCCATCGGAGAAGAAAAACTCCATTGATGGAAAAACCTGGTCATTCAGTATATTCAGGTCATCAGCTGACCTCATTCTTTGGGCACATAATGTTGCTGAACCTAGACCTGACCAACTGCAGCAACCCCAGATCATTGCACTGCCCCCACAGGCTTGTAGAGTAGGCACAAGGCATGATGGGTGCATCACTTCATCTGCCTCTCTTCTTACCCTGATGCTCCCATCACTCTGGAACAGGGTAAATCTGGACTCATCAGACCACATGACCTTCTTCCATTGCTCCAGAGTCCAATCTTTATGCTCCCTTGCAAATTGAAGAGCTTTTTTTTCCTATTGGCCTCACTGATGAGTGGTTTTCTTAAGGCTACACAGCTGTTCAGTTCTTTCAGTTGCTTTCTATGATTTGATTTCACCAAATGTTTAAGTGATTGCCGATCACGATCTTTCAGGATTTTTTTTCCGACCACATTTCTTCCTCGAAGAATGTGGTTCCCCACTGTCCTTCCAGTTTTTAATAATGTGTTAGACAGTTCTTAACCCAATTTTAGTAGTTTATGCAGTCTCCTTAGATGTTTTCTCTGCTTGATGCACGCTAATGATTTGACCCTTCTCAAACAGACTAACATCTTTTCCACAACCGCAGCATGGGCTCTAATTTTGTGGTGCAGCGCAAGGTGGCGCAGCCCGCGCAGTGGTAATTTCGTCTGGCGCAACACCGTGCGCAGCAAATTTGGCAATTTGGTAGACCGAGGCAAGCAGAGATGGGTGTGGCTACTCAAAAGGGGGAGGTGTCGACACATTCAGCTTGGTGCAGTGAAAATTTTGTGCCAAAAGGCTGTGCTGAAGGTGCCCTGACAAACTGAGAACTGTTGTCCAGTGTAAAAAAAATGGTTCAATGATGTAAGATGAAGGGCCAAACAAAAGCACCGGGGGAGGCCCCTCCAACAGTGTGGCCATTAGCTCGGTGGAGGACATTGCGCCCTCCACCCTCTCAGCCATAAGCGTCAAGGGCTTTGGTGGGATTGAGGTTGGCATTATGAGTAAGGTAAACATATTTTTCCACTAATAAAGACACTCATGTTTAATAACCTGTATTTAAACCCCGTGTAATAGAGATTAATAGATTAATAGATCACAAAAAAATAGATTAATAGATTAATAGATCACAAAAAAAAAAAAAAACTTGTGTAACGGGATGAAATCAGAAGCACCTGTGCGTAAAAGACACATTGCCAAGCTCATGGTCTGGCCTTTGTCACTAGTGTTGGCATGTGAAATGAACTTTCAGATCAAAGGCGGTTGGCACGTGTAATGGAATTTCATTAACACAGCTGAAACTGTGATGCAAACTAATGACTTCACATCTCCCTCAGCCAACCACAAACAGCCTCGGCATCAGATAGTGAGGATATATTTGGCTTTTCTCATCTCTGCATTCTGGCATGTTGCGTACTACACAACATAGCATGCAACATGCAGGCAGAGGAGCAGAGCGCACGGGTGTGGAGAGATCACCTGGCTGCACAGCTCTGTCCTTAAATGTTCCTGTTAATATATTTTGGCCACAATTTACTCAATCATAATGATCATAATTCAGTTGGGTAAGACAAGTTCATTTCACATGCAAACACTAGTGACAAGGGCCAGACCACGAGCTTGGCAATGTGTTCTTTATGCACAGGTGCTTCTGATTTCATCCTCGTTACACACGGTATTTGTATGTTATCTGTGCGTACTACTCATTTTAATTACACGCGGTTTAAATACAGGTTATTAAACATGAGTGTCTTTATCAGTGGAAAAATATGTTTACCTTACTCATAATGCCAACCTCAATCCCACCAAAGCCCTCGATGCTTGTGGCTGAGAGGGTGGAGGGCGCAATGTCCTCCGCCGAGCTCATGGCCACACTGTTGGAGGGGCCGTCCCAGGAGCTTTTGTTTGGCCCTTCTTCTTACATCATTGAACCATTTTTTTTTACACTGGGCAACGGTTCTCAGTATGTCAGGGCAAATCTGATTAATATTGGTAACATTTTGCATCATCAGCCTGTGGAGGTCTGTTCGTGTGACCATATATTCAGCTATTGCAAGCTTGGACCTCCCAGACCAGAACATCAGTTTTCCTCTGTCTGACCCTGCTGCTGTCTCCTCCGTCCATGCCAAAATGAAACTTTCACTGCGCCTTGCTGCAGCGCATTTAAAGGTGAGGAGAGGAGCTCATTTGATTGGTGAAGACTGTGTTAAACCCAGTCACGCCTTCTCTCCCTCTCTTTGCTACTTGCTGGTAGGAGAGACCGAGGCGGGACAGAGGAGTACTTGCGCCTGGCTGCACCCGGCTGCGCACCGTGTGCTGTGCATAAAACTTGCAAAATGCGCCTGGACACACCCCCTTGGCGTGTCGCACCTGTGCTGCGCCTGGCCTGGTCTACGAAATTAGAGCCAATGTGTCTTTTGACATGTTTAAGAAATGAGAAGCTACTCAATGAATCAGTAGGGGGTTAAATAACTTGTTGTCCATGCAGTAATTATTCAATAGGAGCCTCTTACCTATTTGCTCAGTTAAAGCAACTTTTTTTTTTTTTTTTTTTTTTAGCCAGGCGGTGTATTTTTCCCTTGTCGCTGTTCACCCAACTCAAAACTGACAAATCCCAGTCATTTCCAATTACCACCAGTGTACCCCAGGGTTTTGCTCTGGGTCCTCATCTGTTCATTATACATTCTCTACCTCTTGGTTAGGGATGCATCGATACCACTTTTTTTCAAAACGATACTATACCGATACTTGGATCTTAGTACTTGCCGATACCGAGTACCGATACCCATACTTCTACCACACACAAAAAAATTATTAATTAAAAAATCACTATAAAACTAATTTCAAGTGAAAATAAATTTTCTGTGAAATTATTGCAGTTTCCACTTTTTAATCAAACAAATTATCAATTAAACTCTTTGGCACTGTCTCCAGCTTTCACGTTAACAAAAAATTAAAATACTAAAGCAGAGTGCCCACATTTGGATCAAACTAAATATTAAACATCAGTCAGCATACAATGGTGTTGAGGCAGGTTCTTTTTGATGAAAAGAATTATCTCTGCATGATCTGCTGTGAGCCTCTTTCTGTTTTCACATGCATGGTGCTGAAAGGTATCTGCGCACCAGTTTAGCCAGAGTTGGGAACCACACTTTATTAACCATCCACTATTGTAGCGGTTTGTCTTCCCGTGAAATTGTGGCCTCTCCAAGATATGTCTCAAACTGTAGACTAGAACCTACTGCAGCTCTGCCCACTGATGACGATGCATGCTCATCTGCGATTTCACTAAATATGCTGTCTAGACTGCTAGTGGCCTGGTCACTGCATGGTTTTCTTGAAGGTGGTTCATTCAGGTCATGATCCTCCTGCTCATCTGCTTCTCCAGATAACCTCAACAGCTCAAGTTTCAGCACCTCTCTGGCATTTACAGCGGTGGTGGTGCTGCAGAAAAAAACGATTTTTATACCTAAAACAGAGAAAGAAAAAAAATAGCTGACAATAGGCATGCTGCCATTTTCATAGTCACACACACAGTCACAGTCACATACACGGTCACTTACAGTCACATACAGTCACACTCACACGCATTCACACAAAGTTACAGTCACAGTCTCACACAGTTACAAACAGACAAACACTCAGATGGAGTGTTATACTGCTCACACACTCACCTGGGATTGAGTTGCGTTGCGATGCTGTAGAGTGGGTTTTCCCCCACGTCAGTGAATCGCTTCCTGACAGCTGCAGCCAAAGTTGCCTTCATTGCTTTGATCCCATCGTCTTTGTTAGAAATCTGTGCAGCACAGTGACTGCTGGAATGAAGTCTGTGGCCATGGCATCTGAAGAGCTAACTTTTCGAGTTAACTCCTCAAACGGGCCCAAAACAGATGGCGCCTTCTCCAGCAGTATCCACTTTGCCGTGAGTGAACCAGGGAGTCCATATTCAGACGCAAATATTCCCAGAGTCCGTTTCTGCTCGATCAAGGTCATCCAGAGCAATAAAATGAGTCAGAGCCTCTGTTATTTTAACTGCCCGTGGATTTTTTTTTCTCTTGTCATTTTTTTCTGGCTTTTCCCAAACCCGAGTTAAAGTTGGCTGTTGTGGTTTGGCATTAGCCTTAGCAAACACGTTATACTCAGAGTTACGGTGTGTCCTCAGATGTTTTATCAAATTGGTTGTACTGAACGATGTACTCTTCTTTCCTCCCCTGGACACCTTTACAGCACACAGTTTGCACTCTGCCTTGCTTCTGTCATCGTCGCATATTTTGAAACGACCCCATACTGCTGACATGATGCTCACTGCAGCCACCAGTCTCACTCTCCTAATCCACGCGGTTTCTGATTTGCTGATTTGACATCTCCCCCTAGCGGCCAATTTAAAAAAATACAACAAAAATGACAAGCCCTCTGATCGCGGTCTTCATTCAAAGCAATTGCATGCAATAACTGGGTATCGGTTCTTGGTATCGGTGAACTTTAACGAGTATGAGTACGAATATATTAGTGCAATATCAGCCCTATACTCCCAGTTACCAGTATCTTTATCAGTGCATCATTACTCTTGGCCATATCAGAATAACATCAGTTTCCACTGCTATGCCAATGGCACCTAGCTCTACATGTCCACAAACCCTAACTCCACCCCAATCAGTTATAAAACTGAGGTTTTGGCTCCAAATACAAATGATCAATTATTCCATTACCATTACCTGCATCATCACCAGAATCTCCTCCATTAATAATATAACTCCTCTTCCTCATCAGCTTCACTGGCTTCCAAAGTACAAGAGTGATCTCAAGAACATGCTACTCATCCTCAAAGTCATCCATAACTGCTCCACCCCCACACCTCTCTGAACTACTGCACATTAATACACCCATCGGCACTCTCAGGTCTTTTCTTCCGTCAACCTCAATGTGCTAACTACCGGTCTGAATTGAGATGTGTTGAAAAATAATTATTCTGCACTAAAAATTTACAGATACTGTATATGCATGTGAATTTCCAATTACAACTGCTGCCCTAACTCAAATCACAAAGTCAGAAATAATTTTGGAATTTCCTGATGTTGTAAACACACTACATACATTCACAAATCAGGCTGCACAATCATGCATGCAGCCTGTTGCTGCTACTCCTTCTTAATTTCCTATTTTCATTTAAAGCAATTCATGATGTACAAGTGCTGACAGTGCCATAATTAAATATATAAATTATTAAATAGTGAAATAATTATAAATGTATTTCAATTCATGTTTTAATCAGTTAATGATATATTTATTCAATTAATTACATATTTAATAACTTTTTTATATATCATGAAGAATTTAACTACACATTTAATTAATTATTGAATGATAAGATAAGACCCTCCATAGGGATCAGTGAAGTATTTCTGAATTTCTGAAGTGTTTGCCATGTCAGGTGACCCACCCTCTCTCTGAGCAGTCTCTCTCTCTCTGCCTTCGCTTCTCTCAGTTTCGTCTCGATTTCCACAAGATCCAACAGGCATGGACTGTGGGAGGAAGAATTATATTCATCAGTGACGGCAGCAGAGTCACTGTGTAGATCAAACCAAGTAAAAAAAGAGAGAGTTAAAATGACAAAAACCAACCACATAATATTATTGCTTTTTGCTACATTAAAGCCAGTACTACAATAAATCAATGTATTATGGATCAATTATTAACTACATCAACATGAACCTCCCACACACACATATTCCCATGCATGCATACAGTATGCTGTGCGTGTGTGTATATATCAGTAAACTAAATACTAACTAAATAAGTGAATGAAGTAAATATAGCAAGAAGTCAATCTAAAATGTTTTTTTATGATCTTTTTTTTTTTTTAATAAATGAAACCACATGTTAATGAGATGGACAGCAAATGTACTAATCCCACAATATTTCAAACATCAATTTCTGCTCAGGAGAAATAAATATTAGTCCAAACAAGGGAATGAAAAGTAAATAAAAAGGTAAATAGTGGCAAAAATCTATAACTAAAAAACAAACAAGATAAGAACATAATAAGAATAAAAATAAATATTAACACCTCTCCCCCCCCCAGCCCTTCTCTTCTACAAAATTATGCCAAGAGTTTTTGTAGATTAGTCAAAAGGAACTGCCAAGCCACTATCACCACCTCTTTAACTCTGTGGACTCGAGCAGTCGTCCAAATATGTTACACAGTGTCCAAATATGTTATAGTCCATGCACGGAAAGAAAGTGATTCCAGGGGTTTCCAATGTGTAGCCACCAGTTTCTTTGCTGCTGTTAGGCCTTGTTCCAGTCCAATGCTGGGACATCTGCCCTCCACAAAGCATCCAATGCCAGGGGTTTGTGAGAATGTTGCGATAAGCATAAATAGTGGTATTACTTCCTATGATACCGTTCAGTGTCTCCCATAATATTCTGAACAGAGCCAAAGTTAAATAAAAATTTGGAAAAATGTATCTCAAACTGCACTTTGAAAGCTTCATCTCTCAGTAAGGATGAATTAAAATCCCACCTAGGGGCTTTAGTGGGCGACAAATGGATGATAACCAAGCAGTAGTGTGGTCTAAGGTCAGACCATGTAACCGATATAATAGGCATTATGGACATTTTGAAATACATTTTTAGAAGCAAAAAGAAAATCTGGTTTCCAGCCCCTGGAGCTGGGAATTTATTGTCCCCAGTTGTCTCTCCAGCACCCCAAAGACCCCCTGCTGGATGACCAGTAAGGACTGGTCCTGGTTCTGCTCCCTCCGAACCAGGACTGTCTCCCTCCGGCCCACACCTGTTAATCCAGTTGACCTGTCTACTCTACCAATGCTAGCTTAAGTTAACCTGCTGCTGTTAAGGTCTCTCACTAAATCAAGCTGAATGTAGTCTTTTGTTGATATAGTTTGTTGATAGCCTGATTAAGAACACAAGCTAAATGAAGCCAGTGATTGTTACACCCATTGCTTTTAGCCGCTGGATTAGAAGGTTCCAAACAGGTTTACTCCATGCAGTCAGCTGTTGGAGAGAGGTGATGGGGGTCTGGCTCAACTGAGCACTGCTACTGGCTTCTTCCTCCATGCTGTTGGACTCCGGATAAAATAAGTACAGTGCCTGCATTGCTATTGTTTCCACAGTTTTTGTAGCAGCTGGCTCAGCATATATCTGATATGCATTTTTCGGTCAATAGGTGTGAGACTTCCTACACATGCTGGCCAATTGGAGCAGAGAATGTATATTAGGTGATACATGACCTGAATTTATATTTAGGTCTGCAACTAACAATCATTTTCATAATCAATAAATCCATTGATGTACTGACTTAGGGTTGTCCATTGCAGGGCCAACATACAGAGACAAACAACCTTTCACTGTCACATTTACACCTACAGTCAATTTAAAGTGTGGTCAATTATGCATGTTTTTGGACTGTGGGAAGAAACCAAAAAACCCACAGACACAAGGGAATAACATGCAACCTCCATGCAGAGAAAACCTTGTTCCAAATGAGTCACAAACTCGGGTCTTTTTGCTGCAAGGCAACAGTGGCCCTCCTTATTGTGGCCATCATTGGTTTTTCAATAGGACAATAAGAAAAGTGTCAGTCAATAAGTGGTCAGCACCTCTGGGACTCTGAGTCTGCAAAGCAAAGTTTTATACAGCAAAAAATGGCTGTATAAATCAATTCTGCTTCATATTTTGTATGTAAAAAAAAAACAGAATTTGTTTTCTGAAATACTTCACACACTCAAAGTTGTGAGATAGTATACAAGTGCTTCATCCTCTCCATACAAAGCAACTTCACTCTTTTTAAAAAGTGTTGGTGAGATGAGCAGCCTTGAGGAACTGACCTGGCACTGCGAGAGTTTGTTACATTGTTGGATGGAGTGAGGAGGGTCCCAGTTCTTTGCCTACTGCTATGTCCATTGCTGAGTCTTTGGGAGGAAATGGGGGATGCAAAGGTCTCTGGCTTCTGAGTGTCTAAAGATGGCCTCACCGAATCTGAGAGAGGAAGTGGATGGAGAAGTAGTATAATAATGACAATGCATTAAAATAACATATCACATCAAGCAGTGTTCATTTCATTGATGAAAATGATTACAAAAAGTTTGTCAACGACCTTTTTTCACCGACAGAAACAAGACGGAAGAACTGAATAAAAATAAAGTTGATATGATGAAAACTATGATACTGATTGACTCTACTGACACTTTCTTCAACGAATATAAACTAGACGAAGATGTTAGGGCAGGACAAATAGGGAAGAGAACCAATCAGAAGAGAAGAGATCCAATCAGAACTAATCTCTTTGCAAGGTACGAAGGTTAGGTTGATCTACCCGGATATCAACATGAAGGAGGAGAACACGTAAGGGAAGCACATGATACATCCATAGGAAAGCGGCAGAATGATGGCATTAGGATTAGGAAGAAAGAAAGAAGAGATGACGTATGGTGTAATGTTAACGGAGAACAAAACGCTCTGTAAACCATGCGGGGCCAAACTGAAAGGAAGAAATACCACCAACCTGAAGTGACATTTGGAGACGACTCACCCAGAAATACACGCAAAGGTTCAGTAAATCTCACACACTAACACTATTTTATCAGCTCAGCTGTTATGATGTCACTTAATTTATAATGTAGTACAAAAATAAAATAAACCACCAACGCAACTAATTATGCAGAGTGACACCATGTCCATGTCCCTTGTGATCCCTGCTCTCCTTCATCTGCTCAGCCACCTAACTGACTATGAACAGCACACTCACTACCGAGACCTTGCCACTCTTTCACAGAAAATGAAAGCAAATCTGAACCAGAGTTTTGCTGCATTCTTGAATCCAACTGATTCGAAATTGCAGCAACTGCTTGCTTTGTCAACTCTACTGTCTGTGAAACCCTTGTTGATGACAACTGACAAAACTATCCAGGAACTGCTGAAACAAGCAGAGGAGTATGTGGGCACATTCACATGCCATGAGGATGAGAGTGGCACTGACAATAATCCAAACATCATGGAGAATTAGAAACCAGAAGCTGTAGCAGCAGAAGAACAATTTTCATCAACGCAACTCTTTCTTTCAAAAAGCTAAAAAAAAGGCCAAGACAAGGTACCTCCACAACCAACATTAAAACCCTTTGCTTTGGACCTTTTGGCAATGCCAGCTTCTCAAGCGTTTGCATAGAGAGTATTTAGTGTCACATGTGACCTCACCAGGGGATGGCCCAATAGAGGAAAGAGCACATTATAGCTAAATGCTTATCTTAAAATGAATCAAAACAAATAAAACTGTTGTATTGTGAGGAAAGTATGACTTTAACTAACACTTATGTGTAGAAGACATTAGGTATTCAGCATTTGAACAGGTGTTATTAGCAGTGAAATCACTCTTTCATTTCACAATAATGTGTGTGTGAAAAAAATACCACACAAAATAACTTCTATGTGACTTGTGGACAGTGATTTTCATTTTAAGTTTCATCATAACTTGTGATTTCTAAGGAGCCACACTTTGATTTTGTGAATTTTGCATTGACTTTGAGCAGGATTTTCTTTGATATGTTTTTGTTTGTCTCTGAATTACTGTTTTTTTTATATATATATACACACCTCTGTTGCCAGCGGTAGAGAGGAGTGAACCTTACAGTTTTTCAAGTTGAAATAGAATGGTTGCATCTCCTACTGTTGACAGCCTTTATATTTTTTCAATGATGGAATACAGGGTTTTTGTTTTTCTAGATTTGGTTTCAGTCACTGATGGCAGGATAGCTTATGCACTTTATTTCTCTTAATGGATTTGAGTTAAAATTCAAATAAACAGTAACTTTCAAGTTTTTCAAGTAAGACAAATAAAAGTATGTTACATCAAAACGGGTATCTTTGTCAAAAAATTTAAATCCTAATATTAATTTATTAATAGGATAAGATGGTAAACATTAAAATAACAAACAAACCCATTCAGTTTTATTGAAATATAAAAATATAGTTCCACTACATACACAATACATTTTACTAATGTTTTATTTGACATAATTATTTTACATTTAATCACAATCATAATATATAATTGTTTTTTTTTCTTTTCTGTACATTGTGTTCATTTTAGATTGGATTTTATTTTGAAAACCAGAAATAGGACTGCTTTGTTCCGATCATTTCAGTAGGTATACCGTATAGGAGAGAATATTAGCGCACTTCACGTTTAGAAGTGGTTGATTTGACCACAGAAAGCCAAATGACGGCTGGCTTGACCGCGGTTCTGGCATGGAGTTTTCGCTTAAGATGCCAAACCCATGTCTTCTGTAAAGCACTGACATGATATCTCCATATTTCAGGTTATCTCGGATCCCGAAATATGGAGATGTCATAGGGGATAAAGTTTTTATTTTTTTTTAACCAAATGTCCCCTCAAAAAATATTTTGCATCATGTCACTTAACTAGTATCTAGTATCTGTGCTAGAGTTATATTTATCACTATCACAACATTTGGAGATGTATATTGTATATTTTTTAGGAATCTGGAAACATTAGATATTGCTGCGCAGATTTCAGGCCCAAGTATAGGAGTGCTTCTCTGGCTCATCAAGGCTTTCCAGGTAAGTCCAGCTTTTGACAAACACAACAAAAACCTGTTGACTCTCCTGACACGCCTTTGATTTGACTAAAAGGGAGGGAACTGAGCACACAGACAATGAGGACATGGGTGTAGAGGGAGAGTAGAGGGAGTAGAGGGAGTTTTTTCTTCTCTCTCACTGTACTGTCAGCATTAGCAATCAAATTCATAATTGAGAATAGAAAGAGAGGAGGGTAGTAATAGCTCACCCTGTGCTGAGACCGGCCTGTCATTGTGTCTGTTGCTGCGATGTGAACTCTGTCGTCTAAGCAAGCTGGTAGATTCTTTGTATGGTTCCTGCAAAATAAGAGTTCACAAGTCAAGGTAATTGTATTCATATACAGATAAATCATACTGAAAATGTGAACTTTCTTGTCTTGTAAATTATTACATAATCAATCTCTTGTATGAAAATCAAACCAAACAAATATCACTTTTGAATGGATATATTCAACTTCTTATCTTCCAATAGGATTTAAAAGTTACTTTGAGTTGTGACTCACTGGACAGACAAAACATGACAGATGGTGGCAGTATACGTTCAAAGTTGTGTTTGATTGATACAATTCCAGGAAAACATAAAAATAACGATAAATACATACTATATTCAAACTACCAGGTTGCATACCTGTGTGGAATTGTGAATAGACAGATTGGAAAGTGACATCATGCAGGGGGCAGAGCTGGTGATGTTCGACCAGTCGGTGAATGGCTTCTTTTCTTTTTGAACCTGTTCAAGCACATTCAGTTTCAACCGAAATTCAGTTATGTCTTCACAAAAGTGAAATACACACAACACACAGACCTGTATAACTGGTCCAACATGGTGAAGGAAAACTGTATTACAAACAAGAACGCTGCACATGACATACCGCATTAGACGGAGTATGAAAACTCCACTTTGAAGACAGATCATGATAAGTTTTAAAGAAATGATCACCATCTCTCCCTCTCTTCCCTCCCCCCCCTCAGCTTGACTCACAAACACATGAGCAATTCACTCACTACATGCAGTCCAGTTTTTAACCCTTATCTGTCTCTCAGCGCTCCACTCCAATGCTTGCCTTTCAGGCAGGTGAACAGGTTTCCCTGAGATTTGAACATACTTTATTTTATCTATGAGTAAATTCTGTTACATTGTGTCTGTGAAGGTTCTCACTCATCCAGTCATTTAAGTATTTAGCTGTAAGCAACTGGACTTTGTTGAGTTAACTTTAAATACATTTAAAAAAAAAAAAAAAAAGAAGAAGTTTATTGGAGCTCCTGCCGTACGAGTTTATCACACGTCACAAGTAAACCACATGCTACTGTCTTCTCCTCTGTCCCGCCACTCCCTTCAGTCCTCCCACCAGCTAAAATCATATATTCTCTTCTTTGGTGCAGCAGATTAATCAAATATATCAATTTAATTGCATCTCTTGTCGGCTTACCACTCACTGCAAAGATGTGAATCTTCGCCCAGCTTGCCTTCTCTCCCAGTCACACAAAAACACACACTCACATGTTCACACAAATGCAGTTTACTCTCTCCCATTTTTCACTCCTCCCTCTACTCCCTCCCTCCAGCCTTACTGAAACAAACTCATTCACTCACTAGTCCCAGCATGAGTGAGTAAATTGCATACAGCAAGAAGTCATAATAAACATTCAAGACACATGGTGTGGGTTGTCCCCCTAACTTAGCCTATCAGTGATTGTTACATGGTTTTCGTAACTGTTTTCTGCATCAGATGGCACCACATACCTTTGATCAAATGATTTAATCACATACCTTTGATCAAATGATGGCACCACATACCTTTGATCAAATGATGGCACCACATACCTTTGATCAAATGATGGCACCACATACCTTTGATCAAATGATGGCACCACATACCTTTGATCAAATGATGGCACCACATACCTTTGATCAAATGATGGCACCACATACCTTTGATCAAATGATGGCACCACATACCTTTGATCAAATGATGGCACCACATACCTTTGATCAAATGATGGCACCACATACCTTTGATCAAATGATGGCACCACATACCTTTGATCAAATGATTTAATCACGACCAGAAAGACGCTAAATTAAATAAGGTGTAGGTAAATGTTTCCCTTAATTTGAAGCACAAATGCACACACACACACATACACACAAACTGGTGACACTGATTCACTAGTTAAATTATCAACAGAAAAAAACCATGACAATTTTGTAGTGGTTATATGACAGCATCGAAACTTCTAGGCAGACTGTATTCAATAACTATAACATTGTTGAAAATATGAAACTACCATACTATATAATGAATACTACTATACTCAACTTTTGTAGTTTGGTCTATTGTAGCGAGTATATTGTCAGTTATTTCTTGTTTACTAAAATAAAACAAGGTTTTGGTAAACAAACACAATCAAGTAAACCGCCACCATTTAATGAACCGTTAGATGTTTGAGCAGAACTTGGTAAGCTGTGAACCCTCAACAACTCCATCAACAACGCTCATTCGGATTGCGACAAACAAAGAAAAAAAAGAATCAAGAGAAGAAAGTTTGCATTTGCAAATTCATATGCAAAATACATGATGATGTAATTTAGCAATTTTTATATATATAGAACCTCCTATTGGGTAATTACTGCATGGGTGATTATCTTTCAGCTGGCAACCTGTTAACACCAACTGATGCAATGGGTAGCTTCTCATTTTTTTAAACAACCATGTCAAAAGACACATCCTGTGGTCAAGATGGAAAATATGTCAGAGTGTCTGTTTGAGAAGGGTCAAATCATATGCATGTATCAAGCAGATAAAACATCTAAGGAGATTGAAGAAACTATTAAAATTGGGTTAAGAACTGTTCAGCGCATTATTTAAAACTGGAAGGATAGAGGAGAACCATCGTCTTTGAGAAGAAATGTGATCAGAAAAAATCCTGAATGATTGTGATCAGTGATCACCTAAACATTTGGTAAAGTCAAATCATAGAAAAACAACAGCAGAACTCAGGGCTATGTTTAATAGTGAAAGTAAGAGCATTTCCACATGCACAATACAAAGGGAACTGAAGGGATTGGGATTGAACAGCTGTGTAGCCTTAAGAAAATCACTAATCAGTGAGGCCACTAGGAAAGAAGAGTTTTTCCCAGGGAGCATAAAGATTGGACTCTGGAGCAATGGAAGAAGGTCATGTGGTCTGATGAGTCCAGATTTACCCTGTTCCAGAGTGATGGGAGCACCAGGGTAAGAAGAGAGGCAGATGAAGTGATGCACATCATTATACCCATCTTGTGTCTACTGTACAAGCCTGTGAGGGCAGTGCAATGATCTGGGGTTGCTGCAGTTGGTCAGGTCTAGGTTCAACAACATTATGTGCCCAAAGAATTAGGTCAGTTGACCACCTGAATTTACTGAATGACCAGATTATTCCATCAATGATGGCACAGGCATATTTCCAAGATGCCAGGATTCATCAGGCTCAAATTGTGAAGGAGTGGTTCAGGGAGCATGAGACATCATTTTCACACATACTAGATTGGCCACCACAGTCCAGACTTTAACCCCATTGAGAATCTTTGGGATGTACTGGACAAAGCTTTGCACAGTGATCTGGCTCTCCCATCATCAGTGCAAGATCTTGGTGAAAAAGTAATGCAACACTGGATGGAAATAAATCTTGTGACATTGTAGAAGCTTATCACAACAATGACACATTAAATGCATGCCGTAATCATTGGACACCTTTTTTGGTGGCAACTTTTTTTTTTGGCCAGGCAGGGTATTTCATCCATACATTATATACTTTGCCCTTTGACAGTGCTGGTGGGATGGGGGCGGAGGTCATAAAGTCACTTCTTGGTGACATTTGGTGAGAGGTCACCAGCCAATTACAAACACACAAAGACAAATAACCATTCATACTCAAATCAACACCATGGTCAATTCAGAGTCTCAAATGAACCAGACCTCAATCTGCATGTAAACCCTGGAATGAGGCTGGACTACCTGAAGAGCTCTACTCTAACCTTAAACATAATTATTAGTGCCATAATCCTAACCCCTGACCCTAGCCTTTAGTGACTGAGTCAAAGTTGCATAGGTCTAGAAGGTTTTGAAATGTAATTTTAATTGAAAGTCTGCAGGAGATAAAGCCTCACATGTCTTATCTCCTCATTGCTCAACAGTATTCCCCCAACTAATTGTAATTCTTAATTCTATAATTGATTAAACTAGTTTAGATCATGCGTGCTAATGAGATAATTGACTGAAAATTTGATAATTTAATTCTAGATGCCATGATGGTGAAGTGGTTAAGTTTTCCTTTCAAATCCAGGTTCAGCTGGTGCTCTGGGAGGTTTGCATGCTGCATACTGTGGATGTGTGTGTGTTTAAGGGGTTACACTCCTAGTGCCTGTAATTTACCACAAATGCTGAAAATAAAACTGAACCCCAAGGCCGAGCAGAGCAACAATGGAGGCCCACCCACAGCACTGTGCCAGATTGGAAAGGAGAACCCAGAGATGAGCATACAGTACGCGTGCAGAATGTAGGCAACCAATCGGTGTTAGCTGCCATAGCATCACTGCAAGCTGAACTGTTGCATGCTAAGTCCAACATTTGCACCAACATTGATTAAAAGATTGCTGCTGTGAACACAACTTTGAGAGGAGAACTACCTGCTGTCAAAACAGAAAGTTACAATGCATTTATCGCCATAAATACCTGCCTAGACTCCCAAAATGAGATGTTGATACGTTTAGGATAGTCAGCTAGTGCTACCTCGGATATTGTTGTTAATCTCAAAGCTAAATTGAAGCAATTCCATAGTCAAGTTGAACAAGTGCTAGGAGCTGGAGGGGCAGTCTAAATGACAAAATTTGAGAATTGCTGGAGTTAAAAAGGGAGGTGAAAATGACAGAAACATAGGGAATTTGTGATGCAGCTTCTAAAAGATGTGCTAGTGCTTGATGGGAGACAATAGTTAACAGAGTACTTAGAGCCCTGGGGCAGTGCCCTGGATACAACAGACCATCCTGACATCTGATTCTCAGGGTGCACTTACTGCCATGCCCTTGAGGATATCTTACAGAGGATTACGAGGAACAAAAACCTCATATATCAGGGCCAGCAAATTCACATTTTCCACTGGCTGTTTTCAAACACTGAGCTGCTTTCACTCCAGCCAGGAACTTCCTACAAGACGAGCTTAAGTTCAGACTCCTATATCCAGCCAAGCTGAGAATAAAGCACAAGTGGAAGATTCACGGAGCCAGAAGAGCCCTATCTCTATGCAGAATGCCTTTTTGGTCAGGGACACATCTTAGACATACACTTCAAGGCTCACTTGCTTATGAGAGTGAGTGAGGTAAGTGAATAACAATAACACCTAAAGACAATTACAGCGTACATGGATGTGAGCATTGAATGAATAAATAACCTACATCTTAAACACATTTAATGGAAACAATGTCAGTTTGATATAAATGGTGACTGAATATGACATTTTTTTTGATTCCTATACACCAGAATGTCTCCTTTTATACAGTTATATTTGTTTAGTTTGTCCACCTGCATGGATGCAGTACCAGTAAAAAGAATATTTCCAGGGCATGTTTATATGTTTTCCTAAATGAGACTTAACTTTGCACTGAAGACAGAAGAAGTTAGATCCCATCCCCACCAAACTGTTTAAAAATGTTCTTCCATTAATTAATCACTCCATTTTAAATCAAATTCATCTTTCCTTATTAACTGGATATGTACCCCAAGCTTTTAAAGTTGCAGTTATTAAGCCCCTTCTTAAAAAAGCTACCCTCGACCCAGAGGTTTTCCCGCAGGGGTTAGGGCGATTTTAGGGCCCCTGCTCTTTTCGTTGTATTTACTTCCTTTGGGGTCCATTCTTAGGAAACACGGCGTCGCCTTCCACTGTTATGCCGATGACAATCAGATTTATGTTCCCCTGAAGCACAGAAACAGCCCTAGTTAAAGTTACCAACGACCTCCTCTTGGCCTCAGATAATGGTCTGGTCTCTATACTTGTCCTGTTAGATCTTAGTGCTGCATTTGACACCATTGATCATAAAATTCTACTGCAGAGACTGGAGCAGACTTTGGGGATCTCAGGTACTGCCCTCTGCTGGTTTCAATTATACTTGTCCGATAGATTCCAGTTTTTACATGTTAATGATAATGACTCATTGCAGACAAAAGTTAATTATGGCGTTCCACAGGGCTCAGTGCTTGGACCTATACTTTTTACCTTATATATGCTTCCTTTGGGGAAGATTATTAGAAAGCACAACATACACTTTCATTGTTATGCAGATGATACACAACTTTATTTATCAATGAGGCCGGAAGAAATAAATCAGGTTGTTCAACTCCAGAAATGTCTCAAAGACATTAAGTCCTGGATGACCTGTAACTTCCTACTTTTAAACTCAGACAAGACTGAGTTTATTATACTCGGCCCTAAACACCTTAGAGACAAACTTTCTGACCATATTGTCACTTTAGATGACATCACCATGGCGTCCAGTTCCACATTAGGGAACCATGGAGTTATTTCTGACCAGGATATATTATTTGACTCACATATTAAACAAAATTTCCAAAACAGGCTTCTTCCACCTGCCGAACATTATAAAAATTAGGAACATTTTATCCTTAAAGGATGCTGAAAAACTAGTTCATGCTTTTGTTACATCAAGATTAGATTATTGTAACTCAGTAGTTAACATGTTCTTTCAGTGTCTTTAATGGAAGATACACAGTCTTAATTTTGAGACCAACATAGGTCTTTTTACAGGTTTCATAACTGTAGCAGTGCTAACTGAATATGATTAGGAATTAATAGTTCAACCATTGTTGGTTGCTAGAGTCTGAGTTTATTCTCTGTTCACAAGTTTTAGACTTTAGGAAAACTGACAATGTTCTGTTGTTTATGGGTATACTTGGGGCAGGAAAGGGGTTTGGTACAGTATGGTACAGTTTGGAATGGTAAAGTCCTGGGTCAGGCTTGCATTTTGACTGAGAACAGTAATTTTATTTGGTAGGTGGGGGTGGGCTGTGCTCCATGGCGCCTTCAGCGAGATATGCAGTGCGAGTGATGTTGTACCAGAGTGACCACAACGAACAATGCCATCAACAGAAAACAACCCAATGGACAACACATGCAGCAGCTTGTCTTTTTCCTGCTCAGTTTGTGGTTGTTTGTCTTAACAAGACATCAACCTTTGTACGAAAATACACTGTGGGTGTTGAAGAAAAAACTGAAAGGCATTCACATTTTTCTGTTGTCCAATCAGCTGAATGTCATGGGTGGAGCCCGTCTAGCTCCACCCTGACTATACCTGGACTGTACCATTAAATTTGTTACCCCAAGGGTACCAAACATGGAATGGTTGGGGCCAGTTATTTTGGTACTGTTTTTAATGAACATTAAAACATTTTAATGAACAAAAAATACATAACGTACCATACCAAAGCATTCTACTTGGTGGAAACACAGCTTTGGCTTCATATACCCAGCAGAGATTTTGGGGGTGTGGAAACAGTGCACAGTGTGCCCTTGTCCAGCACTGGCTGTTGCATCAGTTGCAAAGCATCTTTAAGTAGGTCAGGTATGACGTCTTCTAACTTGTTTCCCAGAGAGTGTTGTTTGTCCAGTAATCCGTGCTCCACCTTTGTTACATGGCTGCACCTGGTAGTTGTGCATTATAAAGTGTCTCTAACAGTCTTAAATTATGTCAAGTGTATCTCAGAAGCAATCGTTTGTTGTCGGATTTCAAGACTATGTGTCCCATAGGCCAATGTAACGCTGTTTTTTGGATAATTTTATAAATGACAAGGAGCTCCTAAAGGTTTTACCCACTAATCGCTGTACCGGAAGTCTCATGGGCATTTTTTAATATCATGCACTCTCATAGACTCCCCAAAAAAGACCTTATTATCCCCAATCTGGATGCTGAAAAGGCATTCAACAGTCGAATGGCCGTACCTATTTGCAGTCCTGAAGAAATTAAGTGTGGTAATAGGTTTGTGTCCTCAACTAAGTTATTACACAATAATCCCTGTGCTAATACTGGCTAATCAGACCCTTTGCACCCCATTTCTGCTTGGGAGACACATCCCAAGAAGTACAGTGCTCTTAATAATGGTAATTTTCCAGCATTATTACACTTACATGAACACAATATCCAATTTTGGGAGACACTCCAAATCTCTTTGTTGGGTAGAGTCAATGCTTTTAAGATGACCCCCCCCAATACTCCTCTTCCAAAACATATATACAGGGCTCCAGAGGTATAATCGATAATAATCATGCCGCCCATGCAATTAACATAACCTAATCCTATCATTTACAACACAATAAGTATATGGAAACAACTGAAGCTCAGCACAGTGTCATTTTTTTACCTATAGCAACGAACCCCCTTCACTCTGGATGGGGCCTTCAGTATCTAGGCAACTTGCCAAATAATCAGTTTTTTAGATACCTTCAGATTAGACATTATGTTAAAATAATTAGTAATTAGATTTCTGAAATACAAGCTAGGAAGATTACTTTGAGAAAATTTGGCAACCTTTAGTCTCTTATCTCAGAAAAACCAATCAAGGTATCCAAGGTGGAATGCATTCCAATGGACGGAGGGTTGACTATGACAAAGGCTCCAGGGGATGGATTAAGGGAGCATGATTGGTACTGTCTGTTATGTCTATTATTGGTTTGCTGTATTTTGATGCATTGTTTTTGCTTATTTGTGAGATTCTTCTTAAAGAAGCATGCAATATCAGGAAAAATTCCTTGCCGAATGAAATGTTTTATAATAAAATATATTTGAAAGAACAATTAGCATTAGTTTTATTTGCACCAACACACCAATTAGTGATAGTGAATTTAAACTTTAAATGGTGGTTGGTTACCTTGCTCAGGGGCACACCAGCCCTTGACCTGTCATGGGATTTGAAATGGCAACCCTCCAGTTACAAGCCAAATTCTCTTCCATTAAGGCATGGGCTGCCATAAATGGATGAAGTCCCACCAAGATATAAATTTGTATATCACAAATGCAATCAACAGTACATAATCCCAGGTCTAAACTTACTGAGTTTAAGTGTTGCAGAAGGCTGCAAAATACTCAGCTATGTTAATCAGCTGGTGGCTGGTGTGCATGTCTGCTGTTTGGTGCTGACAAGTTGTTTTGGTAAAATAATGTTCTGATGCGAGTGAAACATTTTCAGTTCAGTGGGGAGATCTAAAAACCAAAACAATGAAGCCGAATAACACTGCATAAAGATGAAAGAATCTAGTTGTGTGATGAATTTGTATTGCTTTGTAAAATTTAGCTGTTCTCCTGACTAAAATGGTCCAAAAGATATTCACTAAGATGTTTGTTTTTCCCTCTTACTGTTTGGGTTTTGTGGATGAGTTCTCTCTTCTCTCTCCTCAAGGCATCCAGCTCCCTCTCCTTCTCTCTCTCTATCTCCTTCAGCTGTCGGTAAAGGTGCTGGACTCGCTCCTGGAAAGGCACAACATCATTTATATCACTGTGGACATCATATTGTTTTTCCTTCACAGAAATGTCACATGCTGCAGCTGATTCATCTGACTGTACATGTTTTCTTAAAATTCTAAAAATGTTGTAATGAATATTTAGTAAAGATATTTACTAAATATTAAAGAACAGCGTGTGTGAGTTAATGCAGAGCCCCAGAGTTAAGGTGATCTCTTCAACTATACACTGTATAGACACAACGAAAATCAGATGTCCATTTTGCAAGTTAATAAGAGGCATGAGAGAGACACCTAAATGCAGGGCTCAATGAAATGATAGTATTATGTTATGACAGTAAATGACACAGACAGAGAGGGTCTATCTATATTACTATTATGAGACACAGTATACTCGACAATTCATCATTTTCACCATCTCTCTTGTGTGTACCAATTTATGAATAAAAACACAGCCCTATCCTGTGCCAGACTGTAAATAAAGCCACTGGCATTTAGAGTCATTCCATGAGAGAATGACCACTTGCCTTCAGGTCATACATGTATCAGAAAAGATAGAATTCATTGCTCTGAAGATTTTTGCCACATTAGCAACATATGCAGTTTCCTCTATGTCTGTCTTATAGTTATTTATTAAGGGTCTTTAAGTTGACACTTAGAGAATGCTTCACAGTATAAAATTTAAAACTGGTGGCAAATGCAAAACAAAATCATGTCAGTTGAAATGAAGGCATGCTAAAGACTAAAGTAAAAAAAGCTAAAGTAGAAAGCTAAATACAAGTGTTACACATGTTGGATTACAAATGTATAAAATGTTTAAATCTAAGTTCCAACATAAAAGTATATAAGCTAAAAAGTAATGTACATTGTATTTAACATTTTGAGGTAAAGATGATGGCATCAAGTCTGGCAGCCCAGGTGACTGAGACATTAACCTTTTGTCTTTATGCACTTCCTGACCACGGCGTAGGGTCAGAAGTTAAATGTGAATGCTAATCTCAAGGCCAGGTTGTGCCTTGATCTCTATGACAATGTGAAGGTCTGGGCGATACTGTCAGGCTGATTGGATTAGCACCTATGCATTCAACTACACTGTTATGCTGATGAGATCAGGGCTGGGGAAATTCTGTTACCAGGCTGATTCCTGTACTGCATCTCCATGCTTTGTTTAGATTGTCTCCACCTCTATCTTGAAAAGTATAAACTCTTATATTTTTTCTATAGTCAGACATGGATGAATACAGCAACACACAGTGAGTTCTCACTAAAGAGTAACTTCTGCTTGAAAGATCTCCCAACGTCTCCTGGTCTCTGCTTCGACAAGGAAAAAGTTTCCAACACAAATCTTAAGTTAGTTAGTCAAAATAATCACAGTAACAACATCTTCAGTGAGTGACGTGTGTTTACCTATTAGTTTATGTCAAAATGACTGCTGTGGAAAACCATGTGTGAAAACAAACACATGCATGTTCCATAAATCCTTTTGACTGGCATTAGACTAAGTATTTTGGTTTTTAGTCAAATGTCTTGAATATTAGTGGAACATAAAGATAGTCATGTTCCCTGTTTGATGATTGTAATTAGTAGAAAACTAAACTCTTCTCTACTACTCAAAATTTGTCAAATACCTTAGTTTATAACCAAACACTTGCAAAACTAACTTCATCTAACCTTTGTCTTGTTTACTGATTAGCAAACGATAGCAGGCTTTTAAACTAAACTAAACTAAACTAAACCAACATTACCTGAAAACAAGTGCTGTGTAAACATTTTAGGCAGGGCTGGAAAGAGTGACATAAAATAAGAATGCCTCAACAAATCAATTGAAATTGTTTATTCTTATCAATTTAAAAAATGCAGAGTGAGCTTACAGAAAAAAAAATCTAAATGAAATCAATATTTGGTGTGACCATCCTTTACCTTCAAACTAGCATCAATCAATGAAACTTGCATTATACAGGTACAACAGAATTTAGACTGGGAAGTGGCATCTCTCCATCTCCATCATAAAAAATTGAATTGAAATATAAATAAAAATATGAATAAAAAAAAAACATGTAAACATTATTAAATATGTTAAAACATATGGAAACATTTTGATTATATACATATACATGGGTCGTGGGTTATAGGCCGGGGGGGTTGGGGGGACATGCTACATGGTGGCATGCCCTCCACCATTGAGGATTTTTTGTTTCATGATGTGCCAATTGTTTTATATTGGTGAAAGGTTTGGACTGCAAGCAGGACATTTAAGCACCTGCACTCTTCTCCTGTGAAGCCATGCTGTTGTGATGGATGCAGTATGTCATTTAGTATGTCATTGTCTTGTTTAAATATGCAAGGCCTTTCTTGAAAGAGACATTGTCTAGATGGGAGCATATGCTCCTTACCATCAAATTTCATTTCAAAGTTTGATTAATCTGGCCACAGAACAGTTTTCCATTTTGCCTCAGACCATTTTAAATGAACTTTGGTCCAGAGAAGATGCTGGCGTTTTAGGATTACATTCATATATGTATCCTTCTTTGCATGATACAGCTTTAACTTGGGGTTGTGGATTGCATGGCAAATTGTTCACAAACACCCCTCCTGGAGCCACCACCATAACGTGGTGGAGGGGTTTGCGTGTCCTAGGAGCTCAGTTGTCAGGGGCTTTATGCCCCTGGTAGGGTTACCCAAGGCAAACAGGTCCTAGGTGAGGGACCAAAGAGCGATTCACCAAGACTTCCTTTGATGATTTAAAATAATGGACTACACTCACCCTTGCTCGGATGCAGGTAACCAGGGCCCCCCTCTGTAGCCAGGGCTGGGGGTGGGGCACAATGGCGAGTGCCTGGTGGACAGGCCTTGGGGCCATGGGGCCGGCCCAGCTGGGTACAGCCCAAAGAAGCAAAATAGGTCCCCCTTCTCATGGGCTCACCACCTATGGGAGGGGCCAAGGAGGTCGGGTTAGGAGTATGGTGAGACCATGGAGAACGGTCAACCATCCAGTGTCTCAGGAGGGGGGAAGCAGTGCACTGTTAACACTGTGTACAGTAAACATGGTGCTGACCTCGACTCGGTATGTTGTGGATCGCTGGAGAGAGTACTTCGAAGACCTCCTCAATCCCACTAACACGCCTTCTTATGGGAAGGCAGAGTCAGGGGAGGGCCCCGGGGTGGATGAGATCTGCCCAGAGTTCCTCAAGGCTCTGGATGTTGTAGGGCTGTCTTGGCTGAAACGCCTCTGCAACATCGCATGGACATGTGGGGACAGTGTCTCTGGATTGTCAGACTGGGGTGGTGGTCCCCCTCTTTCAAAAGGGGAACCGGAGGGAGTGTTCCAACTACAAGGGAATTACACTCCTCAGCCTCCTGGGTAAGGTGTTTTTGAGAGGAGGGTCCGTTGGATAGCTGAATCTCAGATTCAGGAAGAGCAGTGTGGTTTTGGTCCTGGTCATGGTACGGTGGACCAGCTCTACACTCTCGGCAGGGCCCTAGAGGTTGTATGGGAGTTCGCCCACATGTGCTTTGTGGACTTGGAGAAGGCATCCCGAAGTGCACTCTTCGGGATGGGGATGAGATCCTGCCCCAAGTGGAAGAGTTTAAGTATCTCGGGGTCTTGTTCACGAGTGAGGGAAGAATGTAACGGACGATCGACAGGCAGATTGGTGCGGCATCCACAATAATGCGGGCTCTGCATCAGTCTGTCATGGTGAAGAAATTCCTACCCTCCCCTATGGTCATGAGTTGTGGGTAGTGACCGAAAGAATGAGATTGCGGATACAGGCGGCCAAAATGAGTTTCCTCTGCAGGGTGTCTGGGCTCTCACTTAGAGATAGGGTGAGAAGCTTGGTCATCGGGGAAGGGCACAGAGTAGAGCCACTGGTCCTCCACATCGAGAGGAGCCAGATGAGGTGGCTCAGCATCTGGGTGGGATGCCTTCTAGATGCCTCCCTGGTGAAGTGTTCTGGGCGTGTCCCACTGGGAGGAGGCCTCGGGGACGACCCAGGACTCACTGGAGAGACTATGTCTCTCGGCTGGCCTGGGAAGGCCTGGGATTCCCCCAGAAGAGCCAGACAAAGTGGTTGGGAGGAGGGAAGTCTGAGCTTCTCTGCTTAAGCTGCTGCCCCTACGACCCGACCTTGGATAAGCGGTAGAAGATGGATGGATTGATGGATGGATGGATGGACGGATGGCTGTTCACAGACAGTGATCTCTGGAAGTAAAGTTGCAATTTGCTATTGTTCCACAATTTTTGGATGTAGTTTGTTGAAGATTGGTGAACATCTGCCTATCTTCACACCTAAAGGCTCTGAAATGTTCATTTTATACTTCATTCATACACATCATTTTAGTATGGAGTCCCTCAGGGGTCTGTCCTTGGACCTTTACTTTTCTCTTTGTATGTTTCACCACTTGGTTGCAACATTTGGAGGTTTTTGAATTAATGTGTGTCATCATATAAATGATGACAAGCAGATAACTTTGAAATGCTGACAAAATGGAACTGTTGCTAAGAAGAGAAGAAATTTGAACATATCACACCAGTCTTAGCTTCTCTGCATTGGCTCCCTGTCCATGTGAGATCAGATTTTAAGGTGCTTCTGACTTATAAAATTGTAAATGGGCTCGTCCCCTCCTATCTAACTGAACTAATAAATTACTATGTTCCATCTTGAGCTCTCCGCTCACAGAACACTGGGCTTCTACTGGCTCCCAGAGTTAATAAAAAGTCATAGGTCAAAGGGCTTTCTCTTATTGTGGCCCCTTCCTGTGGAATAACCTCCCTGCTGACATCAGACAATGCGATTATCTTCAGGTTTTTAAATCAAAACTTACTTTTTTAACTTAGCATTTAATTAATGGCATGTCTGTCAACTCACTCACATTTGGATTTCTGATCTGCCCAACACAGAAGCTGACCTCAGCCTTGAAGTTTATGAAGATTATATAAATTACTAACATATAAATAAAATAAATATAAATGACTGCAAAAATTGCCTTTAAAGCAATAGTAATTGCTTTAAAGGCAATTTTTAGATTTTAGGACATTCCTGATACTTTGTACACCTGCTCCAAGTCTTTTGTCATATCTGTGTTAAAGGCAATTTTGTTTGTGATGTTTAATCCCATGACAGCTATGGACTGCAAACATTAACATGAGGCACATTAAGTGCACATAAGCTGCAAAATGCTACAAAATTACAGCGAACAGTGACATTCACCTCCAACATTACATTGTTTACCTTTGTTGTATTGACCACATGCTGGTGACAGAGGAATTCCTTTTCCATTTTCCCGTCATGCTGTCCTTCCTGTGCGTTGTCCACAATGCTCCCATCTTCCTCATCAATGCAGCTCTCTTGCTCCAAGAAGTGAAACTCCCGGTCTTCAAACGCCCGAACAGCCGCTTCCATTACCTCTTTCTCCTGAATCAAACAGAAAAACTGCTGCATCAAATCTCTCATTTAAAAGCTTTTTTGTTTGTTTTCATTTAAAAATTTCTGAAATGCCTTAAATTCAGGTCTAATATACACAATAATGACTCATTTTAAACTATGTTTACCCTTTAGTTGGCAAAGTATTGCCAGGGACTGTTATTCCCTGCTGTATTGTAACAGTGTAGGGCTGTAATGACTAATCAATATGTACAATGGGACAAAGTTATTGGCAAACTGTTTTTATGACTCACTAATATTTAAGATTGATGGAATTATTTGTGTGAAAAATATTTTACATTTTATGGACAAGAAATATATAATGAGTTGAGAAATGATTAGTAGAAAAGCTGATGATAAAAATGAATCATATGGTGAAGGGATGATAGACTAAAAGTATACTATATTTCTTCATTGGAATAACTTTACTGTAATGCTCTTTATGTTGGAATTAGCCAGGCTTCAACTTAGAATGCTGCTGCACACTTTTTGACAAGACCTCACAGACATGAACATACAGTATCTCCCCCATTCTGACTTCCCTCCACTAACTCCCAGTACACTACAGGATCAATTTTAACTTATTATTATTTGTGCACTACTGTCTAAATGGCCTTATTCTGCCTTACCACTCTTACTCATTCCAGCTTTACATTCCTTCACGGTCTCTAAGATCAGCTGATCATCAGCTGTTCTCGTCCCTAAAACAAGGCTGAAGATCAGGCTGAAGCTCTTGGGCTTCCATGGTAAAATTGTGGAATGGTTTGCTACTTCACATTAGGCAGGCTTCATCACTTCCTAATTGTCAGTATCTCTTAAAAACTCATCTTTGCTTTGGCATTAGACTCGGTGTGAGTTGTGCTGTATATGTCCCATGTTTTTGCCTCTCACCTGTTACGTGTGCTGTGCTCTGTTTGTGTTTTAATTGTCATGTTGTGTCTGGTCTAGGTTGCGTTTCATCGTCGTACCTCTCCAGACTCTTGTGCTTAGACTGCCTTTCTGTTTATCAACCATGTTTTCTAATCTTCACTTTTTGCTTTTTCGTGGTACCTGTTTGATCCCTGAGCCAGCTGGCCAGCCTCAGCGCTTTTCGTTTTTGTGAACCGCCCACTACACCAACCGTGGGCGGTTGGTGTAGTGGTTAGCACTCTTGCAGCAAGAGGTCCCGGGTTCACAACCCGGTTGGAACAAGGTTCCTTCTGCAAGGAGTTTGCATGTTCTCCCCGTGGTGCGTGGGTTCTCACCGGGTACTCCGGCTTCCTCCCACAGTCCAAAAACATGCAGATTTGGGGACTAGGTTAATTGGACACTCTAAATTGCCCGTAGGTATGAATGTGAGAGTGAATGGTTGTCTGTCTCTATGTGGCCCTGTGATGGACTGGTGACCTGTCCAGGGTGTACCCTGCCTCTCGCCCTATGTTAGCTGGAGATAGGCACCAGCGCCCCCCGCGACCCCTAGTGGATAAAGCGGTAGAAAATGAGTGAGAGTGAGTGGTTAATTAAGTTGATTTCTGTATTAATAAATCTTGTTATTCCTTTTTTTTACTCCGTTGTCTGTTTTTTGGTCCTTTTCCCCCTATTTTAGCAGATTTTTTTGATAAATCATGATAGTACGTGCTGACCATAAAACATGGACCCCTCAGAGACAGAAGCCCTTCGCTAAGCAGTAGCTGCGCAAGCAGCTGCTGTGTCACGTCATGACCAGGTTCTTGGTGATATAATGGATGCTATTCAGACTCTAACCTCCAATGTAACACACATCTCCCAGCACCTGAGTGACTCTCCGCCTGCTTCTGCCGCTCTGTCCGACCGGAACCAGCTCGGACTCCTGTCTCCGAGCCACCAGAGACAAGCCTGTCTCTGGTTTTAATCAGTCTGGCTATCAGAGTAGACAACCATATCTGTGAGGGACGCAGCGAAATGAAAGTGTTGAGTCAGGTCAAATCCCAGTCTATACAACCCTGATCTGCTACCTCTCCTTCTTCCTCCTCCTCAGACACTTCGCCCCAGAGATCTACCGCCATCACCACTCCATCCACTGTCTCGTCCCAGGCAACCGAACCCATGCAACTCGGGACCACTCGTCTCACCCCGATGAGCGGCAGAGGAGACTCAGACTGGGACTATGCATTTACTGCGGACAGACTGGATATGTCAGACGGGAGTTTGCACTCAGGCCTTGCAGGGGAAGAGGAGCACCCAGGTGAGTAAGAGTGTTACCCAGCCCCACTCTTCCCAACAGACTATGCTAGCAGCCACACTTTCTCACCAGGGCTCCACTCATTCACTACAGGTTTTCTTAGATTCAGGTGCTGATGTTAACTCGGACTTGGTTAGACAGTTGGACTTGCCCCTGACTCTTGTAGACCCCCTAAACCCGTTTGTGCCATCGATGGCAGCTCCTTAATCACCGTAATCCATCAGACACAACCCTTAGCTTTAACTATCTCGGGGAATCACCACAAATTAATTTCTTTTTTAGTTATTTTCTCACATTTCCCGTGGTGTTAAGACTCCCCTGGTTAAAGCTTCACAACCCTCACCTTGATTGTACTTCAGCTTTGGTGATTAGTTGGAGCACGTTTTGTCATTCTCACTGTTTATGTTCAGCCAGTCCAGTTCTTCACCCAACACTCACCTCCGACACACCTCCTAATCTCTCCCTTGTGCCCCCAGCATATCACGACCTACACTACCGGTCAAAAGTTTGGGTACACTTTCTCATTGAATTCAATGAGAAAGTGTACCAAAACTTTTGACCACATCGTCCCTATGACTGCCCGATTGATCTCCTTCGAGGTTCAACACTACCCTCCAGTAAACTTTACAATATTTCCCGCCCCGAGAGGGAGGCGATGGAAAGAACATTTCTGAGTCCCTAGATGCAGGATTAATCAGGCAACAGTAAAAAACAGATACCCTCTGCCGTTCATCGACCCTCCTTTGAGCCTCTATCTAAGGCCACTGTCTTTACCAAACTGGACCTCCGTAACGCCTACCACCTTGTTTGCATACGCAAGGGTGATGAGTGGAAAGCATACGCAAGGGTGATGAGTGGAAAGCAGCTTTTAACACACCCCTGGGACACTTTGAGTACTGTTGCCTAACACTGTTGCCTAACCCAACAGTGTTTTTTACTGTTGGGTTAGGCAACAGTAAAAAACAGATACCCTCTGCCGTTCATTGACCCTCCTTTGAGCCTCTATCTAAGGCCACTGTCTTTACCAAACTGGACCTCCGTAACGCCTACCACCTTGTTTGCATACACAAGGGTGATGAGTGGAAAGCAGCTTTTAACACACCCCTGGGACACTTTGAGTACCTTGTTATGCCTTTTGGACAGCGCCATCCAAGTGGAAGGACTAACAACATTTCGGGCGGACAAGAACAACGCCAGTACTGGTAAATCTTGGGGAGGTGGTGTGTGTATGTAACCCACATGGGAACTAAACCCATTTATGTCATCTAAAAGTGTTACCATGCCCCACCATAAGGTGGCACATCAGTTTTTTCCTCATTGTCATAGCCATTTAGTGTGGGCTCACTCTGACCTGAGACACTGACAGATAACTCACCCCCCCCCCCCCCCGACAGATAACTCCCCCCCCCCCCCCCCCCCATTAGTTAGTAAGCTGAAGAGTCTTGATAAGAAAGACAAAATAGAAGTGGAAAATTCTTAATTTATTAACTCAAAGCACTGTCTAATAACTCTTTAGCTTATTAGGAAGGAGCATTGTGTTTTATGAGGACAAGAGGAGCTGTTTCACAGTGTGAGCGCTCTGAGAGAACTCCAGTAAGCATAGTTGCTACATGCTAAGAGACTAGGCCTCATTGTTAGTGATATAGTTTTTGTGTGAAAGTGCCTTTTCTTACTTTCTTAAGAGTTACAGGAATGTTTCCTAACGTTAATGTTGGTACTGTTTGTATCATTGAGAACTGTGTAAACTCACTTTATAAAGATTGCTAGCAAGTTAGCGCGAAGCTAACGCTAATCACAAGATGTGCTACTGCTACGCTAGCTCAGGCAAAATCTGTAATATGTAACGTGAGTGCTAACAATGTAGCTAGGTAAGCTAAAATGTTGTTACAGCAGTTAAATGAGGGAAATGAGACGTCTTTTGATGTGATGTCAGGTTGTGATAATTATTGTTTTCTTATAATTGAGATGTGCAAAATGTGTTGTATTGCAATGTAGACCAACATGTAAATATTCATGTTGATTAAAGAAGAGTAATGTAACACTGTTCATTTATGGATAAAAAGAGCTAAAAAGAGAAATATGCTGCAGTTCAAAAGACAAATAGTGATTAAAAGAGCTGTTTAAAAGAATATATAAACAGTGCTTTACGAAGAAAATAAGTGCATTTATGTTAAAATATAAGTTCATGATTAATAATCGTTATGGCAAAAATGCTTATACTGTACTGTAAATGTATACAGACTCATATACAATGATTTGAATCCTGTATATCCTGCATCTGGGTATAAATATGGAAGATGTTTAGAGTGAAAAGTGAAAATAGAACAATATCATGTGATTGCCTGGAGAGTAATTATAGTATTTCCTGCCCTTTGTGTAGATTGTTTTTTTTTTTTTTTTTGCTGGATTAGGAATTAATTCAGATCCGAACCCGTGGAGGTTTGGTGGCGAGCCAGAAAGGACAAGCAATTGAGACGGAACGAGCACGGAGTGGCCAGCCGTGGTATGTTTTGGAAAACTCCACACATCATCTCACTTCACTCTCTGATACAGATAAGACAAACACAAAATCTACCCGGTAGTAGTCATATGAACACAGTATTATAAACACACACCACAGAACGAAATTTATTTCTTGACTTCTAATACAGAAGGGACACCTTTATTTGAACTTTTTGTTCATTTTTATTTTATTCTATTTTTTCTTTTCATCAAAGAGCTCTATTTTTGTTGTGTTCTTTGTTTTCCATACATTGCCTACATTCACTGTTGAGGCAATGAATTGTCAATTTCCAACTTCATGTTCTCTCATTTGATTAAATTATCTGACCAACTCTCCGAACCTAGAAACAACTGGTGCACAAACGCTACAGTTATCTCAAGCTACTGCTCTGAGGACATTGAATTCTTAACGCTTAAATGCCGTCCATTTTACATACCAAGAGAATTCACTGCCGTCAACATCACAGCTGTTTACATTCTGCCCAGTGCAAACACAAAGAATGCACTGTCTACATTGTATCAGTCTGTGAGTTCACTGCAGAACTCTAACCAAGCAACACTGCTTTTAAGTCCGGGGACAGACACTCTCACATCAGCCAGGGCCAACCTGCACTGGGGCGTGAGAGTAGCCAAGCGGGCCTATGGACAGAAAATCCACTCACACTTCAACGATGCAAAAGACCTCAGACGCCTGTGGCAAGGCATCCAATCAGTCACAGACTACAGGCCAACCCCCACGCCGTGTGAGGACAACACTTCCTCAACTCTCTTAACACCTTCTTCAGCCGGTTTGAAGAAAACAACACCACCACACCAACAAAAGCCACTACCGGCCCAGACAACACAACACTTAAACTGCGGAGGACCCTACTCAAGGTGAACCCCAGGAAAGCTGCAGGTCTTACATACCCGGGTGTGTGCTCAGAGACTGTGCAGACTCACTCACAAATGTCCTCACGGATATCTGCAACATCTCTCTGAGCTAAGCCATCATACCAGAAAGCTTCAAAGCCACCACCATTGTGCCATTATCAAAGAAATCCCCAGGCTCCTCACTAAATGACTACAGACCCGTAGCACTTACTCCCATTATGATGAAGTGCTTTGAAAGCTTGGTCAAGGCCCATATAACATCCAGCCTTCCCAATACTGATGATGCCATAGCAACAGCACTCCACTTATGCCCGGCTCATCTGGAAAACAAAAACAGTCAAAAAAATACTGTTCATTGACTTCATCTCTGCTTTCAACACAGTCATCCCCCAACACCTGTAAACAAACTGAGTGCAGTAGAAATAAGCACTTCATTATGCAACTGGCTACTGGACTTTCTCACTAACAGACCACAGACAGTAAGAGTCGGCAAAAACTCCTCAGAGACCACCATCATAAACACCGGGGTTCCCCATGGATGTGTGCTGTCTCCATTGCTGTTCACACTGATGACCCACGACTGCTGTGCCAGATTCACATCGAACCACATCATCAAGTTCGCTGATGATACAACAGTGGTGGGCCTCATCAGTGACGACGATGATTCGGCATACAGAGAGGAGGTACATCAACTCATCAACTGGTGTGACAGGAACAACCTACTACTCAATGTCAACAAAACAAAAGAAATAACTGTGGAAATAACTCATCAATGGTAGTGCTGTGGAGTCTCTGAAAAGCATGAAGTTCTGGGAGTGCACATCACAGATGACCTCTCATGGACCACCAACACCACCTCCCTGGTCAAGAAAGCACAGAAACACCTGCACTTCCTGTGCAGGATGAGGAGAGGAGACCTCCCCACTTCTGCACTCACAACTTCTCTCTGTCAGGCATGACAGCTGCTTAGCTGCGGACAAGAAGGCACCACAGAGGGTGGTGAGGACTGCAGAAAAGATCATCAGATCACCTCAACCAGCCATTCAGGACTTATACACATAATATTGTTCCAAGAGAGCCATCAATATCATCAAGGACACTACAAACCCAGCACACAAACTCCAAAAAACTCATTGGTTGATTTCGCAGTATGCTTTGGGTCATTGTCCATCTGCACTGTGAAGTGCCGTCCAATGAGTTCTGAAGCATTTGGCTGAATACGAACAGATAATATTGCCTGAAACACTTCAGAATTCATCCTGCTCACATCATCAATAAATACAAGGGAACCAGTTCCATCGGCAGCCATACATGCCCACGCCATGACACTACCACCACCATGCTTCACTGATGAGGTGGTATGCTTTGGATCATGAGCAGTTCCTTTCCTTCTCCATACTCTTCTCTTCCCATCACTCTGGTACAAGTTGATCTTTGTCTCATCTGTCCATAGGATGTTGTTCCAGAACTGTGAAGGCTTTTTTAGATGTTGTTTGGCAAACACTAATCTGGCCTTCCTGTTTTGAGGCTCACCAATGGCTTACATCTTGTTATCTTGTGGTGAACCCTCTGTATTCACTCTGGTGAAGTCTTCTCTTGATTGTTGACTTTGACACACATACACCTACCTCGTGGAGAGTGTTCTTGATCTGGCCAACTGTTGTGAAGGGTGTTTTCTTCACCAGGGAAAGAATTTTTTGGTCACCCACCACAGTTGTTTTCCGTGGTCTTCTGGGTCTTTTGGTGTTGCTGAGCTCACCGGGGCATTCTTTCTTTTTAAGAATGTTCCAAACAGTTGATTTGGCCACACATAATGTTTTTGCTATCTCTCTGATGGGTTTGTTTTGATTTTTCAGCCTTGCTTTGCTGATAGTGACAGCTCTTTGGATCTCATATTGAGAGTTGACAGCAACAGATTCTAAACGCAAATAGCACATTTGAAATTAACTCTAGACCTTTTATCTGCTCCTTGTAAATGGGATAATGAGGGAATAACACACACCTGGCTATGTAACAGCTGAGCAGCCAATTGTCCCATTACTTTTGGTCCCTTAAAAAGTGGGAGGCACACATACAAACGGTTGTAATTCCTACACTGTTCACTTGATTTGGATGTAAATACCCTCAAAGTAAAGCTGAAAGTCTGCAGTTAAAGCACATCTTTTTCATTTTATTTCAAATCCATTGTGGTGGTGTATAAAGCCAAAGTTTAGAATTGTGTCGATGTCTCAATATTTATGGACCTGACTGTATAACACTCCATAGATCCACAAATGCCTCCATCAGTAAGTTCACAATTATCACTGTGACTAAGGTAAATTTGAATGAACGATTTCAACAACCAAAGTGAACTAGGCAAAATTAGGCTTGTTTCATATCCAAGAAATGACCTGAGGCAATCTTCATCTCTGAAACTTTCTCCTATATTTTACTCCATTTAATGTCTAATTCTCTCTTTAAGTTTTTCCTTTTTTAGGTGACTTTGTAGTGTGGGTGTTTGTTGTTGTTGTTGGAGTAGTGATCTTTTCACGAAGGAGACCACTACTCAGAGGAGGTGCAATGGCACAGTAGTTGTGTCTCAATCGAGGGTCTGGATATGTGCAGCAGATGGAGACATTCAAGAGGACACAGAAGACTTGCCTGTGTGAAATAAGACAGCCACACAACTCACGTGTTCTCCTTCTTCTTCTCTTATTAGTCTGTACAGCGAGAGGCTTAACACTGCCCTCCACAGAAGTCTGACTGCTGATTTAATCCATTATCAGCCAAATCATTGTAAAAATGTGATAAATTTAAGCATATTTGAAGTAAAATAAATATATCTAAAAAATTTGGAACATAGTTGTAGAACTAATAGTAGTGTTATTTTGTGATTTTGTCAGTTCTAGGTTTGTGTTGTACCAGTTTATAAGTTTTGTGATTATTCATTAGTTTTGATGGATTCTCCAATTAATATTCTTTTTTTAAAATATGTGTTATGTACAGTATCTAAGGCTGAGAAACAAACATGGACCAGACAGACTATTTCCCTCAAATGTTATTAACCTGGAATATGAGTTACAAATATAACTTATCTCCTCACAGATTTATGTTGAACAACAGATAGTTACTGTACAGAAATAAAACCTTATTTCTAAAACAATATTTTATATTTTTATATATATTTTTAATATTTTTATTTATTTTCTTTTTTGCATTTCTGCTTGGGTTACGATTATACAGGCTCAATCAAACCTGTTCTCATAATGTTGTAATAAATTTTTCCAAAAAAAAAAAAAAAGATTTCTGGGATAGCCCCCACTTTAAAGGTTACACCAACATATCCTTCAACAACAGCCAAATGATAAACGCATTTGTCAGCCGCATGAGAAGGAGCTGGCGATTCATGTGTCGATTGGGACAGCCCACAGGGCAGTGCTGTGATGCATTTTGATGACAAATCCACACTTAGGAGCATCCAACCTGAATTAAGACACAGCAATGCAGTGAGAGCAACCTCTCTTGGCGCTGTCATGTGATTGGTCAAAGTTTGCCATGATGTTACATATATACAGTTCTGCTTCAGGTTTACATAACCTAGCAGAATATTTAATATATGTATAGTTCTTTAAGGAAAATGTGTGATCAAGCTAAACATTTTTTTTGCTTGCTGGTCTTTGTTTTTTGTATCAACTGCATTTATGTTACTGTGATGGCTACTCCAGAAACTTTGACCTTTCTGCTGTAACCACTGACGGTTTGATTCAGACTTGTGTTTTGGATCATTGTCATGGTGATGAATTTAGTCAAACCTTAAACTTTAGGTTGGACTAAATTCATCACGCTATTGTAGCTCACACACTTACATGAAGTTAAATTTTTTTCTCATCACTACACAAGACATGTTATTCTGACCCTGGGCAAAACAATTCACTGCAAATTACCTCTAGCAGCTAGCATAAGAATTGGTGTGACAGCTATTTGAGCAGAATGGCAACACTTGTGATCATCATGAATAGAAGGGTTAGTAAAATACAAATACAGACCATTTTAATATTTAATCAGGATATGTGCTGAGGTCTCTGACTTTTATGAACAGAATTTCTAGCCAAGACATTGAGGGGTCTGGTTTGGTGGACCTTCAGCTCTTCTTGGTTTACTAATCAAGCTACGTTCCTACCCTCGCCTATGGTCACGCGCTGTGGGTAGTGACGCCTCCTGGATGCCTCCCTGGTAAGGTGTTCCAGACATGTCCCATTGTGAGGAGGCCCCTGGGAAGACCCAGGACTCGCTAGAGAGACTATCTGTGTCTCATTCCAGGGTCTGGATGTTCCTAAGTGGGGATTTGTTTTCCGGATGTCGTCAAAATGTGTCATAACACTGCGCCATAGGCTGTCCCACTTGTCATGTGACTCGTCAACTCCTTCTCATGTGGCTGACAAATGCAGCTGACATTCGCCCATTTTTGAAGGATACATTTGTGTATCCTTCACAGCGGAGGGCAATCAAAGAAAGTTTTGTGCGCCAGCAGCAGAGCTTTTTTTTTCCCGGTTTGGTGGAGCCTGGATAATAGTAAACCAAACAAAATGCAAGAAAAAGAATAAATAAAATGAACTAAATAACAATATAAAATATAATTTTGATATGAATAGGTACTCCACTTCAGGAGTGGAGACACTGGCTAGAGGGAGCTGAGCTGCAATTTCTGGTGTGGACGCTTACCTCCGTTCAGCTTGGAGGCTTAACTCAGGTCAGGCCCACCGGCCACTTTTCTTGGGCTGATTCAACTTTACCCTGTCCTACCAACCCGGCTCCAAGAAAAAAAAGCCTGATGCTCTCTCCAGAAACCATGACCCTATCCACAAAGAGGAGGCCGACCTGCCCATCCTGCCTGCTTCCTGTCTGGTTGGTGCCACTTCCTGGGATAATGAGAGGGTTGTTTGTGAGACCCAGCGGATGGAACTGGACCCAGGCTCTGGACCCCCAAACCGTCTCTTCGTGCAGCCATTCGATCACAGGTGCTACAATCGAGCCACTCCTCCACGTTGGCATGTCATCCCGATGTGACCCGTACTCTCCATTTCCTCTGAGAAAGGTTCTGGTGGCCCTCCATGGCTGGAGATGTTCGGAATTTCATCGCTGCCTGTGCAGTCTGTGGTTGGGGAAAGACACTTCATCGCCCTCCTGCTGGTCTACTCTGCCCCCTACGCATTCCTAACTGTCCCTAGTCACATATCGCAGTGGACTTCATTTCAGGTTTACCTGCATCCAACAGTCACACAGTCATTCTCACTATTGCTGATAGATTCTCTAAATGTGTACACTATCTGCCTCTGCCTAAACATCCGTCTGCCCTTGAAACAGCTGATCTTCTGGTTCTCCACGTCTTCTGAGTTCATAGAATACCCATAGACAATGTTTCTGATCGCGGACCCCAGTTCACGTCCCAGGTCTGGCCAGCCTTCTGCAGGGCAGTAGGAACTATTCCTGGTCTCTCCTCCCACCATCACCCTCAAACCAATGGACAAACCGAGAGGGCCAACCAGGACCTGAGTCTGCCCTTTGTTGCGTGGCTGCTCAATACCCAGCTTCCTGGAGCTCCCACCTACCGTGGATAGAGTACGCCCACAACTCCTTCACCAATTCCTCCACTGGGACGACTCCCTTCATGGCTTGCTATGGCTACCAGCCTCCATTGTTCTCATCTCAGGAGGAAGAGGTTGCAGTCCCCTCAGTCAAGGCCCATCTTCAGTGCTATCAGATCATCTGGAGGTCCGCTTAGGCAGCAATCACCAGGTCCGCCACCCGTAACCAATGCCTGGCCAATAGACACCGTAAACTGGCTCCTGAATACATGCCTGGGGACAAGGTATGGCTGTCTACAGTGACCTCCCTCTCCAGGTCGATTCCAGGAAATTTGCACCCCGGTTTATTGGACCCTTTGAGGTGGAATTGGGTGATTAATCCCATGGCTGTGCAGCAGACTCTCTCCGTCACTGAACATTCACCCTACTTTCCATGTCTCCCTCCTGAAACCGATCGCCACTAGTGATCTGGCGACTGGTTTACTCAAGTTTTACATGAAATTTAAAAAAATAATAATAATACCTAGAGGGTCCAACTAATAAATAATCACAAAACTGAATCCATCTAGCGGGATTTGTGGGCGGGAGCGGGACTGAACAATGCGGGTGCGGACAGGCGCAGGACTAAAAATTCTGTCCTGCACAGACCTCTATTTTGAAAGTCCTCAAAAAAGTCAGTTCTTATGATAGTTTGTTTTCACATTCCGTGCTGTTGTTTCATATTATTTCTTAGGGTTTTATATTTTTCCCAGTCAGCAGGATCTTTACTTGTGCTATATTTCTACCAGACTGCATCCCTTTGCTTAAAAAGGGTTATCAGCTCAGAGCTAATCCAAGGTAGATGTCTGCCTTTAACCTTGACCTCCCTCCATGGAGCATGTGTGTTGATAATTTTTACAAATTCAGAAAAGAAGAAATTCCAAGCATCTTCAATGTAAGGAGTTGCAATTGTTCCCAATTTGTATTAATTACATGCTGTATGAACCTGTCAGCATTGACATACACAAAAGATGGCTGAGTGGTCGTTAAATCAATCGGAGAGAACCCCAGATTTAATAATCCACTCGGGATGTGAATCCAATCAGTAAGTGTTTTATAATATTTTTATAACTATATTTCAAATATAGATAAACTTATGTTTTCTACTTCTTTAGGACCTTTTTTGGCATAAATACTGACCATGTCAGGACCAGCAGTCCTTGTGGAGACCAAACCCTGGTCCTAAAGAGGCAGAAACTCATTTCTGAGAAACTGTTAGGGCAAAGATTTGATTTGTGGTTAGATTAAGTTTAGTCAAGTAACTTTTAAATTTAGGGATAAGGCTTTGTTTATGGTGTCCAAATGAATGGAAGTCAATGTAGTGTGTGAAACGCAGAGTTATCTGGTGGAATGGGTACTGAACAACTACATACTGTGCAGCTAAAAAACACAACCTCATGTACAGGAGTCAAAACTGATGTCATCATATATGCATGTACTGCAATGTTGCATTACTGCTGTTCTATAATTTTATTCATATTTTTTATTTTACTATTATCAATATTAGATTAAAGAAGCCTATATTAAAATATATACTGTGAATGAAATATAACAAAAATTTACTGAGGATAAAATTGAGAAGGATAAATCCACTGATATTATTATAGCAATTATAATTAGATTTATTGATTAATAAAATATTTGAGTAAATGGTGGAGTGGATTACTGCATAGATGTACTCAACTCAAATTTTATTTATCAATAAAAACCTATTAATAAACCTAGGTTGACCAAAGCACTGTACAGAACCAATATCAGTAAAATAGCAAATATAAAATAATACAGTGCATAATAGCAGCAAATATTTGGCATACTATACTGCACCACCTACAATTGGCAAAAAATACACAAAATGGGAGCCCTCCTCAACTTGAATTAAAGGACAGGCCATCTTAAGGCCAAATGGCTTCCACCATCAAGGCTCAGACCACGTCTGGTCTTCAGTTTAGTCTCAAGGACTTTCTGCATACGTATTGGAGGTGCAGTTCTTTGTAGAGAAAAAGTCCTCTGTTTTGTTTTCCTTTTCAGCCCTACTTCCCACTACACTCTGAAGTAGACAGAAATCTACGACAGTGCCCATAGAACTCTGATTGGTTGATTGCTGTTTCACGAATAGTGTGATTTGGCAGAGGGAAAAAATGATGCATCCGTGCAAGAGCATAGAAGAGCAATGGATAGAATGTGCCCCTTAGATGATACTTCGATCTCTTCGATTTGGCAGATCGTCAACAAGTTCTAATTTTTCACAATCTAATATCGTCATATCGCCAATCCCTACTGTGTATATAGATAACATTACATTGTTTGATAATCACATTTTCATCCATGCATCCTAAACCGTGTTGAAAGGAGTATCACAATTCCTATATGCAGTATATTGGCTGCAATTTGTTTTGTAGATGTTTTAAGCATTTCTTCTTGTTGTCACTCACCTGCTGAAGCTGCAGGGTTAATTGTTCTCTCTGGTTCTCTGGCTGAGTGGGGATCAGTTTCTCCTTCTCTTCACACCTCCATCTCAGCTCCTGCACCCTGCGTCTCTCCTCCTCCAGACTCTCTAGCTCCTGCAGCGATGAAAAAAGAGTGAAGGGTAGAGTACAAACATCATCTTAACCTGCTTTTGCACATTAAAGGTGCTGTATGTAGTATTTCTGGGGCTTTATTATCAAAAATCACATTTACTATCTGTAATTGGGGTGCTGGTATTGTATAATCACTGTCACATAATCGCTGTATTATTTCTGTAGCATCAGAATTAGCCCCATAATCGCGGACCGTGGCTCCATAGTCCTCCAGAACCACTCGACATGAGCTCGACATGGACAAACATACGGCACCGGATAAACAGCACCGGCACCTGAACCCATGTCCTCAAAGAAAAGAAAACGTGAAACCGGAAATGTATTCATAACAGATGGCGGCAGAAAACGAGTAAACATCGCTGTTGCCTTTCCCAAGTGGAATCACTGATGAGGAACATTTACAAACTGATGCTGATATCGCATGTTTTCTACTGAACAGGTAATTTCACATACTCATCTAAATGTTGTTTGTAGCTTGATGGAAGTAACTCTTGTTTGAATAGAAATGTTATAAACTCCTTAAATATTCTACTGACATAATAACAATGAATTATTTTGCAAGCATTTTGCATGACATAGTTAGTTTTTGGACCTGGTCTTGTTGGTCTTTGTTTGTGTAGGTGAGCAGACCCTTCCCACTTCAGCAGGTAACACATAAGCTGCTAACGTTGGGGAGGATTAGGAGGGTTTGTTCCCCCTCTTTGCTCATTTGGGTGAGAACATGAAACACGGTGTGTTCAACTGTGGTTATAATTCTGACTTTTTGAAATGTTCCTATTGATTCTTAGAGCTGTAAGAGAGGTCAGCAACATCAACACTGTCAAGGAAACAATATTTTCATGTCACAGCACCAACACTGTCCAGCACTGCTGCTTCAAATAGGACAGACAGGCAAGTTACTGTCGTTGTGCGGTAATATGTTACATAAAAGAAAAAGGTGATTGTTCACAGGGTTATATATGAAAGTTTATTGTTGCCTGTGTATATCCTAATTTGTCACACACAATACCTTACAGAGATGACTGTTTGACAGTCATCAGAGCAGCCTCATGGAGGGAAATATGTTTACTGACCCTGTAAACAATGTGTTGACTAAGTTGAACCTTTCATTTGTTACTGTTTGGTGTTATGATGTGGCTATAGTTCTCTGAATATGTCCTTATGTTTTATGTCCTGTTTACAGAATTGATTTGGCAAATGAATGCTCCCCCGTATATCTGTTCAGCTTTTATTATGTATTTCCTCTTCAATTTGAACCAGCAGAATATACAAGTATAAATATAAGTCAATTAGTGTAAACAAATGTTATACAGAAAGAAATTGAACATAAAATACATTATTATCAATTATTAAAACTAGAACCATATATGAAATTAAAGACTGATGCCCTGATATGAACATTGAGATGTTTGAATACTTGTGGCATTATGTGAAACTGTCAGACGGAAGGAAATTTAGAGGCCAGGTATGAAACCTGTGAATGGCCCTTGAAGATCAGGGAACTTTATTCTTATGTTCCAAATGTAGCAGCTGGTGATGAAAAGTCAATTTCCCTGCTCCAAGAAACCATGCTGCCAAAAGGTCTAGACCTTACCATGTTAAAATGTCATAATGTATGTTATGAATTGATTCTATATAAATGACAGGAGATGAGTGAGAGTGATATAAACATTGAATTGAAATGAAAATATGAAACATATACAGGCAGGATAAGGTGAGATCCTCCCGGTACTGTCTGAATGTAGAGAAAACTTCTCTAATGCAGTACTGGGAGAAGTGTTGTTGTGGGCTTACACAGTTGGAACCTGGCCTCAGTATTTCCTCTCCTGGTCAGTAGACATGTCCCTACAGTTTGCACAAAAATGCCACTTTACCCCTGACACGCCAGCAGAAGGTGGGTTATCATCCCTGCACTGATGCATCATCAGGTGAGGCATCAAAAACTAGACCTGGTTGTCTCTCCAGCAACTGTGCTGTTAGATCTCTGTACTCATCCAGAGTCATCTCCACCAGAAGTTTTAATAAATCACAGAAAGGAGAAAAATAAAATGTTTAATAGTGTTAGTTTGAGTGATGTTTGGTAGATAACATGTAAGTGGACTGTATGTTATGGTTTGTAGGTTATTCAGTATTACAATATCATAAAAATATGGAACATAATTTGGTCTGTGCAGAAATATTTAAATAAATATAATTCTCCCTCCTGGTTTTCATATAATCATTCAGCTGATGATTATAACTGTTCTAAAGAGCTGACATCTAACTGATGTTATAGATTACACAGTCATTTACAGTATGGTGTAAAGTACAGAGATGCTAACTTTATATAAATACCTACTGTATTTCTGTAGTTGTTGGTGAACAGACCAGGTAAGAAAATGGTACAATATTATTAGTACAAACCTGTTACGTGTCTTTTGTGTGTGAGGGGCTTCTCTTCTCCTCTTCTGTGGAGGCAGCTGTTGTCCGCAGCTCCTCTCCTCCACCACAAACACGCCCTCTCTCTCTCTTTCTCTATTGTTTTGACTGAATGATTTATCACAAGTTTTTTAACATCTACGTTGATGACAGCTAGCCCGCAGTTAGCGAGCAAACACAAACACGATATGGAAAAAATAATGTTTGACTATCATACACGTCTATGACCGATACCATTACAATATACACAAGTAAAACTTATAAACGGGGAACCTCATCTGTTGACACAATCGTAGAAGTCGACAGCATTTTGATCGGCAAAGGCCACCATACTTCTCAGGGAAAGGAGGGGTGTGCTCTTGAGCTTGTCCTCTAGATGTCACTAGAAATTGCAAACATTACATATTTTCAAACACTAACTAAAGGCCCCCCCATCTCATTTCTGTATTTGTGGTGTTCTCTGAATGTCGTCATAGTGATCTCTGAGAGTTTACTTTTGCTTCCACGTCTTCCTGCTGTGGTTTTATGTATGCTGTTTTCAGCAGAGTCAGATGTTAATTCAAATTGCTGACAGGGTAAAGGGTTTTTGGCCTGAAAGCTTAATATTAAGTGCACAGCCTATATTTTATAAACGACCAACTGCTTAGAACCCAGACATGGAGCAGCAATCGGTTTATTTTCTTAATTAATGAATAAGGTGTTTGGTCCATGACCTCTAAAAAATGTTAGAGAATGTTGTTCCCCAAACTTTGGAATTATGATTTTGTTTCCACAATGAAGAGCAAAGCAACCAGAATGTATTCACACTGAAGAATCAGAAATCACGCACTTGTTTTGAAGTTTAAAAAAATATATAATTATTAACTGAATGAGTGGCTAAATTGAGTGCCAAAAAGTTTAACATGAGAAATGTTTGATATTATCTAAAACTGATGGATTTTTAGAAAAAACACTGAATACATTGTACAAGTATAAATCAATATCATGTTTGTTTCTAAACAGGGGGCTCTGTGTCCTCTTATTTTTCTCATGCACCCTCTTATTGAAATGCTGTTGGATGCTATTCGTTACACTACTTAACATGCAGTCTTGCTTAAAACAAATATTTTCCTGTAAAAAGAACAAATTGACGCAAGAAAATGCATAATTAGTCCAGGAACACTAAAGTTGTGGACAGAATGTAAGAATGTAATCCATCTTTAATGTGCTCTTGCTGTCATTCAGGTGAAGTGGAGTCATTCTGTGCAGACCTGAGTGGACGACTGAACATCAATTGTGTGGTCTGCATGAGCGTGGACAAGCTGCACGACCTGCTCTTCTCTGCTGACACACACTTCATCCAGCACCTTTTCTCTCAGCGACACTTTACGGGTATGTTGATTAAAACGCGTTCACCATGCTGTTCATGCTTGCCAGCATACAGTCCTTGTGACTTATTCGTATTCCCCATCACTTATTTACAGTTATTACAACTGTAATAATTTGAATCTCAAATATTTTTGGACAGTTATGACAGCTAATCTTTCACAAACTGCTACCCTTATATCTCACCCCTCACTGTCTGCTCTGTGCTCTTCCCAGAATACTGGAAGTTTGTTTTTGTGACATTACAATATAATTTCTACATTACGTAATGTTTTGGTAACGAAAGTACTGTTTTTTAACACTTAACAACAATTTGTATCTTTTTGGGTTTGTAATTTTTGTAAAGTAAACATTAACGACGTTAGTAAAAAAGAATGTAACAAGTGATGCATGTTTTTATTGTAATTGGTAAAGGAAAGTTTATTTAACAAGCTGTGCAGCTTATGGATATCAACCAAATGAAGGTAGAGACATAAAGCTCCGCCTATTTACCTTTTTCAAATTGTACTGTAATTGATTTTTGGTGTGTTTCCACAACATTTTGAGAGTTCAAGGCAGATTTTTGCGGGTATCAAAATGATATTTTGAATTGTAGTTATGTTTGTCAAGATAATTGTGCTATAGAATGCACATAACCGAGGGCTGGTCACACCACTCCTTCATTTGGTCATCAAACACACATTGATGAAAGTTCTATTATACCGTCACGTTTTTTCCACAGAATGCGATCTGCATTCATTTGCTTCTTAACATTAAGAGAGCGAGTTTTTCCTGTTGTGACAGAGACATTTAGGGCTCAGTGTTTGCTGTCGAGGCTGCTCTTAGTTAAAATATCACCTGCTTCTTCAAATATCATCTGCCTCTTGCATCTTTAACTGTATCTACTTCTGTTGAGAGCTGCTGCATTATAAATACAAATGTGATGACAATCCACGTGCCCATACCCAGAGTAGCCCACTGTTTTAAATATAATTAAAATTATAATATATAATTAAAAATCAAATATTTATCATTGTCTTTTTCATGCATGCTGGGTGGCATCATTTTTTGGAGTGCCAAAATAAAACTTGTTTGCCTTTTGTGTATTCTGTAGTTTAAATGAAGTCTCATTAAGGCATGAAGTGGATTTGGCCACTTGCTTCCCAAGTCAGTGCCCCAGCCTGCTCCACATTGTCCAGCTCTTCTTCTTCTTCTTCTTCTTCTTCTTCTTCTTCTTCTTCTTCTTCTTCTTCTTCTTCTTCGTCTTTCTTCTTCGTCTTCTTCTTCTGTCTTTCCCTGCTTCAGCTCCTCTGGATCACACGGTCCTTTTTCTTTCCATTCTTAAATTCCCATCTTCTTGTCTTTTCACCCACAACTTCTTCTTTCGTCTTGGCGGTTGCTCTGTCTCGACTCACCTGTGTTCTGCGTCTTCCAGATCTGTTAGTGGGTGAATGGCAGCAGGACAGCAGCAGTGGGAATACCACCCGTGTGCTCAGCTACACCATAGCTCTCAACAACCCCCTCGGCCCCAAGACTGCCCCTGTGGTGGAAACGCAGGTCAGTTCTAGACGAACATAGGCCTTTTGGGGTTTGAAACTCAGGCTCAGTTAAAGGCAATTAACAGAAAGACTTTGATTACTATTTCTCTTACATGGCATTTTACAGCAGTTGGTATATATCATCTCACATTACTGCTTCTTCTCTTTACTTTGCACACTTAAACAATATATTTTTTTAATCTTCCTTACTTTGATTACTCAGCCTGAGCTTGAGTGGAGATTTATTTTACAATAAACAACCTAGACCTTCAAATTATAATAATAATGTGTTGTTTTTAGTTTTGTGCTCAGTTGTGATTCCGGGGCAAGTTTCAATGCTAAAACTAATTAGAATAAGAACACACATGAAGAATTTATTTTGAGATATAACTACAGTATGGATTTAATTTGCATGCCAAATAATTGCTGTCATAATATTAGTTTTTGACTATAACCCCAAGGTCTTCAGCACCAGTGGGGAGTTGCTGGTATTTGAAACAGCTGAAGCTAATTTCAGGCCTACTTATTTATACTTTAATTCTTACATAAATTCTGCTCATAAATCAATAGTGTCAAAATCAGTTACAGAGGGGGATGAAATTAAAAACTGTGTCTAAGTCGAGAGCCAAATGAACATATAGATCAAATCAACAAATCAGAGATCGCATTTGAAGTAAAATGCATTACGATGTACTGGTGAATGAAATGGATACTTTTTTTCCATAAAATAACATTAATTGATTTAACCATAGAATAGCCTCAGAAGAGTTAAATATTAACATTGGACAACTCACAGGGGCTCACAAACGAACATACAGAAGAGTGGTAAATCATTTATGAATGCATTTCCATTGAAATCATGATCATGCAATTTCCATTTATCTTATCTGATTTTCTCTGCTGTATTTCAGTAGAATAGCACATACAGGCCTGTAGTCACATATACCTTAGCCAATAACGTACACTACTCAATCATTTTTATTAGAAGTATAATGCTAAAAGAGATGGAGCAAAGCTGTGTTTTCATAGTCCACATTAAATATCTTGTACAAACGAGGTAACTTGATGTGTGACACTAATAATTTGTCAATGGGGGAGCAAGAAAGACTTTTACTTTTATTATCTCGTGGGCCCATTACAGTTGTATGGTAGGCCACAGGCCTGCAGGCCATGAATTTGATGCATGTGGGACGAATGATTCTTTTCTTCTGCCTGCCCCTGTGCTCCCTCAGTCATGTCTGATAGTATTGCTTGACAAGTAATGTTGCATGTGTTACAAACAGAAGCAGAATAGTGACATCAACAAGGAAGACCGAAACGTGCATTTTGTAACACTGTGTTGGTTATTCATTCTTTGTGTAAATGTTTTCATATTGGCAAACGCAGATACAAATACACCCGTTAAAGTCCTTTGGAATGTAAAAGAAAAAGTCAGCTGATCAATTTGACATGTGCCAGAGAGGAAACAAAATGAATCACTATCCACCTGCATACTTCTAGACGTTATATAAGAGCAGCGCCCGTGGAGAGTGCTATGTGGTGGACTCTGAGGTCATCACCTCAGGCATCCCATACCAGGACTACTTCTATACCGTCCATAGATACTGCCTCACCTCCATCAACAAGCACAAGAGCCGCTTCAGGTAGGTTTATTATCTCATTGGTCTAATGCACGTGGATGTGATGGGACAGAATTAACTCACCACTTTATAGTGAGAATGCAAACTTTGATAGATTAACCCGTTCCTTTTTACCATGTGGTCCATTCAATTTAATTTTATTTGTGCAGCGCCAAATCACAACGTACATTATCTCAAGGCACTGCACTTAGTAAGGCCAAACCCTCTACAATATTACAGAGAGGAAATAAACCCAACAGTTCACACAATGAGCAAACACTAGGCATCAGAACCTGCCAGACTCAAAGATGTGCGGTCATCTAACCCTAACCCTTATTATGGTTGTAGCTAATGATTAGATTAAGAGGATGCAAAAATGGTGGAAATTTGCCCGCAAACCAAATGTTCAGTTTCCTGTGATATAGGGTCAAAGAAACGAAAGTATTTGCATTTGAGAAGCTTGAATCACAGAACGTAATTTCTTAAAAAAAAAAAAAAAAAAAAAAAAACTTGCTTATACCAAATAGTCAATTTTAAAAATACTTTGTATTTCACTTCCTGCACTGGTGGATAAAAAATCCACTTTCCTTTATTTCCTGCTCCCCTTCTTGTCACAGGCAAAGGGACAAAGTAATGGGAAAATTAAATTTAATGGGAGATGCCATCTTTTTGTTTTTTCCATGGTTTCTCAGTAGACAAAGATAATATAAATTACAGGAAGTGTGTGTGTGTGTGTGTGTTTACTTTTCTTCAGAGTTTCCTCTGAAATCTGCTACCGGAAGCAGCCGTGGAGTCTGGTCAAAGCACTGATTGAAAAGAACACCTGGAGCGGGGTCGAGGAGTACTACAGACACATGGGTGAGTCACAGGGCTCACCTCTCAGCATATTCCTGTACAAACTTATCTCACCGAGTCAAGCGTATTGAACTTTTTGCAAATAACGGAAGTAATGTGAAACTGCAGAAGCTTGACATGGTTGATGTCAAAGTCAGAAGCACAGGTTTGTGTCGGTATGTAAACAATCCATCTTCACTTATGTCAGCCACTTCTCTTTTCTCTTGTCAACCTAGAAGTGGCTCGCAATTTCTTTTGATTTTAACTTGCTAGTGATAAACTTAAAGTATTTGCATTTGTTTTCAAGCCAGTGATACTGGTAATGCACTTCAGAATATAATAACCATGTCTACAGACCAGGTATAGTACTCTATGTTGTGGCATTTTATAGTCGTAGGATTACATTTTATTTTATAAATTTTATTTTTCAAGATATTGGAAACAAAAACTACCCCCCCCCCCCCCCCCCCCCCAAAAAAAAAAAATGACATAAGAACGACAGTGCTTTATTTTGTGCACCTATTTCTCACTGCATGTTGTTTAAATCACAATTTATGAAAGAGAGGATGAGATGACTTCAGTAACCCAACCCGATGCACAGCACTAGAAACGGATTATAAGCAAACTACGTTGTATTTACACTTACTAGTGTACTTACTGAACCATATCAGTCGAGTATCCGTCAGCCTCTGTCAGTTCAGTTCACACCAGTGACTGAATGTTGGACTAATATTCTCCCTTGTCCAGCCTTGTATGCTGTAAAGGACAATGTTATAGTTCTTTTTGTAGCATGGACCTGGAACCAGAAGTTCCATAGTACCAATGCAGGCTGCTCAGGCTTTGACAGAGGTGACGTCCACCCTGTTCTAATGTGATGTACCATCAAAATAAGAATGTTGGAGACATTATTTTAAGGCTGAAATCCGACATTCTGTTGAGGGATTTTAACTGACACCTTCCGTGTTTTCCCCTCCACTTGGACATGGGCCGCCCTCCAACTATCCCTTTTTAGTTTTTAATTTGTATCAGAAAACTAAACACCAGGGAATTTTTTTTTTAAATTTCGTTTTTCCTGACAGCCTCTCGCCCTATGTTAGCTGGAGTTAGGCACCAGCGCCCCCTAGTGGATAAAGCGGTAGAAAATGAGTGAGAGTGAGTGATTTTCCTGACAGAATTCAACTTTGGATTTGTTCTTAATGACATTCCTCAAAAAATGAGGACAAGGAAACAGAACAGAAGAAGCCAGGGCATATAAGGAAATATGTTAGGGATGTAGAGACTATTTAATTAAGTCTATAATCCATTAAAATAATTAAATTAAAATACATTTTACTGTCACATTAAGGTGTTTTTTTCTTTCAGTAAGTAGCCATGTAATAAACAAGATAATGTGCAGCGCAGTGAGATGGTGATTATTGTAAATAAGAAAAAAACTGTGTGAGTTCACTGCACATTATCCTGTCATTTATTTACAATATTAACTTATCAATAATGTTTGCTGCTGCTTGTATAAATGACACTGTAGTTCTATAAACATGACATAACTGACTCTAAACTTGATACAACTGTTGTATATTTGCTCCTGGTCTCTCTCTTCTGTCTCTCCCTCACCTCCCTCTTTTTCTTTCTCTCCCCCCTTTCTGTCCCCCCCCTCTCCTCTGTCCCCCATTTTCCTCTCACCCCAACCGGTCGAGGCAGATGACCGCACATCTTTGAGTCTGGTTCTGTCACAGATTTCTTCCTGTTCACAGGGTCAAAAGGGTCATGTTGTGACAGCATGGTGGGATCCGTATGTTTTAATCCCTCTGTCTCTTCACTTTGCTTCATACAGAGAGCGAGGTGTGTAAGCTGGAGACACTGCTGCAGTCTGAGGTTTCGGTGATGACCACAGGTGACGCAGTCAGGGCCGAAGGTGTCAAGACCCCGCCATGCCTGCGCCGCCGGAAACGCACCTGCTCTCGGCGCCAAGGAGAGAGGGAGAGAGAGCGGGACGGAGGAGGCGTGGCCACAGGGGAACGAGGGGATAGAGGAGTTAGGGAGGAGAGGGAAAGAAGAGAATCCAGTAAGTCAGCAGGGCTGGAGCTTTTGGTCAGGACTCTGTGGGTCATGTGACCACCAAGCCAAAAAGCCTGAATCTGTCTCCTGCATATTACTGCCTTCTAGTGGTTAGGTTTGTAGCTACTTTTCACCAACAGTTTTTGTTGAGCTTCAAATGGCCCCATGGGGATTTCAGGGCCTTGAAAAAAATAATTAAAACACTTAAATTAAGTTTGGATAAGGCATATGAGAACCTGCAAATGTCTTGCGTATTTTACTCACTTGATCTACAATATATCATCTATCTAGACAGTTTTATTCTGTGTTATCCATGAATACATTTCCATTATTTATCCATCTTATCATTTTCCACCACAGGCCTATATTATATAATAAATAATATATAATAAATTGACTTTTTAAGTACATGCTGCGTCATCAACGTCCATATTTTCTAACTCATAGTCTTAATCTCCACTAACGTGGCTGACAGATTACAATTTAGGGCTGCAACCATTAATCAGTTAGTCAATTATTAATTATTAATCAATGAATAAATGAGTCAACTGCTTTAATAATCAGCTTGAATGTTTTTTTTTTTTTTTTTGTTCAGCTCCTTAAAAGTGAATTTTTTGGATTCTTTAGAAATAAACTGAAGTGAATTTATTTTTGTTTGTGGATTAAACATCAGCATTTGAAGGTTTGGGAGACACCAGTCAACATCCTTTGACATTGGACTGGACATCGAATCAGTTTATCAAGAAAAATCAACTGATTCATTTATTATGAAAGTAATCATTAATTGTAGCCCTATTACAGTTATGCATAGATCGCTAAATGTGAAGAGCCGTGCATCAATAAAATGTGTTGGCACAGGTGGAGATGTTTCGTGTGATAGTATTATCGAAAAGCAATTTCAGGAACTTGAAAGAGATGTCTACTTTTTTGTCTCATGGAAGTACTAATTTATAGTAAAATAGATGAACTGCTGTTGGGAATTTACATGTGACACCCTGATCTCTGTGTTTGTTTTTTAGGTGGTCAGTATTTGACACTAGGGGAGCATTCACATGGCAGAGGACACAACAGTATTTCCACCATTCTCCTCATTGTCAGCTTTATGTAAGTTCAAATCTGCACCGTGTATACACACAATAGGTTACACAGAAGAGAGACAAGCATTTCTACACAGACCATAGGAAATCAGTAAATGTTATTTTTAGAGTGCATTGTAATTTTTAGGTAATACAATGTAATTACAATGTAATTTGAGTCTAATCAAATGAAATCGTGTGATACTTAGAGATTCCCATCCCCGGGTTTTGATATTTGCTTTCTACTGTCTTGGTTCTATGCATGTCTGACTGCTCACTGATCCAAAACATGCTGGATGTCAATCTTCTGCATACTAACAACCTCATAATGCCTCTCTTTACCTTTTTCTCCTATTTTCCCTCCTTTCTGCAATTCTTGCATAGGATCTGTATCAGGTTCGTATACAAGGTTTTAAATGTATACTAGTGGCTGTGTACTACTAGGTATGAACTGTGAGGTAAAAAAAAAACTGGAAAAATCCCAAGTACAGGCACACACAAGCAGCGGGGGATTGGGCGTCCTTCATCGGAGGCACCCCATTCCTCGACCAGTCTCACGATTTTAACCGGCAACCCTCTGGTTACAAGCCAAATTCCTTTCCTCTTGATCAGGGGCTGCTCAGATATAATGTGAAGCAACCTGGCCCATTTTGCAGTGTTGTCTTATTCGTAGTGCTGCAGCTACAGCATTTGTTATTTGTCCATCCACAGACTGAAGTAGCAAAACTGCCACAAGGGCGGAAAAAACGTTTGAGCTCTTATTTTTACCTTAAAGTCAGCGTTATTGACTGATTGATTGATTGATTGTTGCAGGACGTTAACGTCAGGGAGGGAGGAGCCCGAGATTCACAGATGCAACAGAAAAACCTTTTCCTTCAGCTGTGCTGATGCAAAATGCATGAATTCAATCTTATAACAAGAACGTTTCTCATTTTAGCATAATAATTCATATTAAGTAATGTCATTAATTTTAGAACAAGAAACATCTCTGATGTTTTTTTCTCCTGTGTGGCAGATCGGTGCCTCTGTACAAGCGTGGATGCCCCAACCTACTGTAATTTGTCTGAACTTGTTTTATAATAACAACTCAACTCAAAAGCATTTTCAAATTCTGGACATTCTCTGGAAAGAATGGCTATATATACTGCATGTGAATGCAAATGTTAGTGGAAGTCATTCTTTGGAGATTCTCCTGCTCAGTTTCCTAGTCAAATCAGTCAACATCTCAGGGACTGTCCACATGAAAACGAGTCTAGGTGAATCTGCTTAAGTTTTTTTTTTATTGTATATGCTTATTATCCACGTGGAAACTGCATTTTTAATGCACTAAAGTTTTTTTTTTTACTACTTTAGAACATTTGTTGACATTGTCCCAACTCTCTCTTGCACTTGCTTTTCCTGACGCTTATCTTCGTTGCTGTTGTCTTCCTCTGTTTCTGTGACTGTATAATTGTAGGTAAGGAAGTGTGATATGGGCAAAAAAAAAGAAAAAGAAAAACGCAAAATTTTGGGGGATTTTGACGATAATGATAGTGATGAGGATTAGTCGATGTTCTATACAATTTTGTTTTTAATTTTATTAGTCATTCATTTTTGCTCACAGATTATATCAATGGGCACAATGTTTCAGGAAAACAACCCTGATATACTCGAACCTTTAACGTAGGTAAAAAGACTTACAGTATATAACTGAAATTCAGTGTAGAAACATTGAACTCTGAAGCCTTCATGTGGATCACCTGAATATTCTCCTACTGTGAACTGTCTTACCCAGTTTCCGGCTGCATTTGTCATATGTACAAGGCAAACGTTGGAGAAATTCCAGACAGTCTCCAGAAATTAGCCCTTTTTCATTTCTGAAAACAGCTTTTGTGTGTGTTTTGCCACATGCTGTAATCTGTGCAGTCCATCTGTGCAGACAGCCAAACCTCAGAGACCCAAATGTGGCTGTAGTTTTGTCTCTCTTCTCTCACACTCTCTTTGTGGAACTGGAACAACAACCAGTGTTCTTAGGTTTGCCTTAACACTGTTGTATTTGATGAACTTGAATCAGGGTATTCCTGTTGTTCAAAGAGCACAAAACATCCTCATCTGAGTAGAACCTCAGCCCAAGAATACAGCATGCGTATCATTTGTAGTAGTTTCTTAAATTTAATGACGATGATTTCTCCTGTAGGAAGTTAAATGATGAAGAGCTGGTTTGTGACTTTTAGTTTGGGCATTTTGCTTTACTGAAGCTCAATTTAAGAATTCATGTTATGTGTGAGTATTTTTTTCCAGTTAGTAATTAAGAACCCCCCCCCCCCTCTTTATTCCTGTTAGTCTGGTGGTGCTGGTGGCTCTCAACATGCTGCTGTTCTACAAGTTGTACGCTCTGGAAAGAGCAGCTAATACACTGGAGACATGGCACTCCTATTCTCTTGCTGACAGGTAAACACACTGCACTGCTTTCCACTCTGTCATCTTCACTCCTCAGCCAGGGATCGTGGTGTTAACTGGTGTTTAGGCTCAGCTTTATGGACTTTTCTCCTGTGGGATCTGGGCATTAATAATGGCTCTCAGCAAAATAAATCCTTTCTAAAAACTGAGCTATAGTGATGGCAGTTGCTGCACAAATGAGTCCAACAATTAACACTGCTGCAATATTCGCTGCCATACAGTTTCAATAAGTTCCACTTACGCTGTTGCTTAGTCACTACTTGTTTTCCCAGGCATGTGCATGTTGTGGCAGCGCAACATTAAGCAATGACTTAAGACACTCATAAACTGAGTATACACAGCATTTAGCCAAGATAAATCTCAGCTTCTCAGCTTCAGCAGCTGATCTGACAGACACACTCTCACTTTACCACAGGTGACACCAGAGAAGCGACTATGACTGAAGGGGCAAAAAAACATGTCACGTCAATTTTATTTATACAGTCCAGCATCACAAACACAGTCTGTACAGCAAGTGACACCCTCTATCCTTAGACCCTCACATCGAGCAAGGAAAAACCTCCCAATAACCCCTTTACAGGGAAAAAATGGGAGAGGGATCCCTCTGTTAGGACGGACCGACGTACATTAGGTGTCACATGGACAGAGACGAGTTCAGCAGATTACAAACAAAACATCAAATATTACAGAAGGAGAAAAGATAAGAAGACAGAGACCAGGGTGATTAAAAAAATCAGTAACATAAATAGCAATTATTATCATAATGTGCTTTATAAATAAATTTGATTGGATTATCATCTGTGAAAATGTGTGAAGGAACAGCTACTTACTATGGTGAACCACCATTTAAGGGGACTGCTATCGTCGTCATAGTGGATTTTAACGATCGCGTCACTGAGCAGACCTGGTATAAACATCTGTCCTGAGTGATCTGGGGCCTCATTTATAAAACTTTGCCCAGGGTTTACCTGAAAAAATGTGCATATGTACAAGACACACGCACATGGATATTCAGATTTATAACAAACATGGATATCCCATTCCAATTTTTTCCTCTATAAATCAGAATCCACTTATAATTCGGCATAGCTTTTGCGAGCTTCAGATTACTCCCATAGTTAACTGTAAATAGTCAGAAAAACACCCTCAATAAATATTCAGTGAACAGCAGTGGCTGGAAAATCATGGCAAACAGAGAGAGAAGAGGCAATTCACCCAGTGTGAAATTAAAGTGTCTTGGTGAAGGGGATGCACACAAAAAAGTTTGTAGACACAGTTTTAAAATCAGTAATGTGAGAGGGCCAATGGCATTTTTTCCTTGCACCAACGTATACCTTTGATTTTTTTATTTTTTTGGGTGTGTATGCACATTTTAGGGAGTATAAGTCAAGCAGGTATTTGTTTATTAATTTAGAAATACTGCTTATTTCTGTTTATTCATCCTCCTGTTATAGGAGTCAGTTTCTTCCCTCTCCCCTTTTTATGTGCATACACATGAGACAAAGTTACCGTGAATGACCACACGTCGCGTTAGGTTTGCCTTTTTTTAGGATGTTGCATATAAGCTTTATAATGAGGCCCCGATCTCAGTTCACAGTGCATCCTGAATATGATGATTTATGAGGCTTATGGTTAAGCCACATAGTGTAAATCTCATGAGGGGAGGGGACACATGGTTTCATTCGATGGCATGTTTGGGAAGCTGATAAAGAGACTCCTCTCCTCTCCTCTCCTCTCCTCAGTCCACTGCCTCAGACAGCTGGAGAGTGGGCACAGGTCCTGCAGCTCCAGAGGCAGTTTCACCAGGCTCAGCTCAGTAAGTGGCAGCAGATCCTGCAGTCTTCTGTCACCCTTCTTGACCAGGTGAGTGTAGTTATTGACACCTGTCAATGAAAACACGTGCATACTGTGGGGTTGTCAGGATACACTCACTCACACTCACTCATTTTCTACTGCTTTATCCGCTGAGGGTTGCGGGGGGCGCTGGTGCCTATCTCCAGCTGACATAGGGCGAGAGGCGGGGTACACCCTGGACAGGTCGCCAGTCCATCACAGGGCCACATAGAGACAGACAACCATTCACTCTCACATTCACACCTACGGGCAATTTAGAGTGTCCAATCAGTCTTGTCAGGATACAGTAATGCGTTTATCACCCACAAATTTCTTATTGACTCAATGGCCTTCACTTAAGAAACCGGTGTATGATGTTAAACTTTGTATGGACATTTTCATGTAAAGATTAGCTTTTGTCAATACGAGCCGAGGCAAATATCTCATCCATAAAATAGAAATTACTGTCTGCCATAGCTTCATAGCTTAAAGATCAGGTCAGTCGATCTAGGAAACTTATTTGAATGTGTCCTCAAGTGCCGTTATGAAAACCCATCGACAATGCTTGGACAAAGCTGTCTCTCGTGAGGACCGTCCCAGGGGAGGAAGACCAACGGTTACCGTACCTCTGCTGCTGAGTTGTTCATTAGTTACCAGCGGAAACTGCAAATTAACAGCACGTCAAGTTGATATTGAGATGCTCAAGTAGCACACGCATCTCAATATCAAGTGTTCAGAGGAGACTGTGTTACATCAGGTCTTCATGGTCGAATTGTTGGAGAGAAGCTACTACAGATGTAATGACTTTGTTCTTTACAGTGTGGCAAACAAAGAAAAACCACTAGGTGAGAGGGTGCATCCAAAGGTTTGACTTGTACTGTTTCTAGTGGCATGATTTACCTGTGTATGTATGTAACAGTTGTTTTCAGCTGCCACATTATCCAATCGTTTGTACACTGAGATTGGTAAGATGCGGGCAATTCACGACTCGTGCGATATTTGTCGCACAATGATTTCTGCGCGGGTGAGGGCCACTGTGTTACAATCTGTGAGAGGCTTTCCTCCTCTCCGCGATGGAGAGCATTTTAACATACGGCCTCACGGTGTGGTATGCAGGCTGCTCAGCAGCCGATAGGAAGGCGTCACTGAGGGTCATCAACGCAGCACAGAAAAACATTGGCTGCCTCCTTCCCCCATTTCAGTTTCCTCTCAAGAGCAAAAACATGAGCACAGACTCGCCCTGGCCATCTCCTTGGAAACACTGTGATAACTTTGTAAACCCTTCTCCTGCTTTGTGAGCATTAATAGTCCTTTTTCTCAAGTCTAAACTGATTTAATTTGTTTTTGGCATGATGCTTTCTCAAGTGACAGCTCGAACCCTTACTGAAGATTTTATACTCTGTGTAAATTGGGAGATAACGCTCAGTTTTAACTTGATTTTTAAAGTGTTGAGCATTACAAAGTTAAACACATCATTGCACAGCAGTGGTTTGTGCTATGGCTCAATAAAAATGTCAGTTCTTAAGGGAGCTAATAATGTTGACCCTAGTAGGTTTTGGACTTTGTGGAATCATTTCTGTGTGCAAAGTCAAATCATCTAGGGTGTTTGAAAAAGCTGTGTTAAAACTTCTTTGCTCTGTTTAACACCATGTGGGAGATACAGATAAAACAATTAAATTTTCATTGGGGGGCTAATAATTTGGTCCTCAACTGTATATTATTTTATGTTGACATACAGCATCCTCTGCCTTGTCTTTATTATATGATTGGTGCGCATTTGTTTGACTTTTTTGTGTCTGTGGTGAACATGTTTTTGAATGGTGGGAATGTGGTTCAAAGCACCTTCAGTGAAAGTACTAGCTGTTTTGTATTAAAGTATGCAATGACAATAAAGGTTTCTACTTCTTCCACTATTAATTCTACTACATGTAATCACTGCCCCCCCCCATCTTTATCACCCAGATGAAGCAGTCTTTAGAAAAACTCCACCTGGGGATCGTGGTTCCAGAGGTGCACCAGGACCAACCCACCAACACACTCACAGAGCCTGTGTCTGAGGGATGAGCTGTACCTCTGCTGGAGCAACACTGTCTCTGACACTCCTCAACTCCAAAACTAAAAAAACAACTCCCAGATGTGGGACACGCAGGGGCAGGAATGAAGGGCAGCGCCCACCACCAACATCACTGTATTCTTTGAGGACCCCAGCATTAATGAACGTATACAGCAGAGTCATGTGTATGTTAGTGTGTGGAAACAGGCCACTGGTGGGCTGTTTCACACCGTCCACCTCCTCCACTCCTCATTTATTCTGTCTGTTCACTCAAAACTCCAAACTTGAATTTCTCCTCTGACCTGTAACATTTTCATACTCACTAAGGTGAAACAGGATGAGTGATTCTGGCAAGTGAGAGCCACACTTCCTAGTCCTAGGAACAGTTCAGTTCCTTTGCCTCTGATGAATGCCTGCTGAAACAAAAGAAATGGAAAATTCTCACTCACTATTTCTGTCAGGTTTATTTTCCATCCACATCTGAACTGCAGAAGGGGACAAGGAACATTTCAACCAGATGTAATTTCTACATCTGACTTTGAACCCTAAACACACTCCCATTCCTTCTCTTCCTTTTTTTTTTCAAAAGAACTGCAGTTTCTTTGTAAGGACTGCCACAGTATTTATTATTACACATGACTTTTGCTCTGAAGTCCTGTCCTGCTCTGAGAAGTCATCTGGTGGCTTTTTTTTTTTTTTTTTTTGACTCTGATTTGCTGTTACGATGAGGACTAAGAAGAATGATTACTGGTCTCAGCAATAATAACAATAGTGATTCTAGTACTTTTTGAATATTTCAAGCAAAGTAGTATGTAATTCTAATAATGACTAAGATAATAATGAAGAAGAAATGTGTGTGTGTGTGTGTGTATGAGTGAATGTGTGTAGTAAAAGTAAACAAGCCAGGAAAGGATCTCACAAATGTATGCAATGTATAACAAGAATCCCTCACTGTTACATTATCAAACCTTTCATTTTCATAGCATTTCTTTTTTTCTCCCATATAGAACTAAAATATTAGGAGTTCATTGTTTCTTTCATTTCAAAACTTAAGGACCAACCAATGTAAAGATAAAGGGAATCTGTTTTGCAGTATTATTCCCCTTATTTCTTTATGTCTTCCCTTTTTTATTTTGAATTCCTTTTTTTATTTTCTGTCTGTTGTTATTTTCAGACTGTCTGTCCATCGTTGTTTTTTTGGACTCTGATGATGTGAAAAAACCTTGCTCACCTGCACCCTCATTTTTTTTTTTTTGTCTGTTCTGCAACTGCTTTTCTTTCCTCTGTGAACCCTCTCTTTCTCTCTCTCTCTCTGTGTGTGTGCACGTGGGCCTTGCTGTGCATGGCCATCCACAAAGGGATGTAATATTTATTAAGAGAGAGATGGGAGAGAGGGTTTTGGGTTGGGCAGAAAAAGGAAATGAGAATGTACTGTCAAGGTGTGATTGTACACCACTCCATGGAGAGAAATGAAAATGTTATAAATTATGCAACATGTTCTCACTCATCTTTGACTAATTCTGCATCTTAACAGTGAAAAAGCCTTTGGGTCAAATCAGGTTACCACAAATCATTACTTACTTTTTTTTAACTCATGGATTGGGAAATAGTAAGCGTTGGTCTGTGCTGTACTGAAAATATGGCTGTCAACTGATTGTCAACAATTTAAAGATTCACCTAAAAACAGCTGCTTTCGTCCAGTAGACAGATTTTTTTTTATATCTGGAAACTACATTTGTAAATAACTCACATTTATTAAATCGCAGCAGCAATGTTTTTCCCCCAGTGCAGGGGCCATGTACTTCATCTAACATCTACTCCGACGCAGCCAAAATAATACAAGTCTTCCAAAAATGTGGAATGAGCTTCGACATTGTTTGAGCAGTAACTGTGTCATTTTTCTTCCTGCTATGCAGGATTTTGACTCCTGTGCCCAACACCATTTTACAACTCTGGAGCCATGTTTACTCTTTGTATCCATGTTTACGTCGGACCTCTTACGGTGACGGTGTTCCTGTTCCACTTCCGGATTTGTGACAGCGTTTACTGTTGTACTCTGCTTACATTTGTACCCTTTCAATCTGTATAACTATTACTTTCGAATCCTAGTTTTCGATAAATTATATAAAAACTAAACTAGTGTCCGATAAACTATAGTCTGTTAAAGATTTTGTTGTTATTGTCATTTCCTGAGACAGTACGCAGCCGTCTGTCATCTGCCTTACCTCGCTGGTAACCTAGCCTAGCGTATTTTAGCATCGGACACAGTCCAGACTCATTAGCATTTAATTCGTTGCTAACATTGTCTGCGACAGTTGCTCCCCTGTTTAAATAGTTTGTCTCTTAGAGAGACGTGTCAGTGATTTAGAACATGCTACGGCAGGAAGCATTACTCTAGATATCACGAGCTCACCAGAAAGCTGACAGCAGACCCGCTAATATTAGCATTCGGCGGCGTGGACGGGCTCGGGGGAGCAAACTACCGGTTGTGCAGTCCTCTCTTCCGACCGCCAACCGGTTCTTGCCCCGGCTAGGCACGCTGTTCCGCCAGCCTCCTCTGCTCCGGTTGACAGGGTGAGACAACACACGCTAGTCTTAGGGGATTCCATCACTCATTAAGTTATCGACTTGGTGGCCTTTCTTTTGGGGCCGACCTCACCTGCTGAGAGCGGATGGCCTTCATCCTACTGCAGTGGGCTGCTGTTGTGTCTAGAAATATAGATCAGTGCTTACAGCAGCTTTGACACAAGTATAGTAGCACTCAACAGGATGCAGGTGATTAGAGCCTGCTAGCTCTAGTCCAGGGGTGTCCAAACTTTTTGCAAAGAGGGCCAGATTTGGTGAGACTAAAATATGTGGGGGCCGACCATTCAGCCTGACATCCTTTGAACCGTTACTCTTAAATTCAAATGAATTATTTAATGAAATATTTATTGCAAATGTTATACTTTTACACAATTTCTTCTGACAGAACACAAATAAATCTTGGTAATGTTTTTTTTTTTTTTTCTAAATTCACTAACTTCTAAATTCAAACCATGTTAACAGGAAAATAACACTAACAGTTATCTTATTCGAGGGCCATACGAATTTGTGTGTCACTCATTCTTTTGTTTTTCAATTGACCATCCAAATCAAAAAATGAAAATATGTTATTTGATTTTGAATCAGATATCAAAAACCAAATTTATTTATATTATAGACTCAAATCAGAAATCCGAAGTGGTAAAATGGGCTGGCGGACAGAATTTGATTTTCATATTTATTTCCAAACCCTTTCCAGAAATGGGCTGGAAAGGGTCACACAAGGGTCATGGCGTGAGTAGGCTACGGCCACAGATCTACTGCCATCTTCTGGTGAAATATAGAATAGCTTTTTTGGTATGCATGTATTTTATACATTGGTCAACAGTGCTGGTGGGCCGCATATTAACGATTTTTATGACAGTGGCTGCAGGCCACGGGCCACGATTGGCCCCCGGGCAGGACTTTGGACATGTCTGCCCGGGACTTAGTGCAGGTGTGGAGTTTAATTATTTAATTAATTAAAACTTGACAGGCAAAAAAATGTAGTTCAGACTGGTAGTTTCATTTATGAAATTGAAACGATTACTAGACCACGTTCACTCATCCAAAGGCTACACCAAAGAAAGAATCTTAGCCAGAAAAATCATCATTCGCACCATAATGAGAAGTATGAAGTCACAGAAGGCACCTGATCTGATTGCACAAAGCAATATACCTGCTGTTACCACTATACACTGTTTGCCCCAGAAATATGGACATTGTGGAGTCTTTCACAATGCCAAAAGATGGCTAACTTCTATTAATACAGTCTCTGTCAACAGTCTGGCCCTGAGACCTCCTAATGCTGAAAGTCTAGAAAAAAACTTTAGTGTCTGGTCTTATAAATATTAGGTCCTTGTCCAATGAAGCCTTGATTGTGAATGATCTAATACTTGAGCAGATTGGTTTACGTGAAACCTGGTTGAAACCAAATATATTACTATAACTATAAATATACTAATATTTCCCGGGCCTCTAAACAAGGGCGTGGTGTTGCCTTAAGTTATAGGTATCTTTTTTGATTTTAAATCGAACTCATTTGAAGCTCTCCTGTTAATATCTTCCGTCTCTTCCTCTTTGGCCCTACACACAGGCTTCATTATTGACCCTATTCTGAATTCTTAGAAGAATTTGGGGAGTTCATCTCCCCAAATTCTGTTACACGGATGACACGCAGATGTATATGCCCGTAGACACTAACGACCACTCCCAGATGAAAAATCCCGAGGCATGTCTATCTGCCGTAAAATCATGGATGAGTGATAACTTCCTACTTTGAAATGCTGACAAAATGGAACTGTTGCTAAGAAGAGAAGAAATTTGAACATATCACACCAGTCTTAGCTTCTCTGCATTGGCTCCCTGTCCATGTGAGATCAGATTTTAAGGTGCTTCTGTTGACTTATAAAATTGTAAATGGGCTCGTCCCCTCCTATCTGTCTGAACTATTAAATTACTATGTTCCATCTCAAGCTCTCCGCTCACAGAACACTCGGCTTCTACTGGCTCCCAGAGTTAATAAAATGTCAGCAGGTCAAAGGGCTTTTTTGACCTTATTGTGGCCCCTTCCTGTGGAATAACCTCCCTGCTGACATCAGACAATGATATTGATATTATTATCAGCTAAGGTTACAGTTATTGGAACCACCTGTCCCTCCAGTAGCTTCTATTACATACTGTCACTTTCTACATTTTCACATTCTGTATTTCTCTGTTTCCATCCATTGTAGTTCTGATGTTTTCATTTATCTGCTGAACTTGTCTCTGTACATGTGACACCTACTGCACATCGGTCCGTCCTGGAAGCGGGTTCCCTCCTGTGTGGCTGACTGTGAAGCCCTTCGAGGCAAATTGTGTGTGTGATATTGAGCCATATAAATAAAACTGACTTGACTATCACACATTTTCATCAGAATGCCTCATATAATTCAACAAATAGTAAAAATCAAACATGTAGTCTTAATGACTACTCTTTCGCTATCGAAACAACAATAGATGGAGTGTAGTCATTGCTGTCTCCCTACTAACATGAAGTTAAGTCCTCTGTAAAGAGATGCTCCCTTTCGCACACTATTATATATGTGGGGAAAGTGGCTGAGGAAGTGAAACAAATTACAACTATGGTGTAAAGACTAAAAACAGTTTCTCTCCAGGATTTTGTTGACGTGCTAGGCCCATAGAGCCCTGGTAGCGGACATCATTGTGCAGCACCCAGAACCAAAACCTTGCCATTGTGGTGTGCACCCACTGTAAATCCAGCAGCATATAAACCAGGCAATATGACAGTTTACTCATGTCCTCACTGGCTGTGTTCCTAAAAAATAAAGATGGTCGATGTTGTGTGACAGGAATCAAGGACACGGGAGAGCATTTTACTCGATCGAGGACAGCGGAGGTGGATCACTGTTATAGATGGGGATCTACAGACAACACATTCCTCTTATAGAGTGATCACTTTTGTGAAAGGTTTTTTGCAAAAGTTTGCAGTTGAGGAAAAAACGTAAAGGCAGTGGCGTGCTCAGGGGGGCCGCAAAGCCACAAGCTAGTCCTAACTTCTAAGCAACTGAATTGACGATGAGTGACTGAACCTTTACTGTTATGACGCTTTGTGCCCAGGTCACGTGATGGTCAGCGGCACAGGGAAGAGGGCAATCTTAGAGGAAATGATATGCATCCCATTGATAGAAAGTGATGTTGTGTTGTAAAGGATGTCCTTGTATACACTACCGTTCAAAAGTTTGGGGTCACCCAGACAATTTTGTGTTTTCCATGAACACTCGCGCTTTTATTTATCAAATGAGCTGCAAAATGAATAGAAAATATAGTCGAGACATTGACAAGGTTCGATGGAACCCACAATGTGCTGCTCCAGATACTCAACTAGCTCAAAGGAAGGTCACTTTTATAGCTTCTCTAAGCAGCTAAACTGTTTTCAGCTGTGCTAACATCATTGCACAAGGCTTTTCTAACGCAATCAGCAAACACAATGTACCATTAGAACACTGGAGTGATGGTTGCTGGAAATGGGCCTCTATACACCTATGTAGATATTGCATTAAAAACCAGACGTTTGCAGCTACAATAGTCATTTACCACATTAACAATGTATAGTGTATTTCTGATTAGTTTAATGTTATCTTCATTGAAAAACTGTGCTTTTCTTTCAAAAATAAGGAAAGTTCTAAGTGACGCCAAACTTTTGAACAGTAGTGTACCTGTGTGAGAATGTGGGAAATTATGTAATAATGGCATCTGCCCACCGGTGCCCAGTAGGTGTCTTTTACATTTTTCGCCCCTGCCCTTCCAAATGTGTGAACGCCACTGGAAGTGTATCTTTTATCGAAAATGCATGGTACTGGTGTAAAAGCGCGTTCAACTAAAATGTAAAGGCTTACATTGCGAGACGCACTGTAACGTTTATTTACTCGACTGTCTTTGAAGGAAAAGCAGAAAGAAGAGCAGACGCCTGTGAGGCTGCACTGCAGTGCTGCTGTCGGAGAAAGAGGGAGACACCAAGTTGGTGAGAATGTCACTGCTTAACATGGTTTTTGAAGTTTTTTCATCCCACTGTGTTTGCCTAAATGCTGAACACAAACACTGCTGACCTTTGACATTCACCTGTTTTAAAGTGTGTATGCATGTTTGTGTATCCGATGCACATTATATTGTGGGGACCTAAATCTGTTTACGCAGCCACATTTTGGGGACTTGTCTTCCTTATGGGGACAAAAATCAAGTCCCCATAATGTAAATTACTACATTTTAAGGTGAAGACATGTTTTAAAGTTAGGCTGAGGTTAGTGTTAGGGTAGTGTTAAGGCACTAGTAATATGGTTAAGGTTAGGTTGTAAAGTCAATTCAATGTCCTCGTGGAAACCAGTACATGTGTGTCACGCCCCAGTGTCATACATGTTTTTACATGGTTTGAAAATTCTTTTTGAACACTTAGTGACGTTTTTAATCATTCAAATTTTGGCATGGTGGTTAAGTAACACATGCTCCTGTGAGGGAAAACAAATTCATTTCATTTCATTTTTTTTTATTACTTTACCTGGAATTTAAATGAAAAACAGAAACTCCTAATATATTTGGACTTGTTAGGATGTGTTCAATTCAGTGTTGTTTGAGTAGTGCCAAATCAGAACATACATAATCTCAAGGCACCTGTACATAGCAGGTCAAAAACCTTTACACTGTAAAGTGAAATGCACGTGTGTGTTTATCATTTACTACCTGCAGGGAAGCAAAAATATTCACAACTAGACACAATGTGATTTTAATTGATTTATTTCAATCTGTTCAATCATTCCAACAGCTACACATGACTGTAAAACAAAACCAACCACTTTGGGCACAAGCTGGCCAACAGTGATGAGAGCAGTGAAGGTCGTCTCGCAGCTTTAATTTGTGTTTCATTACCATATGAATTGATGCATAGTCAAAAACAAGAAGAAATGTATTCACAAGAAATGTGTATGCATTTCTTGAATGGCCTTCGATAGAGATATCGAGCCATTTTTATTTACTTATTCTGTTTATTTAGCTAACTGTACTCAGTGCAAAAACAAAATGTTGTTTATTCCATCAGAAAAAAAACAAAAAAAAAACATGCAGGGTCATAATAATTTATGTATGTATGTGTTTTTCTGTGTGCTTCCATAGTTTAAAATCCGCAACAGTAAATATGGCAGCACGGCAGTGTTAGGTCGCCATCTACTGGTCAGTGGAGTGTTCAAAGAGAGGAAAAAGAACAGGTCTTTTACTTAGAAATGAATCAAGGCTTCACCTCTTTGCTTTTCCCTTTTGTTTCCCACTGGCTTCACTCTGGGAGGCACACTGAAACAGTGTGTGGTACATTTGTTCACAGCAGCCAGAAAACAATACATTTGCAGAGCCCTCAACTTTCAACAAAGACACTAAGATATTTGAGTGAAATTGTATGAAAAACTTGGCTCTTTTTTGGTGTTATATGTTGCGTGACATCACGCTCGCACCTCACTTTTCTCAGCTCCGAGGTTTCTAAGGATTTTGGGAGTTAACATCAGCAACGATGTTACTGAAACTCCCTGCAGCGACAAGTAACATTTAACATGGATGGAAGACCAGTTTACTGTTGCCTTGTTATGTTTCAACCTGTGGATTTTAATTAATAACTACAACATGCAGTACTACGCTTTCACATGTGACTTCCTGATTTTCACAACTGCTCCAAATGTGTTGGTTAATCTGACATTTTCATGCACTTAATCAAGTCTGCTCTCAAATTCTGTTTATTTACAACTTTGTACCAAATGATTGGAATTGTTTGGCAATTTTAAAGAGGACATTCAGTGGAAAACCTAATGTCTGATGTTTTTTGGTGTGTCCCCGTGTCCTTCCCGTATCTAAACTTCACTAAAGTATCACAATAAACACTTGAGCCACTTCTGAGAAAGAAGGGCTTCTCTGTTTACCTGAGCTCAAGCAAGCGGTTTTGAAAGGTCCAGTTTAGTTACGTAACTAGCACATTTGCCGTGCAACGAACCCTCCCCCAACAGCTACTCCCGGTCATGGACATGAACATTCAACCTGAAGAAGAAGAAGAAGAAGAAGCACTGCAGAGCAGTCAGTCAGCAGGTAGCTGGCCAATCACAAGAGACTCAGTGTTCTGGGGGGCGGGCATTAGCTCAGAAACAGAGCGCCTGTTCCAATGCTGGCAGAGAGCAGCAATAATCTGTCTTAATCTGAAGAGACTACGAGGTTTTTGACCATAAATATTATTTAGTTTATCTAAGTAGACATCAGTAATCTGGATTTTTGGTGTGTGTGAGAAAGATGAAACAAGACCAAATTGATTTTACTATAAACATCAGACACATCTCCTGTTTTCAATCAGTCTGTGAGCGTGTAAACAGTGAATATATACATATACATAGGCAGGTAATGAAAACTACTGTGCATGTGCTCAAAGGTTATCTGTGAGTTCCACTGTAGATGCACCGTGACAGCCATGCTGCCTTCCTTGTTAATCTGTCTCCCCATCCTTCCTCCTTCACATCAGGACTCAGTCCAGTCATTCCCATCCTTCTTTCAAGGAATTGAATTCTTTCTTGACCTGAAGTTGAAAATGAAACGAAACTTTCATGTACAGAGGATATCTACATGATTCTCAATCCTGAGAATAAAAATTGAGTTCTTAATTTTTTTTCTTTTTTTTTTTGGGCAGAATTCTGGCTCTAATATTTTTATTGGTCTTGAAAAAGTCAGTAGGTCAACTTCATCCAGTGAACAGAATGGGAGCATACAAAACACCAATATTAAAGTTACTGTGCGCGTGATTCCGATTCAATTTTAGAATAATTTTATTGGTTTTTAAATCTCGTCTTATCTGTCTGATTTGCTTCCCAATGTCAGAAGAAACACCACACAGTGAAGAACACGCGGCTGTTCCTGTGGTTCCGTGTGTTCCCAGAGTGATGGCACGTTTCGGTTTGTTTATTTGTTTGTTTATTTTGTTCTTTTACTTACATTGTGTTGCATTGTTTGGATCTATAACATACGTACATTTATTTCCCTCCATCCCTTGTTTTATGTTGTTCCCATCACTTTTTTCTCCCCTAAATCCTTCTAATCAATTTAATTAATTTACTTCTGTTTTCATTGTTCACCTGTTTGCCCAACATTTTTATTGTGACCTGAGCACCGACTGTTGTTAAGGCCCCTAGTGTTCATCAATAACCATATTGATTGTTATTTTTTTTCATCATCATCATTGTCTTTGAGTGCACTTTTGAGGGCCTCACCATGCCCAAAAGCTCACCAAACTTGATGTGCAAAACTTTATAAATTTGTACCCTGTTAGGTTTTCTGCTTTAGGTTGTCCATCTATGAGCCTCCCCCCGGTTTCCCCGTTTCCAAACTGGTGCAACATGGCATCACCTCAGCTCCTTTTCTGTTTGCCATTCTTTGTACCAGCCTATAGCCTGGTTTGTGTGAAGGATTGTGTTGTTATTTGTATTTGCATGTTTTTTTTTTTCCCCATGTGAAACAGTGTTACATTTTATGAATTTGAAAAATGCAATACAAATTAATACAATACAAATACCCAATTCGCCTGACCAGAGAATCCAGGCCTACCAGTGCTATGACACTTGCACGGCTATCTTTACTTTCTGATGCTATAGCTAAATACTCCGTCCTGAAGGAAAGAGAGAGGTATATAGGAGAGAGAGAAGAGGAAATCAAGGTCAGCGAATCAAAATCAGACACGTATCAGTTCGGTCAAGAAAAACGGGAAAATATTATTGTTATTTTGAAAACAGCAGAACAAGAGAGAGATTGCATCTTGGCATTAAAACAGTGACAGGAATGAAAAACAAGGGTGAAAGCCAAAGGTGAGGAAGTGGACCTTCCATGGTCTGGATATGGAGGGCCGGCTGCTGTTCGTTTGTGTTCCGGGTGTCAGTATCAGTTCGGTCAAGAAAAACGGGAAAATATTATTGTTATTTTGAAAACAGCAGAACAAGAGAGAGATTGCATCTTGGCATTAAAACAGTGACAGGAATGAAAAACAAGGGTGAAAGCCAAAGGTGAGGAAGTGGACGTGTACTACCCAGCATGGTCTGGATATGGAGGGCCGGCTGCTGTTCGTTTGTGTTCCGGGTGTCAACTCACGCGCTCTCTCCTGCCGCTTCCTCTCCTGCCGCCGAGATCTTCCTATAGCAGTAAACCATCTCCACCACCAGCCAGAACTGCAGCCCAATAATGGAGACATACATCATCACCTCAGACAAGATGGATGCCGTTCCCCTGGTGACTGCAGAGGCAGAGAGGAAAGACCAGGTTAGACATATTACCGTCATTTCCGCTACTTTTTCCACACGCTTTGAACCCTGCGGCCTAAACAATGATGCGGCTAATCTATAGATTTTTACGGGAATCTCGGATTTGCCTCGAGACGAAAGTGAAATTGAGAGCAACAACGAAAGAGAGTCTGAGAAAGTGAGTGACAAAGTCATTCTGAGGCTGATCAATTCCGACACTGAAGAAGACGACTTCAGTGGTTTTAGTGGCGCAGGAGGAAGACGAAGATTGCGATCAATGACTTTTCTGGTAGGCTTACGGCACACGGCTGGTCAGCGTAACTGCCGTTTAACTGTCGTTTTACTCCCGTCTTACAGGCACTGTTTGGAAAAAAACATTTATTTAATTAAAAAAATCTCTCTGTGTACCATCTTTCTGTGTAAATATCTCATGTTACATCGTGGACACCTGCGGCTTATAGACAAGTGTGGCCTATATATGTACAATTTTTTATTTTATTATTTTTAAATTTAGTTGGTGCGCTTATATTCCGGTGCGCTCAATAGTCCAAACATTACGGTATATCCAACTGCCCATAGAAGGGGGCTGGATTTAATTTGTACCCTGAAAAGCCTGAGCCTTTTTAATAATCCCTGTCATAAGTCAAGAATTACTGTGTCAGGATTCATCATTTCCTGAATGCTGCAAATGAAGGAAAGTGTCAGTTGAAGCAGACACAGTCGATGCCGACTTCACAGAGCCTTTAATTCTACAATATCTTAAGAATATGTTCACCACTTTTCTCACTATCACACATGTATTTTGCTCTTGTAAACTGCTCTTTCCTCGCCCCAAAGTCCATGGAGAAAAGCAGTAAAAAGTCAACGCGAAGTTCATGTTGGTCGGCAGCACGGATCCCACCAAAACCTTGCACCATTCGCTTGAAACACGAAAACAATCAAAATTCTCTGACTGACGTCTGACGTCGTTACAGTAAAAAAAAAAAAAAGCAGCAAACATATTCTTAAGATATCATTGATTTTATTGGGTGAGACATACTGTATGTTAAGTGGCTGCAATGTATGAATATTACACTGTCAGAACTCAGGCATGAGACTGAGAGGCTGTGAGACTTTTTAGGCTGACGTGCAGTACGACATCCCTCCCCTTTGCCTTACGTCGTGGTACCACAGTGATGGTGATAGTCTTGGTGGCATTGGTTTGAACCTGGTAGTTGGAGTACATGAGGGTGCGGTAAAATATGCATGTGTAGGTCCCTGTGTCATTGTAGGTCACGTTGAGGATGTAGATAGAGCCATCCTGTAGATCCCTGGTGCCTTTGCTCCCATTCCAGTCCAGACGGTCATAGAAACGTGGGTCAATGATGTTACGCTCTTCATGCCCATAGCTGTATAACTGGAGGCAAAACAAAATAGATTGGAAACATTCAGCGGTGAAACTGTCCACATGCGAGGTGGATGCAAACTGCCGTTTCTTTGCTTAATAAACCATTACCTACAAATCAAGCCACCTTTGACCTATGATAAAGATGGACTTTTCTCTCTGTACTTGTTTTATTTTCTTTATTTAAACCATATCAGTGTTTATATTATAATTTGAGGGGGACACAACTATATATACTGTGTGTATATATATATATATACACACACACTGGGAAAATGGACAGAATGCAGCAGCACTGGTACTGATGGGAACTAGGAAATGAGATCACATCATTTTAGTGCTGAGTCCTCAGTGATCAGGCCCCCGTCATATCTCAAAGACATGATTATTCTCCTCTACCCAAATAGACCACTGCACTCAGAAAATGGAGGTCTTCTTGTGGTTCCCAGAGTCTCTAAGAGTAGAATGGGAGGCAGAGCTTTCAGCCACCAAGCTCCTCTCCTGTGGAACCAGCTCCCACTGTGGGTCCAGGAGGCAGACACTGGGCTCTATTTTCCCTAACCAGCCTGTGCAGTGATAATTTCGTCCGGCACAACACCGTGCGCAGCGAATTTGGCAATTTGGTAGAATGAGGCGCGCCAAGATGGCGGTCTAGTGGTAATTTGGCTGACTGGTGCACAGTACGCGCACATCACCAAAATCTCACATTTCAATGAAATTAATATTCACAACAACCACTATTTAACGTAACTGCCTGAATCATCACATACATTTATATCCATATTGACTGTCCCGTCACATCTGATGTCAGACTTCACATCTCTCTCAGCCAACCACAAACAGCCTCAGCATCAGATAGTGAGTATATTTTTGGCTTTCCTATAAATTCTTTAACTATTTTGCCTGCTTTTTTTAAAATTATTTTTAAAACATACTATTACTCTCTTGACTATCTATACTATAATAGTTATAATAATTATAAAATAAATATATTTTTTAATCCCTCCATACATTACCTGTTTGTTTTCGTTCTTTTGTTTTTGAATCACACTTCAAATGTTTTTAATGCAATGTTGAAGTTCTATAGTCTCTGTAATTAATTTTCTGCCTCTCTAAAGTTCTTTGAATTGCCTTGTTTATGAGTGGTGCTATATAAATAAATAAACTTTCCAATTATATTATATTATATTATATTATATTATATTATATTATATTATATTATAGTATTTAAACTATTTTTACCTCACATAAGAAACAAATCGTTTGCAAAACGTTTTTTTTGCATTCCACATTCTTAAGCAAACTTTTCAAAGTGAAAAACGAGAATCTTAAATAAAATGGTGGTAAACATGCACACCCAAGAGGTCATACTTCCTGTGATTGCATACATGAGTGAATTCAGTCTCATCTGAAGCCTTGAAGTACCAGTCGACAGTGGCCATAGCGTGCACCTCGCCCCTCCTCTTACAGGAGATGCAACCCAGTTTGAAGCCTTCATTGGCCACGGCCTCAGTGTCCGAGTCAACTTCCACACAGGCTCCGTGACAGTGGGATGCTGCAGAGTGAAGATCATCATACAAGAAAATCAGTTAGAAAACTTTGTTATCACTGTTGCTGTCAATCTGTAAATCTCAAGTTTAAAGGCCCCTTCATTGTATGACCAGGACTGCAGACAGAGGTCGACACACTGTTTTTTTGCAGGCAAACATAATTATTTTGCAAACTGCCGTTAGCTGCTGTAGGTTTTCTGTTTTTGCATGCTTGTTCCCAATGCTTATTGCATGTGTGTTGTTTTTTTTTTATGTTGAGCATAGCTGTTTCTCTTGCATTTTTTTTTATTTCCTCTCATCATTTCATTTCATTACATTCTTGAGAATTTGAAAGTTATTGTGTGAAATGTTCTATGTTTTCATTTAATGAAACTGAGGGGAAATAAAGATTGTAGTTATTTTCTTGCATTCTATCGACTGGTATCCGACCTACAGCCATATATAGAAGCGTTAGTCTATATATGCCATCATCATCATGACACATACTTCTCATTGTCAGGAGTTACACACCTGTAACTCCAAATGTTTTTCTCTCACACTGCATCTTGCAGTTTCCACTGAGGCCTCAGCATCGCTCTCAATCAGTGATGTACTATTTTCAACTTTGACCTTTGGGGGAGCTTTTGTTTTAAATTGCAAAATGGAGGGGGAGGGAGAGGACAGGAAACACATAGCGTCACAGATCATTCAAGGTTTGAGGTTAATGGTGACAGCAACATCACAGTTTGAAAGGCCATTATACTGCTGACATGGAAAGGGAGGAATGAAAGAGGAGGAAAGAAGAAAGGCCATTTGCACAAACACATGGGGAGATGGGGAAACAGGAGGAGGAGCCTAATGTTGGCTGATGCACTGCAGAGAGACAAAGGGGAGAGAGAGGAGGAGGAGAAGAGCACGTTAACATCAAAACTTCAAAAATATGAGTCTGATTGTAACCAACACAGAGACCCTAACCACTGTAAGAGATGTTCCCATACATTCTCAACAAATGTAGAGCCAGCGTGAACATTCAACCTGAAGAAGAAGAAGAAGAAGAAGAAGAAGAAGAAGAAGAAGAAGAAGAAGAAGAAGAAGCACCGCGGAGCAGTCAGTCAGCTGGTAGCTGGCCAATCACAGAGACTCAGTGTTCTGGGGGGCGGGCATTAGCTCAGAAACGAGAGTGCCTGTTCAGAGGCTGGCAGAGAGCAGCAATAATCTGTAGACATCAGTAATCTGGATTTTTGGTTCAAAAAGACCATTCTATGTCACCTTTATATACTTCAGAGAAAGAAATTGCCTTTGGTCAAATGTAGCAAATTAAAACGCGCGTCTGTATGTAATGATATGGTGGGAGTCTTAGGACAGAGAGTATCAATCCAGAAACATTGTTTTTGATCTGGGAATAAAAAATCCTCAACTCATCTCAATCTCAACTCAACTAAAAAAAGTGTTACTACGTCATCAAACACTACACAGGGCTTCAAAATGGTAATCACAATTATTTTGATAAACATAAGGATGATAATAATTTAAAGTGGTTTACTTCAAATGTGGTCCTCAGCCATTTTGCAAATGTTTTATGGGCCTTAAAACATTCATTTTTTGGAAGCTCTGACTTAGATTATCTTTACTTGTAAAAGGGCTATGAGATTAAATTAAGTTCAGTTCAAAAGTTTGAAATGTTTCAAATTATTTCCTATATTTCTTTTTTTTCTGCCACAAACTTACTTAAGATAGTGTTTGTGTTTTGCACCCTATCAGAGTCAGCGCCACAGATCTCACCAATCACATTTGTGAGTGCACTGATATAACAATGCGGGATTAAAGCAAAAATACTTGTAGTGAACTGGAATTAGTCTTTAAATGAGCTTTTTCATAGATCGAATAAGCCATCACGATATGGAGAAGACATGATTGTCTGAAGAGAGAACAGGTTTTACTTTTGGCTAAGGTTGTGGTCTTGGGGTTTTCTGGGTGGTGGGTCTGATAATGCCCTTCATAATATGGCAAACAGACCTGAGGAAAAAAAAAATCTGCGGGTATTGAAGCTGTGCATAATCACAGAGAGTAGTTACCATCACAGCTCAGTTTGAACATTAATACGCAGTGATGTTCAGAATCAAGTCCATGAGATATTCTGTGAAATTAACCTTCACTTTGCAGGAAAGACAGAGATACACACTAAAAGGCACTGAAGAGGAAAAGGAAAAAGAAACATTAAGATGTCAACGTCTGCAAATGTCTGACAAACAGCAAGAGAGAGAGAGAGAAATGGAGATGATGTCTGAGGACAGGAAGAGCAGCCGACAGAGGCTTGCTGGTTGATGTGTTCTAACAGTTCTAGCACTGCTCAGCCCAACTAACTCGACTCTACTCGGTTTGGCATCAGGCGCGTCATTTTCCATGCTATAGTTCCGCCTCGACGCGAGCGGGGTTGTCATAGCATGGCTGCACGAAACTGCTGTGATGACGTTTCATAAGCGACACAAACACACGAACTGGATCATTAAAATGATTACTTAAAGGATTTGTTCACTGAATCGGACACAATAACTGAAATGAAACACAGCGGAGGTGGTTGTGAGGCAGGATTTTTAAGTCTTCTTAACTGATCTACAAGCAAACACGAGTCGAGTCGAGGAGTGCTGGAACTGAAAGAACTAAATAAAGGAAAGATAAGAGAGAGAGAGAGATTGGCCACAGCAAATGAGGGACAACAGCATGTGTTTCCATGGCAATTTAGAGCGTCCAGTTAAAGTAATCTGCCTGCCTTTGGGGCCACATGACACAATAGTGGCTAGCACTGTTGCAGCACTGTTACAGCAAAAAGACCCAGGTTCACAACTGGGCTTGATCTTGATCCTTACCTGAAGGATAAAGCAGACGAAAATGGAGTTGGCAAGTTATCGGCAGGTGCATGTGGTTTTCTCTGGGTTGTCCAAAAACAGGCAGAGGACACCCGCAACCCTAACGCGGAGGATAAAGTGGTAGTCTTTGGACCGATGGAGGAAGCTGCAGAACCCAGAGAGATCCCACATGCACCAAGGGAAAACACGCAAACTCCACACAGAAAGGCCTGCAGACGAACAGCAGGGATTTCTGACCTTAGACCAACAACAAAGAAAAACTAAACTGAAAGTAAGGGTTAATAATAATTTTATGGCTTACCCACATGGAAAAAAAGAAATGTCCCTATGCTATATTTTCCTTTGTCATTTTTTTTAAAAAACTGCCCATAAACACGGCATTGTTTCAGGCAATGTTTTCATTCATATGAAACCCCCAAACTACTCTAAATGCTGTAGTACATATGCCAGGCCTGTATGTGATGCTGTAACACTGTTGGAGAAATACAACAAAAGGAGACATGGTGTTTTGAGATTTTCTCACTCTGGGAAAAACATCAGTTTATTGTGGATAAACAGCTAGTGTGACAAAAAAAAGGGTGAGAGTGTGTCTCATATTAACCAGTCAGAAGGTGAATGTGAGTAACTGCACCATCATTCTCTAATGTCTCGGTGTCTTTGCAACCTACTGGACTTGTCAAACGTCTCCATTTTCTGGCTCAAAAACACCAGGGTCGTGTGAGTGTATGTGGAGCAAACATTATATGTTGCATCACATGATGATGTGATGAGTTTACATTCACATACATGAATTCATCGATACTTGAAACTTGTGATTTTGGAGTTGGTTCATTGGCCACCAGCAGCTTTTTCCTGTCCATTTCCTGGAGACTTACTCTAACCTTAACCATCTAACACTAGCCTAATCCTAACCATAATGTAACCCAAACCTTGATTTTGTCCCCAAAAGGAAGACAAGTCCCCCCCCCCCCCCCCCCCCCCCCCCCCCCCCCAACAAGAAAAAAAAGGGCGCCCCCCCCCCCCCCCACACACACACACAGTCTAGTTTCTATGACTGCAGAGGACATTGCATTGAATGACATTAATTTCCTGGAGACTTAACCATAATTACTAACCATAACCATAACTTTAACCTAACTTGAACTTCAGTCTACCTTTAAAACATGTCTTTGCCTTAAAATGTCATTTAAGAACATGAACCAGTGGCACAACTAGTTCTTACAGTTTAAATGAATGGTGATACTTTAAAGGTCCAGTGTGTAACTTTTAGGTATGTTTGCTGTTATTGATCTTATTATTCAGTCCGTAGATGCCACTTCTGGAACCTTAAATGTGTGTTTTCAGTCATCTTCCAACCTGTTTGTAGTGGCTTTACCAGCCATCACGACATAAAACTAATAGTTTCCTGTGTGCAGCACAGAAATGTTGCTGGGTGGCATGGGATCAAAACACTGCTCACGTGAGAAACACAGCTTTGTGTAAATTGATTTGACAATGGTCTGAATGGTTTGTTTATTTTTAAAAGCTACACACTGCACTTTTAAGGTCAAGATGGGTTGTAATAATTGTCTGAAACTAAAATTTAACAATCTTTCACAGCATGAGGAAAAAAAAACCTTTTTTCCTTCAGCATTTTTTGACGTTAAGGCAGTTTTCCTGACTAGAATAATTTTGCTGCAGTTCTATAAGAAATACTACACATAAAAAAGTAAACGTTTACAAAACTGATATACTGATTTAATAATTGTTATGCTTAATATCATTCAGTTGAAGTCAATACAAATCATTATTAGAACAGATCTGTGTTCATAACATTCAGTTTTTTTCAGAACAAATATATTTTTCCTCTTTCCAAGAGTAGCCAGTATATTCTGGGACATTATGAGCCAGTGAACCAGGAAAATTACAATAATAATAATAATGATAACAACTCCTTAAGTTTCAATAGGGTCCTCTGCATTTTGTGTGCTTGGACCCTAATAATAACAGTAACATTATTTAGACTTGAGGTTCCTATCAAGACATCAGTTGTGATGTCTTGATAAGACTAACAGGGCCTTATAAAGACATCATGTAATAACCCTGATATTTGGCTTCAGGGCCCCATTAAAATGTTGGGATAAATAACGTAGGAGTGAAGATATGAGGATGTAGCACAGAGGCTTGGTCTTCAGGGCCCCTGGGCCTGGTAGGCCCGTTCAGTTACCCATCCCTGCATATTTTGCATACATATATTTATATGTTATCTCATCACAAAACCTGAACTACCATTTTTGTGTGACAGAATATATATATATATATTTTTGAATTATCTTTCATCTTGGTTACTCAGTGCTGAACAGAACCAAGAAAAACTTTTGTACTGCAGGTATGTGAAACCCTGATTCCTCCCTTAACTATTCCCCACTACTGCAGGGAACAAAGGGATGACAGACTGCTCACAGTTGAATGAACAGCGGCTCAGAGGTGTGTGTGTGTGTGTGTGTGTGTGTGTGTGTGCACATTGTTACCTCCTAAAGATCTTTTCTGGTATAAACACTGACCTTGTCAGGATGAATATTCCTCATAGAGACCAAAATCTGGTCCTATGAGTCAGAACCTTATTTAAAAGGATCTGGTTAATTTAAGGGCTAGGATGTGAACTGGAGTTAGGTTAGGGTTCGGCATTAACTATGTTTACATGTAGGGATATTGCTTTGTTTAGGCTGCCCAAATGAGAGGAAGTCAGTACAATATCCTAAGAAGAATATCTGTGCCAGCCAGTGTGTGAAAGAATGAGAACGGGAAGGAGTGATCACGACACAGGCAGCCTGCGTTTAGGTTGTGGCACAGTATCAGGCTCCAGGTTTGTGGGCTAGAAAAGCTTAAAGTAGAACCAAAATGAAACTGCCATCAGAATGATCCGTGATGCAGGTTTGAAGTTGCAGAGTCCTAAAGCAGCTGCACAACAGTAAAAGTAACACTTTCTAACATGACATTTATATTTTTCTTCTGCTTACAGGGCCACTCAGCTGAAGTGCACCAATTAAAGTTCCTTGATTATAATGCCTGCTCCTTGTATAAGCCAATCAATATGAATAGAGAGAGATTCCATACATTGTGTATGGACATAAAGAACAGCATCCTATTTGTCAGAGGTTATTACTTAGCCTCTTAGTTCTGATGATCACTTTTTCAATCAAGTGACAGAAATATGTCTGAAATATGTCCTTCAGTTATATAATATTTCATGTAAAGTAAGTTTTCACATGTGTTTCACAGGTCTGTAACGTTGGTGAGCCTGGGTGTAATGGGATTCGAGAGACGGAAAGGACATGCATTTAAATGGCCTGCTGATGGCGAACTCATCTGACTGCAATGTTGTACTGGAGCCAGATGCAGACTAAACAGCTCTGTGGTGAAAGTACGGACACAGAGTCTGTCTGCTGCAAGCATTAGCTGACATCACTATCAGCTGCATTAGGTTTTATGAGCGTGTGTTCTAGAGAAAAAGGTCTCCCCACATTGTGTTTGTGGGGGCCCTAACCTAGTGTGGCCTATATTCCCCCTTATCCTCCACGAGCGCAGCCTACATGGAAAAACTAAAGCCTAACTCCATGGTAGAGGTGTAAAGTAAGGACAAGGCAGAAGCCTAGAATCTCATTGGCTGCTCCCCTTTGATGCCGCTTCTCTATATCTGACTCCCTGACCTTATCATTTGCTCTCTTTCCTGCATTCCTCTACAGGAGGAAGGCAGACATTGCCCTCTCTTCCCTGCATCACCTCTCGGCTTTGGCGGCCGTGTGGGAGCCGTCTTCAGGCTCTCGTCATCCAGCATCGTCCTGAATACATTCAATCCCCAAAGAGACTATGCCAGTTTCACCCGCGCACCACTTTGGATTGGCACCTCTGTAAAACCAAGGCTTTCCCTCACCGCTGCAAAACAGAAGGACGATGGAGCCTCCGTCTAGTTAAAGTTAAGTTGCCTCCTTCCGCGACGAAGCCGAGGATCAGCCGCTGTGTGATTTTTATGGTTGTGATTTAGGTTAATCAACATCTCTGTCTTATATAAAGTGCCTCCAGTTATTTTTAACATATGCAATTTAATTGTGTCATATTTAAGTTATGTCGTCTAACATACCAAGAGTCCATAAATGTGTATTTACAGTCAGACCAACTATCCACCCCCAGTAAATACAGCCAGATGAAGCTCACTCCTGTGGCAGAAATGGACCTTTACACAACCAAGTTCACAAATCTAAAACTGATGTTATGGTTATGCAGCTTTATGGTCAACTTTAGGTTAGATTACCGTAAGTAGTAGTTCTTTACGGTGAGTTTGATTTTGGGTCATTCTCAACGAATTATATGTCCTCTGAGTTGGGTTGGGTTTTTTTTTTCTCTCTGTAATATTGTAAAGGTTTTGGCCTTACTATGTACAGTGCCTTGAGATAATGTATTTTGTGATTTGGCGCTATACAAATAAAATTGAATTGAACTTAATTGAAATCTGGTCTCATAAAAACGGACAAAAAACGGTCCTATTAACAATCCAGCACAATGATGGAACCACAAAGCAACTATCCACTTAAATGACACACACAGACACATGCTACATTGACAGCATAAACAAAGCATTATTCTTAACCTTAACTATAACTGGTAAATGGCTAACTGTAACCTTAACCATAACCAGTCTGGCCCTAACCTTACCCTATCCACAATTAAAAAATATTAGCCCTAAACTAAACCAGTTCCTCAGAAATTAGGGTCTGTCTCCATATGACCAGGTTTTGGCCTCCATGAGGACTACTGGTCCTGACAAGGTCAGTGTGTATGCCTGAAAGGGCCCTAAACAGGTAAGACATACAAAACACCCTCTGAAAGCCCAATAATTGCTGACAAGCAGAGCAGACAGTGATGGAGAGTCAAATAATAGGGAAACAACTCAGCAGTAACAGTCAAAGGGAGATTGGATGGAGGCTTATATGTAGCCAAGGTGTTGCCATCAAGGCTGCACCAAAGCAACACAACCCTTTGCTCACTCACCTTGAAGCACCACCAGGGCCATGGGGAGCAGCAGTTCTGATAATGCAGATGACATCCTGACAGGAGAAATAAGACCGGTGGCAGTGCTGTCAAAACACTCCACACACATACTCACATACTACACACAGACCAACTAAAGAGCAAAATGAGAGACACACAGGGAAACAAAGCAAAGTTGCAGCTGCTTTCCCAGTTTGGCGATGAACACAAACATACCCCAGCTGTCCTGTCTGGTAGTTCCTGATGCTGCTGCACCCTGGGTGTGGTCTACTTTGGTGTCTTCTTTGTCTTCTCCCCCTTTTGCTCCTCAGCAGGTACAAAACACTGAGTCAAGGGGTGAGTGGATTTGATCGTTTTGAGCAAATCTTCAGCAGTTCTGAAGGCACAGTGTGTGTCTCTCTTTAACCCTGGGATCTAGGATCTATGTCAGTCTGTGACTGCCTGAGCATATATTGTTACCAGAGGGAGGAATCACTCAGTTACAGGTTTCAGCCTCTACTGACTAACTTTTAACTATTTATAAATATCAGTGGCACAGCCCAGGCTTCCACAATGAGACTGTGTGCACTTAAAAATGCCATTGTCCTGAAAACTAAAGCTAAAACTAAGACTGATTGGAGGCATCTGATGTTGTGCTGGAAAGGGAAGACACGGTGTGTGTGTGTTTGTGGGGGGGTGCATTGGCTTTGCAAGAAATCACAAAAATTGCCTTTTACTAATTATCATTATTATTGCCTCAAATTTGTGTTACTGCTTGTCCAGTAGATTCAGGACTTCATGTTTTTAGAAAAATATCTAGGGCAGTGATCGAGGCCACAGTCTCGTGGCTTCTCAATTATTCACCTGTTTGTGCACTTCTCTTCGGTCTAATGGTTTCTTAGTCTGCCTGTATGTTTATGTGTTTGAGCACAGATGGCTCTGCCGCTCACAGTCATACAATCAGCTGTTAAGGGCAGTTATTTTCACCACGGACTGCATGTCTGTGGAGGCTAAAAACGTTTGTGGAGAGTATTCGATGCATTCCTGAACTCAACTGAGAACAAGTTGTGCAATGTTTGTTTAAAGAAATGACATGTAACTAACAACTAGATTTTTACATTTTACAAATTTACAAATCCAGTTTTATTTTAGCCTTCCAGCTAATCTCACCTCATTTATCAAATACAAATATATGCTCTTTGCTCCGCACTGATAAATCCTTCAATGATCGTCCCATCAGAAGCTGGAAACAGCACCCATCCTTTCCCATCCCGTGGTTCATCACACACTTAGAAGCAGGAAACTCCCAAGGACACACAGATGAAAATATCCTATGAAGACCAACATATTCCTCTAGGAGAATCTGACCTAGGCATCAAAATTAGTCATGCATGTACACATACGTGAGTGAAATCACTCACCCTGTGTGTGTGTGTGTGAGAGAGAGAGCAAGGATGCAGTGCTCATCAGTCTTTGGTGAAGGCTGAAGGAAGATGGTACATGAGGAAGAGGAGGAGGGAGGGTGTGAAGCACAGCAGAAGAGGGATGGAGATGTAAGGAGAGAAGGGGGGGCAAGGTGTTGTTATGGCAACAATGATTTTTCCAGAAAATCAAAATCATGAAAGAATTGACTGAAAGAAAACAATAAACATCATAATAATAGTTTTATGTTAATCATTACTGTCACAGTCTGCGCTTCTCCTCACCTGCTCCTCTTCCTTCTACTCCACTCTTTCAGCCACACCCACCTCATCAGCTTCACCTTCAGCCTCCAGTCCATGACTTCTAGTACTTTTCCAGTCCCCTCTCTCCACCTGTCTGATCCACACACTTGGCTCTCATCAATAATCAGCCTACTACATAACCTCATCAGCCCAGTCACTCATTGCTGCATTATGCATGACTCTCCAGGGTTCACTCTCGAACTGCTTACCTGTTGCTGACCTTGGCTGTTCCAGACCCATCTTGTCTGCCTGCACTACAGTAAACCTACCTGCCTTCTGTCTTTAACCATTATTGCCTCACCCCTACCTGTTTCTCATTTTGCCTGTTTCCGAGGACTTGTTTCACACCAAGGTCCTCCTTCCTGAGGGCTCTCCACCCTTATCGAGTCTGGGACTGATGCCAGTACCGTAGACAAGGAGCTAGTTCTTCAGCTGGGAGTCCATCGGTTGCCATTCCCTCGTCCTCTTGGTATGGTTACCCACAGTCCGGCATCCTGGAGTAACCCTACGCTCCTCTCATTCTGGGCTACCACTGGCTCCATTGGCACAACCCCCACGCTGACTGGTTGACCAGCGTCATCCTGGGGTTGAGTTCATCGTGTCACCAGGTCTGACTGAATCAAGCCTTCACCCCACAGCGCTCATCTCCTCCCAAGTCAGTTCCAGAGATCTCAGGGGTTCCCCAGAATACCATGACTTCAAGAAAGTCTTCAATAAAGCCAAAGCCGTCTCCCTGCCTCCTCATCATCCTTACGACTTCACAATTGACCTGAAGCCTGGCATGTCCGCCAAGAGGTTGAACTCCTGACAGGCCCGATAGTCATTAATCTTAACCTGGTACAACCCTTTGCCACAGATCAAGGTCAAACCTGATGCCCTCTCCCGTCAGTTTCAGGAGGGGGAAGACTCTACCTCAGGTCCTGCACTCAGCCAAAGAGACTGCCAAGCTGGTCTCTCTTTGTGTCTTCCAACTCCAGGGTCTCTGGTAGGGTCCCTAGTTCACCTCAGTCTTCTGGAGTTCTGTGACCTTCTGGTTGCCTCTGACATCCTTTCTCTGGAACCAGGAGACAGAGACAGTCCTATGTTGCCTGGTATTCCAGAACCCCTCATCTTGGCCACACCAGCTCCTGTGGGTTGGTCACACCCACAAAACTCTGAATTGTTCTTCCACAGGTTGCTGGTCCCTAACACCCCTTTATTGCTTTCTGGGATTGTATCAAATTTTTTAGGGTTCAGAAGCTCCCCTATGGTCACCCCGGCGAAAGCTCAGCCAATCCCTAATACATATTTGGCACCAGGAAGTTCTGGTTCAGTAGCCCACTCTTCTCCCTTAATGGGACAACTGAGTTCTAGTGGTATAGCATTCTAATGTCCACCACTTTCCTCAGGCAGTTGGATTAGCAGATGGTAGGGCAGCTGAACCTTCAGGGCTGGCCTCTAATGCTCAGACTGCCATCTTTAGATTTTTTGTGGTTATTGTCAGAGTGACGATGCAAAATGGCGGGTTAGAATGTGGCAGATTAGACTCTCTTGCTTTGCTGGTGCACTGATTTATCACCCGACAGTATTCAATTAGTCATCAGTGGGTAGTGAATAGGCAGCTCCACTCACCTTCATATATATATACACACTGCCTGGACCAAAAAAAGTTGTCATCTGGATTCAACTAAGCAAAAAGGTAAGAGCCGTCTATTGGATAATTACTGCATGGGTGATTATCTTTCAGCTGGCAACAAGTTGAAAGATAATTGATGCAATGAGTAGCTTCTCATTTTGTAAACAACCATGTGGAAAGACACATCTTTTGGTTGTAGAAAAAATGTTAGTCTGTACGTATGTAGTCTGTAAGGATAGTGGGGAACCATCGTCTTCGAGGAAGAAATGTGGTCAGAAAAAAATCCTGAACAATATTGATTGGCGATCACTTGGCAATCACTTTGGTGAAATCAAATCGTAGAAAAACAACAGTAGAACTCAGGGTTATGTTTAAGAAAACCACTAATCAGTGAGGCCAATAAGAAAAAAGGCTTCAATTTGTTAGGGAGCATAAAGAGATTGGACTCTGGAGCAATGGAAGAAGGTCATGTGGGCTGATGAGTCCAGATTTACTCTTACTCTGATGGGAGCATCAGAGTAAGAATGAGGTCAGGTGACTACCTGTGGTTCAGGGACATCATTTTCAAACATCGATTGGCCACCACAGAGTCCAGACCTTAATCTTATTGAGAATTTTTGGGATGTGCTTTACACAGTGCTCCAACTCTCCCATCATCAGTACAAGATCTTGGTGAAAATTAATGCAACACTGGACAGAAATGAATCTTGTGATGTTGCAGAAGCTTATCAAAACAATGGCATTAGCGTGATGTAATCAAAGCTAAAGGTGGTCCAATGGTTTTTTTTTTGGGAGGCAACTTTTTTTTTTGGCTGGGCAGTGTATATACTGATGAAAATGTACATACACTTAGAGTGGTAGTTGTAACTGTTAAGTACAAGACCAAGTTAGACCGCTACCAGTGGTGGTCGTAGCAGGCACAGGACCAAACGTGTTAGGCAGGGCTTGGATTAAAGATGGAGCAGCCCAAGCTCACATTACAGGAGGTGCTGAGACAAAATTATGATGTTTTCAAAGAGGAACTGGGAACCTGTCATATAAAAGAAGGTGTGGTTCTATAAAGTTCTATAAACCCAGAACAGTATCCTATGCCATGAGACAAAAGGTAGAGGTTGAGTTAGAGAGGCTCACAAATCAGGGTATAATCAAACCAGTAAAAATTTGCTGATTGTGCTTGTATTAAAACCTGATAATTTGGTTCACATCTGTGGAGACTATAAACTCACGGCCATCCTGGTGTCAAAGCTCAAACAGTACATAATACATTCATACTGTGATGTAGAGGACATTTTAAAATATCAGGACATATATCGTGTATCGCGATATATCCTAAAAATATTACAATAATGGTTATAGGTCACATCACCCAGTCCTACTTTGGGGTTTCCTCCAGTCCAGCCATTTTCCCAGTGGATTATGGAGTCTGGTGGCTGACATTTCGAATGTGGCTGTCTATCTGGACGACATCTTGCTGACTGGCATGAATGATAAAGATCACCTGGCAACACTAACCCAAGTGCCAACACGTCTACGGGAGGCCGGCCTTCAGTTAAAGTGCAACAAATATGCATTTTTGGAACAGGACCCAGAGTTCCTAGGCCATAAGGTGAACACTGTTGGACTTCACCCTCTGCCACACAAAGTCATGGCAATACAAAAAGCACCTGCTCCAATTAATGTCTCCAAGCTGAGAGCGTACCTAGGCCTGCTTTACTACAGCAGGTTCCTGCCAAACCTCCCAACATTGTCATCACCTTTACATGAACTGTTGCAGAAAGAAACCCCCTGGAAATGGGAAGAGACAAAAGAGAGAGCTTTTGAAGAATTAAAGAAGCTCTTGCAATATTCAGATGTGTTGGTGCATTATAACAGCCACAAAGAGTTGATTCTATCTTGTGATGCCTCTTCATATGGGGTTGGGCCAAATGGACAGGAGAGACCAATTTCATTCATGTCATGGACATTGACAGTATCTGAACCCAATTACTCCAAATTGGACAAAGTTTGTGCATGTGCATGCATGATGGTGGAATTCCTTACATAAATAGATGTTGCCTGTTATGGTACCAAATAATGCTCACTCTCCCGATTCCCACAATTTTATCCTAGCTTGCATGGTCATTGACTTTATTCCCAGGACGAAGTCACCCAAAGCCAATACTCCTCCTTTATCAATCATTGTGTTCTGGAGGCCAGTTTCCTGGCTCCAGAGATATTAATTTGCTTCCATAAGCTAAAGTGTCACCAACAGAAGCTTAAACCAATAATCGATTGATAAAACAAGTGCTTGTCCAGTGAATAGGCTGTAACAATAGCTAAATAATAGCAGAAATTGTCCAACAATAAAGAGCAGGAGAGAACTTGCTGTAAAAAACCTGCCAAATTCCAATAGTAAAATTCTCTAGAAAACAATGCATTCTGGGAATAATTTTTGGACAGCCGGCCATGCCCCATAAAACACTGCATTATACTGTAAAAAGCATTGCATTCTGGCAGTGATGTTAGAATCAACACCTAAGAAGCTACAGCTTCTCATCAAGGTACAGAACAGAGTGGAGCCAACAAACGTTGAGGACTTTGATTATATATCTGAATCCTGTCATTTATGAGCAAATAATGCAGTAAATCGAGTTACTTTTTATCTCTTTGCTCACTAACATTGTCATGTTAGCTGCTAGACAAGCTGCAATGGATCAAGACTGTTAGCTAACAGTTCAAAAAACTAGCTTGTATCACACATGTGACTGATCAGTATCTTGCAACAAATGTACTTTTTTGTTGTTTGTTAAGTCTAGATTTGCGAGTTTCTTCTATTTTTTCCTATGCACTCTCTCTGTAGCGTATTTCTGGTCAGCTATCACTCACTCACTCATTTTCTACCGTTTTATCCACTAGGGGTCGCGGGGGCGCTGGTTCTGGTCTGCTATAAGTTGTCTAAAACAATTGTTTGATGGTTTAGTTTTGCTTAGTTTTTAATGGAAAATACAAAAATGATTATTTCCTTGAAAGTGTTTGTACAGTGTAGGAAATAACTTTTATAATGTGAATATTGTAATAACGGGACTTAAGTTGTTTCCCACTGACAAGCAGTACTCACAGTGGCAAGACCCTTCAGTTTATAATTTTGAATGTGTTCTGTACTATAATTTACAATTGGAAAAAAAATCAAATGAAGGACCGTTTTCAGTTGCTGCTGTTAAAATAAACCTTGGGTTACATGATTGATTTTGTATTAAGTCTATTTTTTTTCTATATATAATTTATTCCTGCATTTTAGTTAACTAAATAAGTAAACCCAGTTTATGCTGGGTGGAATATCAAAGTTGAATTACAAACCAAGGGTACAGTAAAGACAGGCCTTAATCTATGGTCTAGTAACTGGTTAATTTCATTACTGCTGTTTTTATTTTTATAAATCGACTACATGGTACTGTATTTGGGTCATATTGAAATTCCATTGTTAATGTGAAGAAAAACATGATGTCTCTACCTTGCCACTAACATGAGTTCCACAAAATACAGCAATATACTGTGTTTTAGTATATGGTATTATAACGGTAATACTTTTGGAAAAAAAAACTGAAATGTACTGGCAACTCTGCTGCTAGTAATCTACTGTGAAATTGAGACATAGTAATATGTATACATCTGATGCCATCTCATCGCTATGCCGCCCTCGCTGGAGAAGAGTGGCAGTGGAGCAGCTGAGCATATCCTGTAAGGTGTTCCAGAATCAAACATGGACAAGACAAACAATTTCCTTTAAGCACTGCATGATATGGCAAATTATGGCAGTTTTTTTTCTGTTTATTCTACGTGTACGTTTACTTTTTCTGCGACAAGATGGTACACCCACTTTTTTTACTGGCCCAACCAAAAATATTTTCTGCCTATGCCACTGAACTGGAGACTTGGAACCTTGGAGGGTTCCTTTACGAGTCACACCACATCGTCTTGGCCAACTTTTGGGAGACGAGAGAGTGAAGTTGTCCAGCTATAACTGGCAGTCATGTTGAGAGCAATAACTAGAAGTAGGGATACACTGCGTCTGCAATTTTTGAGGGGTAACTGTAACGTGATAAAGGTCTATTTTATTTACTCTTTTTTTGCATTGGCGCCACTGGCACGCCTCTACTCTACTGGAAATCAGACAATTTGTAGTCATAGATGTTTCAACTTTTGAAAAGTTGATAATTTTTCCATTACAAAGTGCAAATATGCAAAAATTGTACAGTAAATGTGTCTGATTTCCAGTAGAGCAGTAGCCATAGATGTCCTGAACATGACCTAGTCAGTCTTGGTCAGAACTTATGCAAATTTCAATTTTTATTGCATGTCAATTTGACAATTTTTCTGTTACAAAGTGGAAATATAGGATTTTTGATTTGAAATTTCTCACAAACTGTACAGTACAATTGTCTGGTGTAGGGTAAGAGTCATATGTCCGTTATTAGGTGTCCGAAAAGAGCTGTGAGATGTGCTTTCAAACGTGTACACAGATACGGTGATCTGAGGGTTTTATTTTGAAAACCGGATGTCGATGTCCTTAAACATTAGCTTGATTGTAACTTTTTACCGTTAAACCCTTTGTAATTCAGGCGTTAATATTCTGCGTCAGATAGGTTGACCACACAGAAACGAGTGTTGGATAGCTTGACTGCAGTTTTACTGCTGACCTCAAAAAAAATCTACAACCGCAAGACACACACACACAACCCCACACACAAGTGAAAAGCGTTGAACATTAACAATGGTTTAATGGAGTTGTTTCTGTTCGGATCGTACCAATAAGAAGGTGACACACAAATTTACCTCAGTGAAACTAATCCGATACATTTACAAATAATGACAGGGATATTCCCGCATGCGTTTTAATGTTATTATCTCACCATCACTAGGTCAATATAGTCATTCCAAAGCATTATAGATCAGAAAGGGAGTAAACCTCCACCTAAAACAGAGGATGACCAACCCCTGAATTTCGCAACCTGTCTGTGCGAGCTAACCTGTTGGCTGCTCATTTTACCCTCCCCCCGCTTAGAGTGTAGAAAGACACAAGATGGAAGCGACTTTACCTGGCGGAAGAAAGTGCGTTTGTGTTCGAATTTAATACAATGCGGTAGCTGAAGGTTTTGCTTACGTTTTCGATAAATTGAGCGTAGTTTCGTTGGGTTAGAAATAGGATTAAAATGTTTTGGACATTAATATTCGTCGCTTTAATGGCACCAGGTAAGTTTGCCTGTGTTTTTTTCTGGGTGGGCCCTCTTCCGTGACAAGTCAGTTGACAACACAGCTACGACGTTTACTTGATTTTTACACTTTGGTCTTTTACTGTTATTGTTCAGTCCAAACACATTAACATCGCAAAATTGGTGATAACGTACAAAACGCTGTTTTCTGTTTATGAAACAAACACACACATATAATAATAGCGTCTCTTCTAGACGATGTTTTGTTTAAAAAGAGAAAATCCATTCACAATAAAAGAGAAAATGTCGTCGAAAGACATTAGAATATGTTAAAAATATACCTACACTGGAAAACGAACAGACCTTACCAAGAGAATTTTCTGTTACTTCCGAGAAGGTTACCAGTAAGGTACTTAATCTCAATTAAATCTCAATTAAAATTTGCAAGTTTTTAATGTATGACAAACAGGTGTGGTTAGAGTAAATATGGAATTTACATCAGTAACGTATGGTCAACTTAATATTGCAAAAATGTAACTGGACTTATAGCTCACAGGAAATTAGTTAGTCATACTCTTAAATGAACTACAATGGCAAAGAGTTGAGTCCCTGAGGACCATCACCCCAAAATAGTCATCAATACAAATAAGAAATCTCATTAAGTTAGACAGGACTTTATTTGGATTTTTCCAATGGAAGATTTTTTTTCTCAATCTTAAACTAAACCCGGTGTGTAGAAACCACACGTATTGCTGATTCTCTAGTGCTGTGCTATTATTGTCCTTTTCGGGGCGTTGTTTAGTAAGAGCACAAAATATCACAGGTGAGCAATACTGTTGATTTGTTACTGTCTGCAAAGTTCACGAAAGGACAAAAACCTTTATTTTTCTCTTTCAGGGAATCTCAGTTTACTAGACTATAAAATTAGAGTGAAAATGCTAAGCCCGTGATGACTCATCACACCCACTCTCAATGATATAATTTTTGCTGTGTACCACACCCTAGTGGTATTATTTACTATTTATTTTATGTTTTACTCATATAAGAAAATAAATAACTTGAATAACAAGTAATAACCCCCCCCCCCCTTAGATGTTTTACCCTTTTATTGCTTTCATAAATCAATCATGCTAAATAAAATTAGGCTTTTTTAGCCTTTTTGAATTTTAGACAAAATTTGATTGGGAAAAACTCTTTAATGTCAAAGTGAAAAAAGATTTGGAACAATGAATCAAAAATATATAAACAAATATAATGGTTTGCATAATTATTCACCCCCTTCAAGTCGGTATTGTGTAGATGCACCTTTGGCTGCAATCACAGCACTGTGTCCGTGTGGATTAGTCTCAATCAGTCTTGCACATCTGCACACTGCAATTTTAAATAGAGATAGAGAGGAATATGCATACTTCTTTGTATCGTATTGGCATTTTGTCCACAAGGAAACTGCAATTTGGGCGACGTGAAACTGTATTTTTTGAATAGAATAGTATGAAAATGTCAAAACGCTGGCCTTGCGTTAAAGTGTAGACAATGAATACCCTACGTTAGGTAAACAATGGGTGGTGTAGTGGTTAGCACTCTTGCCTTTGCAACAAGCAGAGCATTTGAAAGATGCCACAGAATCCCTTTAAGAAGTAGAATTCATTGTCTAACAACAGACAATGCGGCCAACATGATTTCATGTGCAAAATTGCAGCACGTACAAACTGCCCATGTTTTGTACATAGTCTTAACCTTGTAATGAGGAAGGCTGCGGATCAATCTCCGACACTGGCTGAAATCAGAACAAACGTCAGGAAAAAAATAACTTTTTTTAAAATCAAGTGTGAAAGTACAAGCTTGCTGAGCACCAGGAACAACTGGACAAACTACACCACAAACTTGTTCTAGAAGTGGAGACAAGATGGAATTCCACCATGTTTCAGTGTCTCTATGGCATGTTCTCACCGTGTGTGTGTGGGTTCTCACCGGGTACTCTGGCTTCTTCCCACAGTCCAAAAACATGCAGATTTGATGTGAATGTGAGAGTGAATGATTGTGAAACCCTGTGATGGACTGGCGACCTGTCCAGGGTGTACCCCACCTCTCGCCCTATGTCAGCTGGAGTTAGGCACCAGCGTCCCCCCACGACCCTCAGTGGAGGATAAAGTGGTAGAAAATGAGTGGGAGAGTGAGGTAAAGTTGTCATAGTCCCGCCTGTCTCTTGCACTGGTATTCAGTATCTTGTGTTTGGAGATTGTTTGGCAGTGTTACCAATTACTGATATTGAAAAGTAACTAAAGGCAGTTGAAATGATGCTAGAATTTACTTGAACACGTCCTGTCTTCAGCGATTTCACATACAGGGTTGGGAAAGAAATGTTGAAGATGAACCGTGGAACTGAACCGTAAAATAAAGGGAGAGAAAACAAAACCAGTTTTCACAGATACTGTTTGTACTGTCAGGAACAAGGCCGGCTGAAGCGCACAGCCACAGCTCATTCTTGTCACCGCGGTTAAGTGAGCCGCAGTTAGATTTTTGCTGCGCAATTAGTAGAGTAAACAGGTACTTACGGCTGTCTGAGTGTGAAGGTCCTTAAAGAGACATACAAACTGTTTGTCTCTCGGTAATGTGGCTTTTGGTTGAGCTGCCGTGACGTTTTGGAGACATAATCGACATAATACAGTTTACAGTTGACCAGTTTTTATTGTATATTTGTGAATAAAAATATAATGAAGATTTGCAGAGAAAACAATATAAAATACTAAATACTTAACAGTATGATGTTAAGTATTATAGTATATCAGGAACGTACAGTGCTTGTTCACGGTGACTCTGGGTATTACATGCCCATTTTCATGCATTTCATTCATTTTTACTGTACACTTTTGGAGAAAATTTTAGTAAAATTGTCTTCATTTACACTTTAATATCAATATTTGATTTTTAATTTTTAAAAAAATCCTTCATAGCTTATATAATATTTCCAGTGCAGTCTTGTACACAGTGACTCTGGCTATTATTATGCTGAGTTTCATTCATTCATTTTTACTCTGTTTTATTTACTGTATTTTGTTTTTTTTTTTAGCAGATTTTGCCTTTAATGTTCTCCAAAACTGTACAGTAAACATGAATGAAACTCAGCATAACAATAGCCAGAGTCACTGTGTATAATACTGCATTGGAATTATTATATAACCTTTTGAAGGATTTTTTTCAAATTAAAAAAAAAAAATTATCAATTTAATATTGATATGAAACAGTCAATGGAGTTAGATTTTGCCTTTTAAGTTCTCCAAAACTGTGCAGTAAAATGAATGAAATGAAAATGGGCATGGCTATATAACTTACCCAGACTTTCCTGTCATATAATACTCATCATACATTTTATATTGTTTTATCTGCAAATCTTCATTATATTTTTATTCACAAATATACAGTAACGTAAGTAAAAACACGTCAACTGTATTATGATGATAGTCTCCAAAAAGTCACGACAGCTCAACCAAAAGCTACACTATCAAGCGACATGACAATAACAGTTTGTATTTCTCTTCAAGGACCTTCACACTCAGACTGCCGTAAGTACCATGTTTAATCTACTAACTGCACAGCAGAAATATACCAGCGGCTCAGTTAACTGCGGCTGGACTTACGGTATAAAAACTTACGAAAACACATTGTAGGGACATGTATGTAATGTAGGGACTACATAGTGGAACATTTTTCTGTTTATTGGATTTTTATCATCAAACTTATAGGTGATAACACCGAAACACATTTTTAACATTTATTAAATATAATATAATATTTAATATTTTAATATTTAAGTTTTATTGTCACAAATATTGCTGTCACAGAACACAGGGATTATTCTCCAAGAAAATAATGACAAAAAAACTATTCCAGGGCATATAAATCATGAATATAATTCTTTTGCTTTGTCATTGCTATGCATTTTCATCTGCTTTGTATTTCGGTTTAAACAACTGTACAGTAATTAGTGTTAGTTAGTGGAAAGGTGCTTTACAACTAAAGCTTATTATTATTATTATTATTATCATTATTATTATTATATTATTATTAGAAGTAGTATTACTAATATAATCATTATATTGATGTTATATCAATATCATGATCATAAAATCTAAAATAAAGTCATCAGAAAATCTGCAGACTCTATTATGATCAAATTATTAAGAACAGTAGGTGGTCACAGATTATCAGTCCACACCTCAATATCGATTAAGGCATGCTTTTTTACACTCAGTCTATGAGTTTGCAGTCTCATAGAATTTTTATTGCAGAATTCACCTAATTTCTATTAAAGCATGTTTATTTCATGTCATCTTTCTGGTGCCACTGCAATGTAAATATCAATCCATCAAAATTAAAGGCATCTTTACATGTCTCTCTAACAATGTAATTTACATGTTAAAATGCCAGAGCGGTAATATAATGGTTTATACTGAAAAACTTTTTAAATTTATTTTGGAAAAGTGAGTATGGTTCAGTAAAACCCTGTTCGTGGGGAGACCCTATTCTCTGCTCTGCCTAAACACATGCTAAGGGTGCAGGTGTATAATTTCCCCACAAAAATCAGATCCATTCAATATAACCCCCCCAATAATCATATCATTGCGATGAATAAAAAATATTTATTATCTTGCATAAATAACTTGTCTAATTTTTTTATTAATTTCATTTGCCAGCAAAATAGTAGCACGTGTAATCATCTACTCAATCATCATACAAAATATTTGGTATTGCCCAACACACCCCATATCCTGAGTGTTCGCTGTTCACACAGTTGCTAAGCCTGCTTATTGTAAGTAAATTTGAGCATTTTTTCTGTAAAGTCGCTAACAAATGTTGGTAGCTTTTTACTAAAGTGTAGTTGCGTTTTTGGACTTGTCCATATCTCTGTGAGTTTGTCCACTTGCTGGATCGGTCCCACAAACTTGTCCTCTCCATCCACCTTCCTTTACCCCATACACACAGGTGACAGCAGAGACAACAGCTCAGAGCGAACATAGTGTACATTATAACTATTGTGAAACTTTATTTATACACACCATCACCCTGAAGCGCCACTGTAACCCCCCACACACATCTTGTTTGGGAAACAAACAACCAAGTGATCTACCAGCATGTTAAACATTTGGACTGTATGTCAACAACAACACGCTCTGATTGGGAGGCTGCAAATTCCAGTATTTGATATAATTTAGTTTAGTTTTATGTTATTTACATTTATTTGTTTATATTTTTTTCCATGTCACCTAATACAGGAGCATAGAATTAGCCTTTACTTTGTCACTGCCTAAAGTGTTACTTGGTTGGTCATATAATATTTTCTTTGGATCAGTAAGTAATGTTTGTACACATTGTGTTATTTCACCATTTATCTGACCCTGAACTGCACCTTGTGTATTTAATTTAGATTTGACATTTAACATTAATATTACAATAATGGGCATATTCACTACTATTTCCAGCAGGGATGGGACCACATGATTGTAAAGAGCCCCCAGTAAGTTAATAGTAGTGATTTCCATTATTGAGATTATTGTGAATAGGGGAAAAATATTTTTTTTTAATTGGTTGCTCTTGGCTAACTTACATACACTCCTAATCATATCCCTAAGTGCCACAAGGGAGAAGCCTACAGTTTTGCAGTCATTCCAAGACATCACAATTTGTAATTATCATATTAAGAAAATAGCTGTTTTACACTAAATAATAGTTTTTCTGTCTTATACTGTATATATTTCTTACCAAATACAGAGAAAGAGATTCCAAATTAAAAGGTTTAAAAAAATTGTTTACAATTATTACAGTTTCACATCACATCCCTAATCTCCTGTGTTTTCATTTCTCTGTAGAGTCCACCATTGCCATCTCGGTCCAGTGCCCTGTCAAGCGGTACATTGTGATCCTCTTCCAGCCGGTCACACTCACCTGTAACTACCAGACAACTGCCACTCAACCACCTGTTGTCACATGGAAGTACAAATCATATTGCCGTGACCCTATCCAGGCTGCACTGAATCCCAGCAGTGCAGAGAACATCCTGTCCCAGAACAACCCCAACTATGACCCTAACATCGAGTGTGCTGACAGCCAGAGGACAGTGCGCATAGTGGCCTCCAAACAAGGCAATGCTGTTACTTTGGGCACAGAGTACCAGGGCCGCAAGATCAGCATCCTAAATAGTGAGTTGACCAGTCTTTGAATTTCTTTGAACAAATTTCAGGTCATTATAAATTGGTTAAAACCTGGGTTGTTTTTTTACAACCCCAATTCCAAGAAATTGCTGTGTTAAATGTAAATAAAAACAGAATGCAATGATTTGCACATCTCACACACCCATATTTTATTCCCAATAGAACAAAAACTGAGGCATTTACCATTTCTTGGAAAATATTAGCTCATTTTGAATTGCAAGGCAGCAACACATCTCAAAAAAGTTGGAACAGAGGAACCAAAAGGCTGGAAAATTAAATGGCACAAATCAAAAACAAATGGAGGAGCATTTGACAACTAATTAGGTTAGTGGCTTTTAGTTCTTTGAAGAAGAGTGTGTAGATATGGAGAAACTAAGCCAAGAACAGCCAGTGTGTATGTCTACATACACTCAGAGATTCAGAGTTGACAACAACCACTAAAAAATCCCAGGCCATGGTGATAACAGTGTTCGAAGACTGTAAACATTTGGTCAAAGCACCCATATACAGCACATCACCAGAATCTAGTAACAGCAGAAAAGCTGTAGATTCTAAAAGTTTTCTTGCTTTAAACAGGAAGCAGGATTAATTTCTGTAGTACAAATCTAGCTTTACTCTAAATGTAGTTGCCAGTTTGGCAATATGTGCTTTAAAGGAGAGCTTACAGTCAACAAGCAAACCCTGAGTTTGAAACTAGCTCTATAGGTTTATGTTGGGAAGTTCAAATTGATGGGATGTTTTCAGGTAATTCACACTAGTTAGAGAATACCATGAGTTTGGTATTATCTACATTTAGAACCAATTTTAGTTTTTTGCAGACAAGACTGCAGAATGTTAAAAGCAGACTGTAAAAACTCAAAGGCCTGATTAATTGATGATGAACAGCAATAATAATCCATCCATCCATCCATGCGTCCATCTTCTGCCGCTTATCCGAGGTTGGGTTGCGGGGGCAGCAGCTTAAGCAGAGAAGCCCAGACTTCCCTCTCCCCGGCCACTCCTTCTAGCTCTTCTGGGGGAATCCCGAGGCATTCCCTGGCCAGCCAAGAGACATAGTCTCTCCAGCGAGTCCTGGGTCGTCCCGGGGGCCTCCTCCCAGTGGGACGTGCCCGGAACACCTCACCAGGGAGGTGTCCAGGAGGCATCCTTACCAGATGCCCGAGCCACCTCATCTGGCTCCTCTCGATGCGGAGGAGCAGTGGTTCTACTCTGTGCCCCTCCTGGATGACCGAGATTCTCACCCTATCTCTAAGGGAGAGCCCAGACACCCTGCGGAGGAGACTCATTCTTGTATTCACAACCCGCTTGTATTCACAATCTCGGTCTTTCGGTCATTACAGCTCATGACCATAGGTGAAGGTAGGAACGTAGATCGACCGGTAAATTCTTCGACATGCCAGACTGATGCAGAGCCCGCATTACTGCGGATGCCGCACCGATCCGCCTGTCGATCTCCCGCTCTATTCTCCCCCCCCCCCACTCGTGAATAAGACCCCAAGATACTTAAATTCCTCCACTTGAGGCAGCATCTCATCCCCAACTCACAGAGGGCACGCCACTCTTTTCGGATTTGGAGGTGCTGATTTTCATCCCAACCGCTTCATATCCGGTTGCGAACCGCTCCAGTGAGAGCTGAAGATCACGACCCGATGAAGCAAACAGGACCATGTCTTCTGCAAAAAGCAGGGACCCAATCCTGAGCCCACCGAATCGGACCCCTTCAACATCCTGGCTGCCTCTAGAAATCCTGTCCATAAAAGTTATGACAAAGGGCAGCCCTGTCCCCGAGGGACATGGTCAAACGCCTTCTCCAAGTCCACAAAGCACATGTAGACTGGTTGGGTGAACTCCCATGCACTCTCCAGGACCCTACCGAGAGTGTAGAGCTGGTCCACTGTTCCATGACCAGGACGAAAACCACACTGCTCCTCCTGAATCTGAGATTCGACTATCCGACAGACCTTCCTCTCCAGGACCCCTGAGAAGACCTTATCAGGGAGGCTGAGGAGTGTGATTCCCCTTTAATTGGAACACACCCTCCGGTCCCCCTTTTTAAAGAGGGGGACCACCACCCCAGTCTGCCAATCTGTCCGCAGACTTCAGGAGGTCTTCGAAATACCCTCGCCACCGATTCACAACGTCCCGAGTCAAGGTCAGCAGCACCCCATCTCCATTGTACACAGTGTTGACAGTGCACTGCTTCCCCCTCCTGAGATGCCAGATGGTTGACCAGAATCTCCTCGAAGCCGTCCGGAAGTCGTTCTCCATGGTCTCACCGAACTCCTCCCACGTCCAAGTTTTTCCCTCAGTGACCACCAAAGCCGTATTCCACTTGGCCTGCCGGTACCTATCAGCTACCTCTGGAGTCCCACAGACCAGAAAGGCCCGATAGGACTCCTTCAGCTTGACGGCATCCCTTACTGCTGGAGTCCACCAACGGGTTTGGGGGTTATCGCCACGACAGACACCGACCCCCTTACGGCCGCAACTCCGGTCAGCCACCTCAACAATGGAGGTACGAAACATGACCCATTCAGTCTCAATGTCTCCCGCCTACCCCGGAATGTGTTCGAAATTCTGCCGGAGGTGGGAGTTGAAACTCTTCCTGACAGGAGACTCCGCTAGATGTTCTACTATCTACTATCAGACATTTGGGTCTGCCAGGTCTGACCGGCATTCTCCCCCACCATCGGAGCCAACTCACCACCAGGTGGTGATCAGTTGACAGCTCCGCCCCTCTCTTCACCCAAGTGTCCAAGACATGTGGTCACAGGTCTGCCGATACAACTACGAAGTCGATCATCGACCTATGACCAAGGGCATCCTGATGCCAAGTGTGCATGTGGATACCATTATGTTTGAACATGGTGTTTGCTATGGACAATCCATGACGAGTGCAGAAGTCCAATAACAAAGAACCACTTGGGTTCAGATCGGAGGGGGCCGTTCCTCCCAATCACACCCCTCCAGTTCTCATTGTCATTACCCACGTGAGCATTGAAGTCCCCCAGTAGAACTAGGGAATCCCCAGTAGGAGCACTTTCCAGCACTCCCTCCAGGGACCCCAGAAAGGGTGGGTACTCTGAACTGCAGTTTGGTGCATAAGCACAAACAACAGTCAGGACCCGTCCCCCCCACCCGGAGGTGGAGGGAGGCTACCCTCTCGTCTACTGGGGTGAACCCCAATGTACAGGCCTTAAGATGGGGGCAATAAGAATGCCCACACCAGCTGGGCGCCTTTCACCAGGAGCAACTCTAGAGTGGAAGAGAGTCCAACCCCTCTCAAGGAGACTGGTTCCAGAACCCAAGCTATGTGTCGAGGTGAGCGTTGATTATATCGAGTTGGAACCTCTCAGCCACGTGCAACAACTCAGCCCCACCAGAGAGGTGACATTCCACGTCCCTAGAGCCAGCTTCTGTAGCCGAGGGTCAGACCGCCAGGGTCTCTAACTTAGGCCACCACCCAGCTCACACAGCACCCGACCTCCTTGGCCCCTCCCATAGGTGGTGAGCCCATGAGAAGGGGGACCTGCGTTGCCTCTTTGGGCTGTGCCCGGCCGGGCCCCATGGGTGTAAGCCTGGTCACCAGTTGCTCGGCATCGTGCCCCACCCCCAGAGCAATAATAATATCATCTGCATGAAAATGATAAAAGGCATTTGACAAGCTGCCACACTGGTTGTTGATGCCGATAGAAAACAAAAATTGTTTGACCTTTCACCTTGAATTGTGAAAGGGGAGGATGTTTATGTATTATTCTGCTCCATTTAATGGAAGCGAAATTCTGAACAAAAGCTTGCTCATGAAAGTGTTCTAAATCTTATTTTAAAAGAAGTCAAGGCTTAGGAAGTTTGTCATTTCTGATGGCTGAAATGGCACAATGATCATTGCATCACTTGCAAAGATACCAACATGGGAATACTTATTGGGGCATTTGTCAAGAATTAATCAAGCAAAGATGATCTCACACAATGTTTAATATTAGGACAAGTTTGGAGTATTTATTAATTGGGTGAGATTAAGAGAATTACAGAAGAGCTTCATTACAGGCTGAGGGTGGCCTATAACGGCCCGTAACTGCGAGGGACTGATGCTGAGATTGCAAGAATTTTAAATTGTTTGGCAATAGAAACTCTAGATAGGAAGGTCACATGAAACCTTTTGTTAACGTAGATAGCTAAATGAAAGATTTTCCAAAAGAAATGATGGAAAAGCACACTAAAAATACATAATGACCTGAGATAAACAAATGTTGCTCCAAGTGAATAGTGGAGGAAACACTAAAAGTTAAGAAGGGACACACGCTGCACAATGTTTGCTGTCACTGACAACTGAATGTGTGGTAAACATTTATCACAGTTCAACAAATTGACAACAAACAAATTTAACAAAGTCTTTAAATTTGGCTCAGTTTTGGCTCACAGTAGATCTTGTTAGTAAAAGCTTACTGTAAATGCTTAAAATAGGATGTGCAGAATAGCAAAAAAAAAAGACCAATTCTGCCAGGGCATGCATTGTGAACTCTGATTGTGCCAGTGTACAAGCTCCATATCAGACTTTGAAACAACTCTCGTTAAAAATATTTAGATGTCCACCCATTCCTCATGTATACAGATCAAAGTGATCACTCGATATATGTATATATATATATGTTGTTTGTTTTTTTTTTAAAACAGATGCAGACCTGAATATTGCACAGACGGCATGGGGTGACAGCGGCGTCTATGTCTGTTCTGTGATCTCTTCCCAAGACCTTTCAGGAAATGGTGAAGACTACACAGAGCTAATTGTTCTAGGCAAGTCTACCTTCATAGTCATACAGTATGTTATTGCATAGTGTGTGTATGCTCACACTTTATTTCTTTGTTCCAGTCTATGTGTCCCCTCTTCTTTCACTTTCCTTGCCAACTTTACCCACATGAATTTACTCTGGAAGGTTTAAAAATAGTTCTAAGCACTCTTTGTCTGGCAGTTTTTGCAAGCGGCTAAATCAATCTATGGGCACATTTAAAAAAAAAAAAAAAAAAAAAAAAGTCACTGGCCTGGTTCTAAATAGGTTTTTAAAATCATAATTTGTAGGCAATAAAATTAGACCAGTGTAACAGGGGCACTTTAAAGTAATTGTGGATTTATCTTTCTTTCGCAGAGAGAAAGTCAAATACTACTGACCTCCTGCCTGGCATTGACTTACTGGTTATGGAAGGTAGTACACGCCCCTTGATATACAGCTAGGTGAATATATATTTGGACTAAGACACATATATTGTCTCTCTACAGCACCACAATGAATTTGAAATGAAACAATCAAGATGTAATTAAATTGTGGACTCTCAGTTTTACATTGAGCAAATTGAACAAAAAATTGCATTAACTGTTCAGGAATTATAAGCATTTTTATACATTTGCCCCTTGCCAAACTTTTTTTTTATAAGAAACATATTTACCTGGTAATCTGTGTGGTTTGCATTTTTGCTGCATCTCAAAGTTTATAAATGTTGTTGATGATATACAGTCAAAACTGTCATTTAACATGACAGCAGATCGCTTGATTGTGTTTGTTTCCCAAAACCCGTTTCATGTTAATAAATAACAATAAACTATAAAACAAGACCTGTGGAGGGAGTCCCACCTGGTGGCCTTTAGAATGGCGTGGGCTTTTATGTCAGTGTCTCATAAAGTCTCTATTAACACTAGAAAAAAGACAATAGATTTGTTGCTAGTCGCTTTTTTGAATAAGAGTCGTTAGAGGGTTCTGAATACTAGTTACATATAGCACAAAGTCAAAGTAGGTAAGTTTGCAACACGGAAACAGCTGCAAAAATCAGTGTCCTGCACAAAGCACCGTTCCTCCAAAGTTCCTGGTAATCTTAAAATTCCTTAGTTAGGGATAGGTATTTCTTTTACCCGGGTGAAGTTTTTCCCTGGATAAAATCGGTGGAAACGCGGTGAGGTTTTTCAAAATTCCTGGTAAAATAGAAAAGTTACTGCAATGGGAAAGGGCCTATTGTTGTCCATTTTCAGGGGTTCCAAAAAGTAGAAAGAAACTCAAATCATGATGAATAAAAGGATTCTTTTAATGCTTGGTTGAAAATCCTTTTTGGTCACTGACTGCCTGAAATCTGGAACCCATGGACATCATCAAATGCTGTTTCCTCCCTGGAGATACTTTGTCAGGTCTTTACTGCAGGTTCAGGTGCAGGTCTTTTTGCCTTCAGTTTAGTCTTCAGTAACTGAAAAGCATGCTCTATTAGGTTGTGATTAGGTGACTGACTGACCACTGAATAACATTCCATTTCAGTACCTTCAAAAGCTCTTTTGTTGCTTTTGCAGTATGTCTTGGGTCATATTCCATGTTTAATGTGAAATATATTGCAGCATTTGGCTGAATGTGAGCAGAGGGGATTAAAATCCTGTTCACTTCAGAAGTCATCCTGCTACTTCTGTCAGTCACATCATCAATAAACACAAGTGTCCTGGTCCAGTGGCAGCAATGTTTGACTGATGTCCTTGTTATGATCATGAGCTGTTCCTTTCCTTATCCACAATTTTCTCTCAAGTTTGTCTTTGTTTGTTCATGCTTGTTTAATCTGTCTAGAGGATCTTTTTTTCCAGGCGTCTCTTGATTTAAGACCTTGACAATGACACAACTACCTCCTCAAGTGTGTTCTTGACTGGGCTGGATGTTGTAAAAGGGTTTTTCTTCATCATCAGAAGAATTCTGCTATAATCCAGTTGACTTCTCTTCTGTGGTGTTTCTGAGTTCACCAGTGGATTTATTAGTTTTAGTATGTACCAAATTGTTGATTTGGCCACCCTAATGTTTATCCTGTCTCTCTATTAGACTTTTTGTTTTCCAATCCAATTGATGGCCTTCTTCACTTGCATTGACAGCTCTTTGGACCTCATATTGAAAATTTCATCAGAAAACGCCAAATGCAAATTCAACACTTGCAATCAGATGCAGACCTTTATCTGGTCAATACAATACAAATATTAATAATTGCATTATAATTTAATGCAGTTTTTTGTTCAATCCCTCAAATAAAAGCTGAGAGTCCACACTTTAATCACATCTTGATTGTTTCATTTTAAATTCATTGTTGTCTTGTACAGCAAAATGACAGAATGTGTCTTTGTCCAAATATGTATGTACCTAATTGTTCAGGCATATTTTACCATGGGAATCAGGGATGAGTTTTTTTTTTCAGTTTTACAAGAATATGAGTTACTGTCAGCACTGATTTTGCTATGCTTGCTGCCAGTAGTGGGACCTAGCCCAAGATGTGCAGGCTTACTGATAGTGTAAACATGACTGAGAGCAGAGATAACAAAAACTGAAAAATCTTTATCAAAGTAAAATGTTTGTGACATGAAAGTCAGTATTGTCTTAATATGTTGACTACTTTATCTCATTGTTGGACAGCTTTTTCCAACTGGAAACTCTACACTGTTACTTTGTGGACTGCTCCCTCCCTTCTGTCCTTAGTGAAAATCAGGAATTTTACATCAGTAAATTAGATGTGTTAACTAACTTTAGAAATATTTCCTTTGAGTTTATTCAAATGATACAAACATAGGCCTGGTTCACACCAGATATGCAAAGATGGATACTGAATAGGCCTACCGAGCCCAGGCCTAGGGGCCTAAAGCCCAAGCCTCTGCGATACTATCAGCGGACGCATGGCTGGTACATCGTTGCTGCTGCGTTCCATCATGTACTTCATTTTGACACCCATGTTAACAGATTAGAGTGTTCACCCTGCATGCGGGAGACCCACAGTAGATGCTCATCTCAGATGCCTTTAAAATTTTTGCATCTCCCCTATTTTGACTCATGACACTCCCAGCAAAAAATAGACAGAGAAAAGATCTGTTGAGAATAATATTGACATTCTACCTGCATAATTACATAAAACTGACACCTCTCACAGTAGTTTTAGTGTCTAGACAATGTTACAGTGTTACAATTTTAGGAATTTCCTTAATAAATGTTGGAGATTAAAGTGTTTTCAGGGGTTTTGGTTCGTGATCTATAGTTCGGCAAGAATCAGCATTGTTTCTGGACATTGTTCTGACAGTTTAAGCCACTGATTCACTCAGGGAGCACCAGCATGTGCTCGGCACGCAAATTAATAATTTAGTCAAGAGCGCAGTATAAATAGGCCTACTCCAGGTTTGAATTTTGAAAAACCAGCTGACTGGCTTTCTTAGGACTAAGCTGATTGCGCCTCTCAGAGATGATCTGCCGGTCTTGCTGAATACCCTCTTTGATGGGACAGATGTGGCCACTATGCAGAGTCTCTTCATTATTTCACTCAGTCTGGGGTAGACCACTCCTTGGCTCTGCCACCACATATGGGGGTTTGATGACCTGGGCACCAGAGACTCCTTCACAAATGCACGGGCCTCCAGGCCCTGAAACCTTCTCATCAAAGTCTATCCAAATAGCACTTTTCTGGGTGGTGGTCCCTTGTGCTGCTGCTCCTTTGTGTTCCCCCTGAGACGGCTCGTTGCAAAATGTTACTGTTGCTGCAGCATTGCAGATGTGCTTATAGGCCCGATCTGCATCTTCTCCCTGCTGAAAGGCCTTTTTATTAAATCTGGGGTCAAGTGACTCAGAGAGCATTAATTTATAAACTGATACATTCCATCATGTTAAAATTTCATGTTTGACTACTTGAGATTACTGATGTCTACTTAGATAAACTAAATATTTATGGTCAAAAACCTCATAGTCTCTTCAGATTAATCCTGTTTATTGCTGATATCTGACAGCCTCTGAACAGGCACTCTGTTTCTGAGCTAATGCCCGCCCCCAGAACACTGAGTCTGTTGTGATTGGCCAGCTACCAAGCGCATTCCCACTTGCTTGTGAGTGGCCAGCTAAGAGCGGACTAACTGCTGCGCAGGGTTTTGCCCCCCCCCCGAACCGCAGGAGCTTCAGTTTGAGTGCCTGCGTGGTTTAATTTACATGTAATATAAACCATTTTAGTATAAGTTGTTCCCTATGCACACGGTTTCTCACGGCTCATGCAGCGGTTCGCTTTTAAAGCAGCGAGCCAAGACAAACAGAAAAGGCAAACAGACTGATCTCTGCCTGCCGCAGTCAGTAGTTAGCATACATGCTAACCTGAGACACTCGTGAGCCACACGCAGATGCACACATTTCCACACAGGTCATGCAGCGGTTCGCTTGTAAACAGCGTCACATGGAGCTGAGACAAACACTCACTCTCACTCACTCATTTTCTACCTCTGCTGAGAGAAACAGAAAAGGCGAACACACATGCTGCCTTTCAAATGAGGCTGCAATTAGCCGTCGTTAGCTATTATTACTTTATTTGGAAATACTTACATTGCATTCAGGAAATCCATTACAGATTGTTGGAGCTGCTCCCTACTTGAGATGAAGTTTTGAGCTGAGTCCCGCTTTGTATTGCCCAAAGGTTGTATAACTATTCACTTCAAAGTGACTGCTACAAACAAACAGCATTTCAGGAAGCTTAGCAGGGATATTACTATCAAAAATGAAAGATATCCACTCTGCTTTTTTTTCCTCATTAGAAGGGAGTCTGTGAAGCGTCTGGTGTTGTTTTTGACAACCAGCAACAGAGCAACAATGAACTGAACCTTTCTTCTGAGACATGTTGCTCTTAACAGATACAATAGTTGTAATGGCGGAAGCGATTCAGCTTCTTCTCCTTCAGGTTGAATGTTCACGCTCACGACCCGGAGTAGCTTGCAGACACGTAGCAGATAAAACATACTTTTATCCTATTCATCCTATAACTTTCACTTTGCTGTGTTTGCTCATTTTCGTTGTATTCACTGTTTTCAGTCCCGGCATCTGCCGTTCTGTACAGCTAAACTGTCCACACACATTACCCAAAGGCCACTTCTGTCTTCTTCCGCTTTGAAGGGGACGCATAGTCTGTAACGTAAGCACGTTTGTATCACACTAAAAAGAATCTGTGCGAAACGTGAGCTTTAAATTTAATTAAATGAGGCTTTGAGGCAGAGGAAATTCCTCAATCATTTTTTGTAATCGAGTTACTCGTGGAATCGTTGCAGCCCTACTAGTAGCCTTTTGGCAGTTCAAGTACCTCAGCTGTGAGAACCAAAGCAAAACTGGATATTGTTCTGATTTTTGCTTAGGTAGTTCACAGGTGCATTGCAGCAATAGTTATGTAGGAGCAGTAATTTTGGAGATAATACGATTTTACAGCACTCAGCAAAATAAAAATAGAATGGCACAAATGTCCCTAGGATAGGGGTAGGCCATATTGGCAAAAATCTCAATATTCTTTCTTTATTTTGGTGATATTGATATTTAGACAATACCCTTAAAAAATTACAGATTATATCATTGGATACAATAGAACTGCTATTTTTACCATAGGGCCCAGTAATGAGGCTCTTACTTAAATGCACTAGCCCTATCACAAACTTTGTAGCACAAATGCAATGTGAAATTTGGAATGGAACTTAGTCAACATCCAAAGTAAGAGTCATATCTTTTATTTGTCGAAAGCCACACATTAAAATGGTGTTAGAGCTTGCTAAGTTAATGCGTGAACTACGATAATGTGTACAATGTATGTGTATCGCATGACAAGGGGAGTCATGTAATGTGTTATGTCATGTGACAAGGGGTCTTGTGACAAGAGTCTTATATCTGATACTGTATATTTCATATTGGATTGGGTCTTCAATTTCCTTCCTTAATTTAAAATTTTCACAATTTCATTACAGTGGCAACCATGGATTTTCTCTTTCTCACTATTATACTCGGCGTCCCCACACATACACACACACACAAACACCATAACATGGTGCTTCCATATACTGCTGCCTATCTCCACTGCTCACCTTGTTAAAGTAATGAGTGAAACCTGAATCCTGATGTGTAGTCTGCTCCTCCTCCACTCCAAATAGAGTGGTGTTGGATATACAGGCACATACAGCACCTACTTGGAGACAATTTAAATGCCTGGAGTTACTTTATATGCAAACCAAAAATTTCACATTCATTGGTGCATTTTGAGCCATGGATGAACAGTTCAATAGAGTGTTATAGAGAAAACTGTGGCTTTGTTTTTTTCTTATTTTATAATCATAAAAATATGCATCTTTCAAAAAATATATAATATATATATCATTTTTTGGGGGGGTATCTTTGATAGAAATATATGTGATATACCCTGTATTCGTCCACACAGACTGGCTCTTGGTAGTTCTGGTGGTTTTCGGGTTCCTGTTGCTGCTCCTCCTGATCGGGATCTGTTGGTGTCAGTGCTGTCCACATACCTGCTGCTGCTACATAAGTTGCCCCTGCTGCCCTGACCGCTGCTGCTGCCCTCGAGCATGTTAGTATCATTTGTGATTTTTTTTTTTTAAATTATTATTTAAATAGTGAGAGCTGACCAGAAGATGAAATGTAATGTAGGGCTGTCAGTTGATTGCTATAAATTAAAATGATGTTATCTGCAGGAATTTGACAAGGTTATTTGTGATTAATCACATATTTTCTCTTAATGTTGATCCTTCTAATAAATAATGTTTGTAGATTCATAATTTTCTATTACGTATGGAACTTGTATGCACTATTATAGAGCTCCAGACTTCACATGACTCTTTACTTACCCTGCCATGTTGGCAGGAAAAGCCTTTGAAAAATGAATGGCACCATTGTTGGTTTCAAGGTTTGCTTGGAACCAAATCATTCATTGAGCACTGAAAGATTGTATATACATATACAATATTTAATTCTGGCAATACGTTCAGGAACACAATGACAGTGTTTTGGTTCTGAGTATTGCATGATGATTGGGTGACGTCAGCTCCCAGAGCTCTATACTAGATGCATTTTTTTTAGTTTCTCTCCTCTGTAAGTGTTTTCCATTATTTTACAGTGTATGAGGCAGGAAAGGCTGTGAAGAAAGGTGTTCCCAGTCAGTTTGCTTCCACTCTGTATGCTCCCAGTATGTATGCTCAGCCTGCTTACAGTGGTCAACTCATGAACCAGCCTTCTATACCCCTTCCTTTACCCAATGGAGTCAGGCAACCACCTCCCCAGAATGGTTACAGTCGTGATTATGATGGTGCCAGCTCAGGTGAGAATTACTGTTCTTATCTTAATGCAAAACTTATGTTACTTTATTACTTACTGAAGATCATCTTATTTAAGATCACCACTTTCTGTTGTAGCACTCATCAATTTTGTCTGTCACTTTGAATCCTTTTTTAAATTTGTATTGTTTCTGTGTAGTTGGACAGGGGTCCCAGGTGCCTTTGCTGCATGACCAAGAAGGTGGCGACCACAGTGAGTAAATCAAAAAATGCTCAACAAACTTTTATTTTATGGTGTATTTCTGCTTTGCCATGTACACCTGCCCACTTAAATAGCTTTAAAACAATACAATTAAATATGTTGTTTGTTACGTACGTAACTACGGTACTATGTGCTTAAAGCACTGGATCTTCCCTCTCGTGCATGCGTAGGCCAAGTATCATGTACCAACAAACATCACCTGTTACATCAAATGGACTGGCTTATTTTCTGGTGGCACCTGAGGATCAGTACCTACAGAATCTTCTCGCAAGCCTACGAGGATTCTCAGTGACCGGATGCTCTGGCAGTCATCCAGGATTCATAGAGCCTTTGTTTTTAGATATTCATCTAGATGGTCCTAAATGAAATAGAACTTTCGTTCTATTGCATCATCTTCACTGACCTTCAGAGGCTGTGCTTTAAGCACTGGATGACTTATACCAACAGTATCACATGGAATCCCAAGTACACACCTTGGACGTCGAGGAATTTGGCCAAAGCCAGCAGATGCAAGGTGGCAAAGTTGACACTGTAGAATCTATAGAAAGTGCTTGGTGATGCCCATGAGACTGCAGCACATAGAGTTGAGGACGAAATTATTAGCCCCATGAAAATTTCATTGTTTTATAAGTACTGTATCGCCCAAGTGCTGTTAAACAGAGCAAAGAATTGTTAACACAGCTTTTTCAAACGTCCTACCTTTATTTTGGATGCTTCCATTATTTGACTTTGCGCACACAAATGGAATTATTCCACAAAATCCAAAAAATACCAGGGACAAAATTATTAGCCCCTTAAGAAATTACCTTTTTGATGAGCCATAGTACAAACCACTGTTGTGCAATGCCCAAAACCTTAAAAAAACAAGTTAAAACTGAGGGTTATCTCCCAATACACAGTATAAAATCTTCAATAAGGGTTTGATCTGTCACTTGAGAAAGCATCATGCCAAAAACATATGGAATCAGTTTACACTTGAGAAAAAGGATTGTTGATGCTCACAAAGCAGAAGAAGGGTATACAAAAGTATCATAGTTTTTCCAAGTGTCAAGAACTGGAGTGAGAAGCATCATCAAGAAATTCAAAGAGCCACACAATACAGGACAAGCCTAGTAGAGGTAGATCTTCCAGATCTGCCCCCTAGCTGGGACAGGAAATCCTTCCTATTACCACGGGGACCTGCAACAGAGCCTGCACAGCAGTGGGAATCACATCCTCGCAAGCCAGAAGGGGGCCACTGCTGCCCTGCCAAAGAGGTTCCAGATGGAGAGCACTACCTCTGGGTGAGATGCCTCTCTGGTGGCACAGGTTTGTTGCGGGAGAGGTAGTGCTCCACAACCTGGTTCCTCCTCCCCAGTACATACATTGCCCTTAGGTTGGTCAAGCCAGGGGCCACCCATGTCAATAGATTCTTGGGGACCTGCAGCAGCTGCGTCAACTTGGTGCCTCTTCAGTGGTTGAGAGGCACCATACACGGTCGAAGTGTTGTGTGACCAGATGAGAAGATGACCAGATGAGTTTCCCCTCTAAATGGAGCAGAAAGTACTGTAGAGCTTTGTGTACAGCACATACAGTAGGGCAAAAAAGTATTTAGTCAGCCACCAATTGTGCAAGTTCTCCCACTTAAAAAGATGAGAGAGGCCTGTAATTTTCATCATAGGTACACTTCAACTATGAGAGACAGAATAGGGGAAAGAATCCAGGAAATCACATTTAATGAATTAGTAAATTCCTTGGTAAAATAAGTATTTGGTCACCTACAAACAAGCAAGATTTCTGACTCTCACAAACCTGTAACTTCTTCTTTAAGAGGCTCCATTGTCCTCCACTCGTTACCTGTATTAATGGCACCTGTTTGAACTCGTTATCAGTATAAAAGACACCTGTCCACAACCTCAAAGAGTCACTTTTTTTGCCCCAGTGTACAGTAGCTCCAAGACATTGATGTGCTCCCTTGCTTCTACAACAGATCATTGTTTAGCCACTATTGTAGAGGTTGCAGTGACAGCAGGCCCAGAGGGTCAACAGCTAAAGCAGCAGATCATCGTTGATGATCGTCACTCTGACCCAGTTGGACATTGGGGGGACAATGTCGGAACTGATGGGGGTACCCATGGGTTAGGGTTGAAAGACCCCAAGGGTCTAAGGAGTGAGCACCCCAGAACTGAAGCTGCTGCACTGAAAAATACACAAAGCTTTTACCGCAATGCATAGGCTGTTGGCAGTGTAGAGCTGGCTCACAAAAGTCCTGAGTCGGACTCTCAACAAGACACTTTGCCCCCTGATAGCCACTTGTGTGAGATAAAGGCAACAAATGAGGTCCAGGTGCTCAGGGGTTCCCTGGGGCCTGTTTGAAGGATGTAGGTTCGGCGGATAGCTAAAATCTGACATCTGGTCTGCCTAGCCTGCACTTTTGCAGTTCAGTGCTATGACTGCTGCTGAACCGAGAAGCTCCCCTGGCCTCACTGGAACACTACGAAGGGCTCTCCTTTACTCATCCGTTAGTGGTGACTGAGTCAGCCGAACAAGGCATCAAGCCTGAATCAAGGTGGACATCAAGTGACCTAGTTGTCATAGTGCAGCATCATTGACACTTAGATAGAAGAGATAGAAGGATCTATTCCAGTCCCCTGCACGGATGAGCCTGCACTGTGATCACGGGCATCTAGAATCATGTCTCAAAATCTCCTCTGGAGGGACTATCAAGGACACAATGGCATGTTCAACAGGTGGCATGCATCTCAAGCCAAACTTAGCCATGTCCTGCGTTGGTGCCAGGGAGCGACCATTTTGGTGAAACGTGAGCATGTCCTCCCAGCAGGCATACAGTTCTTTCAGATACACCTCTGGGAGAAGGGAGGAGAGAGGGAAGATCCAGTGCTTAAAGCATTGCCTGGTCAGTAAGGATGAAATGGAACATGTTTTGAGATGTTTACATTGTCATTTGTTACTTCATTCTACAGATAAAATGACATCATCCAAACCTTAGGTTGACTAGTTTTGACTTCATATTCATACTGATATTATATGCTATGTGTTTATTCTCAAAAATATAATTTTGAAGTTCCTAGCTAATTCCATCTTGGAACTATCTCTTTATGATTCCTCATTTAATATGCTTTCCAGCTCGCAGTGGGTATCGTATTCAGGTAGACCCTGATGGCAATGCGACACGTGCCATTTACTATATGGAGCGAGAGCTGGCAAATTTGGATCCGTCCAGACCTGCTAACTTCAACCGCTGTGAGTAAACAGTATTGTAATGCTGTACTGTTCACACATACACCACTTGCGAACAAAAGCACTGATTACAATTAATAACTCAGAAGTACTCTAAAGGAATGTGTTCACTGGCACTAACAGTGTTTTACTGAAATTGAGCTAATCTTGACCCAGCTCTATTCATGGTTGCTGCTACTTACCATCTCTATCTGTGTTTTTCCCTCTTCAGCTGATAATATCAGTGAAGTCAGTTCTCTGCATGATAGACTGGAGCCTCGAGGCCGTGGGGGTCGTTCACAGCTACCACCTCTGGCCACAGTCTATGACCAAGATGAAGCTATGAGCACCATTAGCAGTGTGTCACAGCAGGGTCGTCGTCATGATGACTACCCACGGCATGGTAGAGGCCATATGGGTGATCGTGTACGTGCTCGCTCCATGGACAACCTTGACGACATTGGTCGTCGATATGACCAAGATAACTACTCGCCCTACCGTCGCCCAAATGAGCCTAGGGGAGGGAGAAGGTAAGTTGAGATGGGTATTGTTAGGCATTTGTTGATACTGGTGCTGCTTAGTATCTTAGTTCCACTAGCTCTAGCAAAACTAGACCTGTCTTGAAACTTGTTTTGTGTACCAGCCATGTCGTTTTCCATTACTTTAGTGCCTTCGGCTGCACAAAACTGCTGTGATGCCATTTTGTACATGACACACACAAATTAGTGATGAGAGTTATTTTCGGTGTACTGAATTATGAGAATCAGTCAATTAAAAGTATTAGTTTAGTACTTCCTTAATGAATGCAGCACAGAGTCTGTCTAAAACAGTCCCTGAACCAAAATATGGCGGAAGGGGTTATGATACGCTTCACGATCGCTTGCTTTCAGCAGTGCTGTCACTAAACACACCACAGTCCTCTTTTAAATATTGAGGTTTTAGAAACTGTTCTAAAGCAGAGTTGGAGTGAACTATAAACATAGCTAGTGGTGTATTTTGTCATGATGCTTATTGATACTGTGATCATGAATAATGAGGACTCTGTACCTATTTAATACCTGTTCTCAGAACCCATCCCAATTTCCATTATCATCCATGACAGTTTGAGTTCTAAATCTGCGACATGCATAATTTGTTTGGCTAGCATCACCTCATTTACAGCGCATGATTCAGAAACTGGGGGTGTCACCCACAACTTCTCTTTTGTCAAACAACAATTATGACATGCTGAGAGGTTATTATGGTTTTATTGCCCAATACTGCCAAAACATCCTGCCTGCTGTTCTTTTATTATCAGTTTAACACTAATAAGTGATAATAGCCCAACAGCCCTGATATCTTTCAATTTCCTCTGACTTTGCTGCTTTATCCCATTAGTTCAGATGATGAGTGGAGCACCAGTGCCCGCAGTGGCTATAGCCACAACTTCAATGACCGCAGGCGGGACAACTCCCCTGACCTTCCACGGAGAGGAAAGGAAAAAGCTTACAGTGGCCTCCAAGGCAAGCGCAGTCACAGCCGTGATGATCTGATGGATCTGGAGAGGGTTCATCGCTATGGCGGTGCTGCCAGGCTTGGACGAGATGATTATGATGACAGCTTCTTGCGTGAGGCTATAGAGATGAAGAAGATGGGCGAGCAGCAGCGGGCACGAAGCCGAGAGCGCCTGGACAGCACTAATGACTACTCAGAGAGGGGAAGGGCACCTCATGGACCGCCACCTCTTCCTGTGAACCCTCCGTCTGGATACCCTGGTTGCCGTGATGACTTCCCACCTCCACCACCACCGTACAGTGAAGATGAAAGTGTGTCATCCTCAAAGAGAAGCAACCTCCGTAAGGTCAGTCACAGCTAAGGTCTTTACTTTCATAAGAAAATGTGAGACTGAATGCAGTATCACAGTTCAGAGGCAAGAAGCTATCATTGTTATTGATGTAGGACTGCCCACAAAGATGGACTTTAGTGTAAACTCTTATTTCAACAAGTTTTACGATATTTTCTGTGCTAATACTGTATATTCTTTAATTTTTATTCTTTCTTTTATCTTTTAAAACCTCCATTGTATTTTGTCCCACATCTACCTCTCGAATAAATTTAAGTACACATCTTAATGAAAACCTCATTTTAATTATGCATTTAACATGGCTTATTTGACATTTTGAGAGAGAGCGTGAAGAACAGGGCTTGACCTAAATGCACAGAGCACTTAAATCCACAGAGCAGCAAACTGAAACAAGACAACACATAATTTATCTTTCAATGGTTGTGATGTAAAGCATAAAATCTAGTTGAGCTGGAAGGTTTAATTGGACATAAACTGAGACAGGCAGTGTGAGCTTTAGGTGGTATTCAAGTGATTTCACCGATATACCACACAACAGAAGAGCTACTACTGCCATTTGATGTACATCACATGTAGACTGTGATTACAAGGCCACAGTCTTGTAAAAATGTATTCATTTATTTTCAGAATGTGTGATGTTGGGTAACCAGACCGGACAGGGGGGTGGGGAGTGGACAAACCAGGGGAAGGGAAGAAGAGAGTGAATGGGAAAGAGACAGACAGAGTGAGGAGAAGGGTGGGAAAGTGAGAGAGAGACACAGTCGGGCAGAGAGACAGTCAGAGAACCAGACGGAGGGAAAGACAGAGAGACAAGTACAACAATACCAATGAAGCTACAGGTATGTGTTAACATCATGATACATTAACAGTAAAAACAGTTGCATTCATTTGAATATTAAGTACAATTTCTACAGTTATCATTAATAACCACATGAAGAGAAGGAAACTGAGCCTACAGCAACTGTATCAGTTCTGTACCAGTGTGTGTAGATAGGGGCCAGCGCTCCAAGGACCCGCCATGCCCAACCCCGTGGAGCCCCAGTATGAGGTCCCACCAAATAAGAGTCCAGGTGCCCATCGCTGACTGACCCCCGCTAAGTAGGCAGTCTGTCGCCGTTCGGTTTGATTCCTGTGTTAGACATCGCGCTCATGACTCTTCCAGTGACGACACTCACTGGTAATCAGTGTCAGAAACGTCACATTTAGTATTAGCTCAGCTCGCTTGGAACCACGCCAGAGCAGATACTAAAAAAAAGTACCAGGTACTATGCAATTGGAAAAGCAAAACAAAAATTACAGAATATTGGACATTTAATCAATTAGAACTATTTAAAGTTAACGTCACAGATATCAACACTTAATTTCAATTAGTTATATTTTCATTGTGACAGTAATTTTTTAATGAAGCTCTCTATAATATGAAATGATGATGGTGCTGATTTAGGATTTGAAGGAGAGGGTGGGGTTCATATTGATACTAAGGTTTTTCTGAGGGTGTGGTTTAGCTCCCGAAACTGCTCGGCTGACAGAGGCAGACAGACTCAGTCTTTAGAAACTATGACATTTTTGACCATTAAAAACAAAAAAAAATGCTTGTAAGTAGTAGTTTTTCCCTCAGCCCATTTTAACTGCACTTTTCTTCTCTTACAGAATGGAGCTGTCAGTAGGGAGAGCCTGGTTGTGTAACCATGACATGGACAACCTGACCATTAATGCAGCTTTGATTCTTCTAGAAAATCACTTTTGTAATTTGATGTGCAGATTTTATATTGCATGATTTACACAAATGGATGCTAAATGCTAAGGTGTGCTTTATCTTAATCAAGGGGAAGGTGTACCTATGAAATGTTTTTTGCCTTTTTGTTTATACAAGATTATGGTTGCCGCAAGTGCCTTAGAGTGTAAAAACAAATTATGTGTATATATCACAGTCAAGATGAGGCAAATAGATGTTCTTGTTAATGAACGTCCCAATTTGTTTTAACTCTGTCAGTGTCCCAGATTTAGATTTTGTTTAAGGGGTTTATGGGTTATTTTTATTTGACATTTTTCATGGAAAAAAAAATGTTATTAGTCTGAAAGCCTGTTGCTTTTAGTCGTGTTGTAGCAAATACATAGAAATTTTGTGAACAAAATTGACTCAGAAAATGTATAAAAATGTATTTTTACCTTACTTTTTAAACTCTTTTTTAAACCCAGCATTTCATTTTTAATCTACAGTATAATGTTCATACAAGTGGTAGAATGTTTGTGATATGCAAGTGCCAGTTGTGATGAGATGAAATCTTATTTTACAATAAAGGCTTTCCTTTGCCAGGATGTGCACTGTATTTGAGTTCATTACCACTAGATGATGACAACATGTCAGTATGTGATTCAAATACAAGAGTACAGTTAGGAGAGATAACCAAGTTAAAGAACAACAAATATTAATCTATTAAAAAAGTTTCATTGGAGCAGTTAAACAATATTATACCCTGATATATTGGTTCGTAGTACATTATACTAAAATATAAGAGTTAAGTCAACACTTTATTTGTTCATTTTCAGCATGATTTGAAATTGTATCTTTGCATTTATACACACATCTCTCTCCCTCTCTCTTTCACTCACACACAAACTCAATATATAAACTGTACCATGATCATGGGCCACCATTAGATTATTTTTGTTACTGCAATGCTGCAGTGACCATACAATATAATTATTTCTCAATCACGTTATTGAAACACGTCCAGAGAATATGGGAAACACGTGTGGAAGTTTTAAACTTACATTAACAACAAAAACTTGCACTTCTAAACAGACATGGGTCATTGAAAGTACTTACATTTTGTGAAGAAAGCAGTTGATATTTAGCTTATCAACTGCTTATCAAAAAGCAGTTGATATGTGTCCTCCCACCTACTGTTTCATGAATTGTTTGATGTACTTACCCAGAACCAACATTGAGGTGTAATTAGTAGTGCCATTGTGGTCACTGTAAGCTGTCTCTCTCCGCCATTGACATGAGATTCAATGCAGAACAATGAGCAAGGAATGTGATGTCTGGGAAATACAAATTCCAAGATGTCTGGCTCACCAAAGAAAATCCCAAGGACATTCATTTACCCAGATGCAGGGCATGCTGCAAATCAATAAAAGTTAATGCCATGGGTGAAGCAGCTATTAGTTTCCCTCCAGTCTGAAGCTGTGTCAGCACATTCAGGCCTTGAATTTGAGCTCATTGGTCATGGAAGGTCCTTGAAAAATTCTTGGTGTGGGAACCCTGCACACAGGATCCATCAATTTTCAAACACGTACAGTAAATGAATTTTGGGCCCCGATGGGATCTCTGTGCTGCTCCCTATAGGCTTGCGAAGAGGAGCTCACTCCAGCCTGGCAACTAATTATCCCCGCAGTCTGTGTTCCCACCCTCTGTAAATAAAATCAATTATACAACTGTAGTTCCAATAGCTAAAAATCCACGGTCAGTCGAAAAAACAATGATTTTAGACCGGTGACATGACTTCGGTCAATGAAAAGCTTGGGGAAATACATGGTATCTGTGCTTTAGATTGGGTCAACCCAGCACTTGACCCATTACAGTTTAACTATACACAGGGGAGTAGCACGTATGGTGCTATTGCAAGCATCAGGCACCTCACTGTCAAGCACATAGAAGACACCAAGGCCAACGCAAGAATATTATTCTTTCAATTTTTAACCGCATTGATTAGTTGACTTACATATATGATGTTAAAATATTGTTTTAGAAATAATGTTTTGTTCTATCTGTTGTTCAAATCATAAACCTTTGAGGAGATAAGTTATATTCGTAAATCATATTCCAGGTTTGTCACATTTAAGGGAAATTGTTTGTCTTGTCCAGGTTTGTCTCTCAGCCTGTGATACATCACACACCAACAGGCAAATGTCAGCTAAAATCTAAAGTGTCAAACTGTCGCCCTCTTGAGGAAATTTGAGGAAAGATCAAAATACTGCTGCTTCTCTACATATACCTAGATGATCTTGCACCACCCCCACTCCTTCACTATCTTGTTGGGAAAATGCTTTGGAAATATTTTCACAAAATCAAACAGTTTGGACAAATTATGGACTGCCTAATATTCAAAGGCGAAAGAAAATAATTATAAAAGGAAAACATCCAAGGAAATTCTATTCATATCAAGTCATGACACAAATTATATACATTAATCACACTGCCATTCCAACCCACTGACAATGTGGAATGCAAATCAAAATAGTTGAAGGAGGCCAGGTGGATTTCTGTTTCACTGTGATGATGATCCGAGGCCTGTACCTGCAAATTCCAATTTAATTTGATAGGAATAAGTACAACAGATAAATTGACCAAAGTGTAAAGGTTGAGGAAAAAAAGGTTCGGATTGGAGCCATGTTCCCACAGGAAATGCACAAAGGTTAGATTGTTAACATTTAGTTTATTTCCTTCGAAATATTTCCCAAAACCTTAAGACGTGTACAGTGGTTGTTAAACAAAATAAATGTGTAAAGATTGATCGAACAAATATATATAGCATTAAATTAGGTTAGATACTTTCAAATTAAATAAATTCAATATTTCAAATTAGGGTTACTGGACAACACATTGCAGTGTGCCATCTGAGTTTGAATTTCTAACACATTTTTCACACACATCTTTTTGCATTGAAATCACATTGTGAATTTTAAAAGCCATCGAATTTCAAGCACAGGCTTTTTTTTTCAATGTTAAAATAAATTCAGTGAAAAATGTTTGATGTCTCAAAAACGTCAGTGTAAAAAAAAAATCCAGAGTCAACATCCGGGTAAGCAGTGAGAAGCAATAAGCCATCCAACATCCAGCCAATCAAGTTACGCTCCGTTGTCCACGTGACACCGACACAGGAAGCCAGTCGGTCAGCGATGTCGGCTAATAGGAATGATGGCGCTTCGGTGAGTGTATTTATACTTTATTTGTGTTCGTAAAATTCAGTAATGGATATTAGCCGACACATTGCACATTTACAGGATTTATTGAACAATATCAGCAATGAACGAGTTGACGAATATCACTTACAGTTCGGACTATGACGAATGACAGTGCATTATAACGCTCGTTAGTTACGAGCTGCTTTTCTTTACCAAAACATGAAATAGAGACCTAATTATTTAAGGACATTGTTAGCTGGTTACGGACTACCGTGGTTGCTCGTGGGTTGGTGATGGCAGCTGTTGACAAACAGCTACAGGCAACAAAATACCGTCGCAACTAACGAGCGTCATAATGTACTGCCACTCATCATACTCGCTGCCTCTGTAAGTAATGTTTGCCATCTCCTTAAAAGTTCAGTGTTCAATAAATCCGGTGAATGCGCAACGTGTCAGCTATTATCTGTTGCTGAACTTTACGAACACAAATGGCAAATAAAGAGTAAATACACTCACCGAAGCGCCATCATTCCTGCAGCAGTGTCTCATTCCAGGGGCTGGGTGCTTCTAAGGCTGTGTCTCATTTAAGGTACTGCATCCTGCGGAGTGCGCGGTCGACAGACCCGGAAGTCAGGCGCTGCGAAATGAGACGCTCCAGTCTACCCACCTCACTGGTTACGTTCCTTGCCGGCTACGTCACCAACCGAAGAAAACATTTTTTCTCATTCACATTTACTATTAATATTTTTTATACTGTGCATATTTTTGGCAATAGTTTTAGAATTAGTAGTATTCTTTACAAATTAAATTGTTTTTAATTTAGGTTATTTTGATGGATCCTTCAGATTTTGTACTTATTTGAACAAATAATTTAGCATTAATGCATGTGGAGAACTTTCACCACAGACATCGGTGTGTGATGTTTCTCAGGCTGTAAGAAAATCATGAACAGGTATAATAAACTGATAAAAATGATTAAACTGAAACCTTTACCAAATAGTAACCCTAATAAATCTGGCAGGACGTTACGAAGCCATACTACAGTCATGTCATGATTTTATACAGTTTTTATACAGTAATGTGATATGTCACAGTGAATTAAATCAGCCTGATGTATATTATGTACTTAAAATTGAGCCCAAGCTAAATTCTACAGCAGTAACTGACATACACATTTATGCTGCAGTGATATAATCCAAGCACATCAGATATAACAGAAAAACACTGACAATTGACATGTCATGGCACTGTTATTACTTTTACATATAAGCATATTTTAAGTTTTCTCTTGTAGAGCTTGTAGTGTAGTTTACTACATACTGCACCAAAGAAAATATCGAAATGGGACAGCCTACGTCACTGCGCTGTGGCGCATTTTGACGACATCCGGCTGATGGATATCGTCAAAACAAGTTATAGTGTCTAACTACATTTACTCCACTATTACATTTTTTTTTTTTTTAAATAATAGTAACTGGAGGGTCCATCAAAACTAATAAATAATCTCAAAACTGATAAACTGGTACAACAAAAACTCAAACTGAAAAAAAACCCAAACACTAAATAATAATACTTTTAGTTCTTTAATTATGTTAAAAAATCTAATATTTTTTATATATATTTATTTTACATCAAATATGTTTAAATATAACAGATTTGGCTTAAACCAGTTGTCAGACTTCAAGGAGCAGAAAAACTGTGATTCAGGAATTTGACCTGTAGATGGCAGTATTTAAGCACTCGGTGTGCAGCCTGCCAGAATTTATTAGGAGAGGAAGAAAAGGAAAGCACACCCCACTACACCCTCCGTACTTCCGCCTGCGGCTGCGTACTCAGGAGGAGATGACCGCGTCAGCTGCGGACTGAGCAGAACCCAGCCCCCGGATTGAGACCCAGCCACAGCTACAGCTGACTGACTGGCTTCCTGTTTCGGGATTTTTTTACTCTGAATTTTGTTGATATGTTTAATTTTTTACATTACACTTAATTTTTGAGACAACAAATTTTTTACACTGAATTTCTGTGCTTGAAATTTGATGGCTTTTAAAATTCAAGCTCAGATGGCACAGATTTACTTCCATACTAAACACATTAACTCAAGGTTACTTTGTTTTTTTGTTTCATTTTTGTTCACTGAAATCCTAATCATCAACATCCAGGTGAGCAAAAAACAAGCAACTACTTGCAGTGAACATGAATCAGAAGTGACATAGAACTCATCGGTCAGACGTAACAAACGTTTGGAGACAAAAGGGTAGCGGCAGAATCTTTATCAAGGCCTACAACCTACAACCTGTTTACATGACGATTGTAAAGAAACCTGCAGTTTAAATGGAGTAAAAATGCCAGTTAAACATTTGATAAGTGGAACAGTTAAAGACTTTGTTTGTTTACCTGTTTGCTGGCCTTTGCTGCTTCTGACCAGTAAGTGGTCAGACAGACAATGAATACATTCTAAGTGCGTCTCTGTGCAGCCCCCCCCCCCCCCCCCCCCCCGTCCGTCCGTCTCCCAATGCACCACTTTTAAACTGCAGTATTGTAAAAGCAGCGCATTTGTGTTTACACTATGTCGATTATGGTGTATGTTAAAGGAATAGTATGAAATAATAAAGAAAATGGAAACTCATTTTGTATTATATGATGAAATTCCTTTCACATCCACAACAAGTAAAGATGTAGGTAGGTTTGTATGCCACACAATGCTCCACTACAGTGGTTCCCCAAGATGGTTTGTGGATGATTTCTTTTGGGTCCCTGAACAAATTTGTTCAAGTTGTCCAACCTTTTAGTCAATATTTATGTGTATATGTTGTAAATAACACGCAAAATAAGAATTCACTAAACATCTCTTTATTTTGTGATTATTCATTTTCCAGTGATATCAAGTGTTACACATATGACTGTAAATTAGTCATTGCCTCATCATAATTTGCCTTGTGATTTGAATTGCGATTGTTTGCCATTGAAAATGTGCCCCCATTTAAAAAAAGTTTGGGAATATAAATGTTTGTAAAAGGGCATGTGTAGTTCATTGGGATGATGTTTGTGTTTTTTTCTTTTTTTTTTTGCAGGTCACGAAGACATGACAAATCAGTAACAATAACGCTGTCTCACAGGACAGTCCTTACTCGGCTTCAGGCAGTGTGGGTTTGCATCACTTATGAGGGTCGAGCCTTGATGAAAGCAAAACATTATGAGTTGATATGCATTGTTGCAAACTTAGTCGTCACTGCGTCACACAACAAACGTGTCGTATTTCAGAATTTGACAGAATTTCAGAATTTGTAGAAGTGCCTCAGTAGAGAAGAAATATCTGAGCGGCTATACTTGTATTAATCTTATTAATAAAAGTTACTGTGCTGTTTTGATGGATGAGGGAATTAGAGTTCACATGCCATGTTGTCAAACCATGTATTAATATATCTGGGTTGATCTTTCATCATTGACTTTATTGTGTTGTATTTGTTTCATCATTAAAAATAATTAAAGTCTTTTTCAGTTCAAACACACCCCCACTCTTTTTGTTCAATTTAACAAATATTTTCACAATAAAATGGTGTCAAAGATTTAAAGCATGTGTAAATCTGGTCCTATCAGTCACTTGACTAAAGCCTTAAATTCAGTCAGGAACAGGCTTGCCATTAAGAGTTTTTTATAGATTTAGCAATTTTAATGCATTTATTGCCCAAAACCCACCTGTGTAGCCTCTGCCCTGCAAAGCCAAAGCTCACAATGTTGGCATGTCTTGTTCAAATCGCTCGTAGCAACAGAGTTACAACTGTAACACTAATGTCAAACACGAAACAGAGACTATAGTGAGAGCAGAGAAGAGGGGATTGTTGTGATTAAAAGACAATTATGTGTGCTCATCTACTTCCCAGTGTTGTGTGGTGACAGGCTCGAGCTGAGCTGTTCTGTCCCAGAAGGCCTTGGGAGACAATGGCTACTGTGTCCACAAAGAGGTAGGGGGGTGTGGTAACAAGTCTTGAGGCATCACAGCACCATACAGTGGTGTGGACATTCCTAATGCCATAACTAGGATCAATAACTTAATTAATTTGTCAAAAATGTATTGAATTATTATTTATATTTTTAATTTTTTATTATTTTTTTGCAGAAGGAATGAGCTGCCAGGATGATGAGTTTCCTGACATGTTCCTGAATATTTGCAATCATAAATGGTCTGTATTTATATTGCATTTTACCAGTCTTGACAAACCCTCCAAGTGCACTATGCTATAGTTATGTTATCCTTTCACGCACAGCTACAAAGTGAATCAGCTTCGGTCCCGTTTCTATCACACATGACTTACACCAATGGACATGCTGCTACCACAGCTGCAGGAGCCAATGTTTTGCCAAGGGATGTTCAGACCAGAGTGACCAGCGATCAAACCCTTGAACCCTCACTCCACAAATGCACACACACTCCTTCATGCCCTTTTCTGCCTTTTAAGTTATTTTCCATTCATGAGGACACTTTTTTATGATGTTCTGTTTTTTTACCATTGGTAGCGGTGATTCTGCAGGTGAGATGAGTCACTGATGGCACCTATGAGAAATGAGCCCTGAGCTCCTCTCAGATCAGACGGAGAGGCTGCGCTGTCAGCTGTTTCTCTGATGTTTTTTTGTTTTTCCCCCCTTCATTTTAAACCGTCAGTCCGCACAATTCTCTCTTCACTTCTCGGGAACTGAAATTTGGCACATTCATGAATTGTCACAGAGGCTGCAGGAAAAAAAAAAAAATCCCAGCTGACCCTGGTCAGGTCACCAGTCCATCGCATGGCCAACATGCAGAGATGGATACCCACACTGGGAGAACATGCAAATTCCACACAGAAAAGTCTAAAGTAGGATGCGAACCGGCAACCTCCCTGCTGCAGGGTCACTGACTGATTTAAACAGAGTGTTATTTGGTTGGCATTATTGAAAGTACACAGTTTACACCTTATAAGTACATATCAACTGTTGCAGTGCCGTATACTTAGAGGGGGTTCTCACAAAGGGAGGTTGTGGCTGAAGAATAATGTAATCAACAACTGCTGCTTAGGCACCACTGTTGAACACACAAACTTGGATGTCACGTATCAGCTAAAATTCAACAAATGCCATGGCTACAGTGCACTTTCCTAGTAGTTTCTTTGAATTTAAGTTAGTACTTTGGCTAATGTGTGCCCACTGCTGATACACAGTAACATACATACATTTTTTTTAATTGTTATTCTCCCCCTAAAATCTTTTTATGTAACTAAAATGTGCTATAATTTATTGTATCTCTAATATAATGACGGTTTGCTTTTTATTTTCTCTGGTCACCAAAGTATTTTGAGGTTCCCGTCCCAAAGGTTTAGCAAACGCAGCTTTACTTCATTTCACCACTTTCTCACTTTCATCATCTTCATCACATCCTCCCCAATGATTCCTGTGAAAAAGGATGTGGCCGTGCACTCCATCAGTCCAAAACGGTAAAATGTGCTGCGTTCCATCCGGCATAAACCAACCCAGAGGTGCTGATGGAGATGCCTCAGAGCTCAAAGCCTCACCCATATTTGTTAGAGCGAGGCTGAACAGTGGTGCCCTTTGTGACCCCATGTGTATTAATGAATGGCTGTGCCTCAGGGTGGAGTCTAAGGACAATGCTTCTATACTGATGTACTGATTTTCATATGGGAGGGATAATGTGATGGCGGTGGCAATTGGGAGGGCGGTTTATTCTCCCCCAGTGGGAGTTGGTACAGAGAGTGGCAAGAGTTCTTGGAGGCGACAGGCGTGTGTGATGCTTTGTGTGTGATTGTCAGAGGGAAGGCTCAGGCTCAGGTGGTGAGTGATTTCAGCTTGGACCCAACCATCTACACAGGTGAGAGGCAACAGCTGTTTCTCTTCATTTCTTCTTTTTAGGAAACTGGGTGCCGAACGTCCATTCTTTCATTATATATACTGTTTATTCTTATCGATAGACAGATCAATTATGAGCAGTGTAGTACTGGCAGTGTTTGACAGTGTCAAAAAGGCATATAGTTTACAGTATATTAAACTATATCACTTGTGTTGCATTTAAGTAAAAATGTATCCATCCAATACCTGTTTTTGTGTGGTTGTTGTGTGTTTATAATGTAAAGGTATTTGAATCTTATCCAGCATCACTCTTCCAAGAATGACAATAATCACTTATCAGGTCAATTATTTCAGTTTAGTCTTCCAATTTCACTGAAATCGGATAATGATGGTGGAAGATCAGTGGTGTCAGTGACATACTTGCTCTCTTAATTTTCGTAACATACATACGGAGCTACACTTTATTTGTCTGTGTCGCTGTTTGTAAGCCTCTTTTGTGTAATGCGGACGGGAGAACACGCTTGTAAAAGGGGAGGCCTGTGGTTTACCATCTGCCCGATGCACTTGGGACTGTCAGAGTCCCAGAGTGGTCTTGCCAGGTGGAGAAGCAGTTGGTGCCTGACATGTTTTTTCATGTTGATTATCTGCCAATTGAAAGCCACTCTGCCGTTTTGCTTACTTTACCGATATACCCAGTGCTAAGTCAGGCTCACACCTATTGATGTGGAAAATGACACCTCCAGCATATAACAGTGACCTTGGAAGACCTAAGATTACCAGAAAGCCATGTTTAAGCAACTGTAATGAAAAACCACAGAACAGAGAATGTAACAATAATAACAATAAAAATAATTATATAGGAATTTAATGCAGATTACACATGAGTATGAACTTTAAAGAGGGTGTTGGGCAGCAACCTCAAAGTCTATTTGGAATCGGTTTTATTGCTTGGATATTGGCACAAGTTTGTGTTATGTTTGTGTCGTGTGTGTTTGTACAAGTGTGTGTGGTACTGGACCCATCACACTTCAGCACACCATGTGTAGCAATGGGAGATGTCATGTTCTGAGACCATCTGCTCCTTTGAGTATTTTTTTTTTTGGGGTGGGTGGGGGTTGTAGCTTGTGGTGTAACAACATGCATTGCAGGCATACACAGGCACAGTGCAAGCTGTGAGCAGGCCTGTTCTGGAAATGCAATTCAGTCAGTTCCTCCCTTGTGCAAAGGGCAGCATTCATCTTACAATATTCCCATTCTTTCCCACTCCTCTGTCCAATAGCCAAGGCAATGCTCTTGTGCATCAGCCACAGACAGTATTCACAATGAAAATGTTGTCCTTGGCACAGTTGATGTTTTGTGTGAGCAATTCAATGATGTAAAGTGACTCATAAAAGGTGTCGTGGCCTCATTTAGCAGAGCCGATTATTCGGACAGCATCTAAATCCCTGAAGCACGATGTAAAATCACTGATGATGTTGGGGTTTGATTACCTTAGATAGATAAAAGATCAGAGGAAGATCAATATCAGGGCAGCTCAATATTTTTTTTTTTGCCTTGGAGGCCCAAAGTGGAAGTTAATAGTAGACCACTGGCCAAAAGAAAGTTCTGTCATGGAACTACTTTTTAAGGTGTCTACATTAGTGCAGGCAACTCCGTTTTTTTTGTAAATATTTGTTTCGTCACAAAATATCAGAAAGTTGTAAATAAGAAAGAGAAAAACGTTGATGATGTCCTCTTGTTCTGTTGTCATTAAAGAAAGCAGAAGATTTCACTAGTCAGTTACTGAAACCACAGAAACACTAAGCCTGTTAAAAAGTTGGTGCCCTTAAACAAGCATGGTAGAATTTACAGAGTTACATTATGGGTATTTGTCTTCTTTCTGGGGACAAAAATCAAGTTCCCATAACATGATTACAACATTTTAAGGTAAAGACATGTTTTAAAGTTAGGCTGAGGTTAGGGTTAGGTTAAGGTTAGAGAGATTTCCTCAAGGTTTTCCATTCCTTCATGATGGTACCGTTACTTAGATGATGTCGAAATTAACAGTATTGCCTTTGGTACTTGTATATGTAAACTCGGTGGAGCTCTGAGAAGCTATATGCTTGCGCTCCCCACCTACAAACATTCATCTGCAGAGAAAAAAAATTGAAAATACATATTGCAGAAACATCAATGATTATGCCTTAAAGCTCGTTTTCTATCTCGGAAATTAAAGTTGTATCCAGAAGTGCCATCACATTAAAACACATTCTTGTGTCTAATTTTGTGATACAGACCCTGAAGATTAAGCTTTCAAACGACTGTAATCAGAAAACCAATGTAAACCTCTAATTGACATATAACCACCTCACATGTTCTATCTACTCTGTGTATGTTACTGTAATATGAGTCCTGACTCATATTAATATTGAGTCATCATGGCTGTGCAGTGTTTGCCCTCATGTTTTCAGGTACCACTGGCATAAAATAGTTCAGCTAATGTTTTCCCGTGTCTTGAGATAGCCAGGAATAACAATAAGGAATAACAAGGAGACTAAGGGTTCGAGGCGTGAAGACAAATGGTGAAAGAGAAATGATGAAAGAGAGGAAAAAATGCCGAGTGGGCCAAAGAACCACTTCAGAAATGCCTCAGTGCATATTCAGAGCTGCCCACGTGTCAACGCATATAAACTAGAGTTCTCACAAAGTCCCTCTCTTCCTTATCTACTTGTCTCCCTCTTTTTATCGCCCCTCAGTATCCTTTCCCACAGAAGTCGACCACTTGATGATCCAGAATAACACGGAGGACAGGGAGAACCAAAACAACAGGACCGAGAAGAAGTCAGGATTGCAGGAGGCTGGTACTAAGGCTGGTATGAGCTAAGTGTTTTGCATGTGCCGTGTGCACACATATGCTCTGTGGCAGCCATTTGTCGATCAATGAGGCCATTGTTTTTGGGGTCAGTGGTGGTGTTGGTGGCCCTGTGTGGCGGTTCTGATCTATTCGGCCTGCCAGTACTGCTGCCTGGTCACACTCACCCTGCTATTAGTCTTTTTGTTACAGTGCAGATGGCAGAGGTTGGCGTGACACAGACGGAGTTGGGACTTTTCACAAACCACAGTGTGGCGTTCCCTGACCGATCTAGCCAAACTTTTCCATGTTTACTCTTTGGCCGTCAAACTGCGTGATGGGTAGCATGATAAATCCATGACAGGATGTTTCCCTCCTCTCAGTAATCAAGCTTGTAGTAGTTATAGATTCTCCAGAGATGTTGGGATGAGTAAAACCTTGAAGCTCCAGAGCACAATCCACTCTTTAACTGTGGCACGAGGTTTCATCCTCTGCTCCTACGTCTGCATGTTTTCACTAAAAACAACTAGTATGACATGGATTATAACACATCTTCATTTCATGTAGAATACACTAGTGCAACGCCTATACACAGTGTTTATATTCTGGTGTAATTGTGGCTGGTGTGTGTGTGTGTGTAGCTGTATTCTTTATGTTGTGGGTAACATTATGGGGACTTGTCTTCCAAAAATCAAGTCCTCCATATCATAAATCACTACATTTTAAGGTGAAGACATGTTTTAAATTTAGGCTGAGGTTAGCATTAGGTTAAGGTTAAGGTTAGGGTCAGGGTTAGGGCACTGGTAATTATGGTTAAGGTACAAGTAAGTCCACCCCCCTAGAAAATGCAAGTAAGTGAATGCAATGAATTAATGGAAACGTGTGTGTGTGTGTATTTTTGTTGTGTTTAAATTTTTACATTACATTTGACATAAATACATATATTGAAATCATGATGAAATGATAATAACAGCACGCTGGGGGAGAAGGGACGGATGTGGCTCTCTTAGAGATATATCTGTTTGCATTTCTCATTCAAAAAACGTCAAGGCCAATACTGCAAAAACACTGGTGTCCTTAGTAAGTCACCTTACTAAAGACTGCTAAAGAACCTGCGAGACAGTTATACGATTACAGACAGACAGGCAGATCCTGCTCGCATTCATAGACCAATTACAGTCACAGTTTCTTTTTTAGTTTTATAAATTTCATCAGCAGTGTCAATATTTATTAAAATTATGTTTAAGGCCCAGTAATACTGACATCACCCTTACCTTCCCTGTTTCAAGGTGGTGGAAAATATGTTCACACTTGCTTCTCTGTGAGCTTATTGTCCATGGCTATAGATGTGTCTTTATTCTTTATTTTTTTTCTCTGTGTCCATGAAGGTATAAGTACACACTGCTACTTCTCAATAAAATGACTGGACAGGAAAATGTCAGGGACTTAGAAAATGCACACAGATACTCATTTTACTCATTTTACAGCCTGGAGAGTATATGAAGGATTCTGGCACATTATTTTGATGCTTCGATAACACTGCATGATTAATATCCCCTTTTCTACACATGAAAATATGTAGATGTTTGATGATATGTTGTTGAGCTTTATGTCAGAGCGCAGCCAAATGTGAGATTCATTTACAGATAATGACTGCGTTTGTGTGACTCACTTGCAGCTCTGAGTGATGTCACTGCTTGTAGATGAGGCTGATTTCACTTTTTCTTTTCTTGACAGAGTCAAAGGTTTCGAACCTGCCTGGGAGTGAGAGAACACCCTCTAGTGGAGCTGCTGACAAACTGTCCTGCATAGCCCTTGTCTGTTTTACTGTCAGCATTTCAAGGTGACAACTTAGAATTGATTAGAATAAAGTTAGTTTTTATTTGAACAAAGACTGCAACAAAACAAAAAAAAAAGCTACCCTTTCCAATTATACTTTTTGCTCAAGTGACAAATTTGAAAATCTAGAGTTAAATGCTCTTAACTGAAATGCTTAAAAACCTTCAGTGTGAGGTATTTTAAAATGTGGTTCAATACAAATAGCTGTTTGTTTCTGTAAAGATTTGTCCACTGAACTGATGTGCAATTTTATCATCAAATGTGCATGCAAATATGATAAATATATTCAGAGCAAAGGCAAATGCCTATCCTTGTAAAAAAAAAAAAACATAATGAATATTGTTACGTACAGTTTAGGGGATGAGGAGAGTAACAATGTAAAAAAATTAAAAATTTTTAAAAGATTTTAAAAGAGGAAACTAGAGACAGTAAACAGTTTACAATGGATTAACATAAGATAAACCTAAAGCGAGCTGCTAATCATTGGATGATTAACCAACGAGAGAGAAATAGACACCATTAACTTAAACAGATTGCAGAGCTTTCTAAGCCGCACAGAGAGAAACACAGTGCTCAGTGGCTCACAGGCTCACAGGCTATCAGCGTGGCTCCAAGGAGAAAGAGACAAGTCCCAGCTTTTTTCCTATTCTTTTATTCTCCACAGCTTGGAAAATACAGAGAATAAAGGTGGGGCCCACACAGCACACAGCAAACACAGGATAGTGATGTGTCACACAGATCACGTAACAAATAGGTAAAGCAGTCACACTTAATTACGAAGAGAAAACTAGAACAGTATGATATATCAGGGATAATATTAGGGAAACATAAAATGGATTGCTGATGTGATGTGAATATGACGGTGGCACTGAAGACTATTCGCACGTCATAAAAAGGGAAATCTGCAGTTTTCAGTGTCGTTTACTAAATTGTACCGGACCACTGTTCTGGAAAACAGTGGAAATGAGATTCAGCTTTTCGGGGTAAAATGGACATCAAATTCAACGTGTATTCCACGTAAATATTCCACCTGAAAACTGCAACAATTAGTATCTATAATTCCAAATTGTTTATGATGTGACCAAGTAATAAAACATTCCTCTGGCCCAACATTCTGTTGCAGGCATTAATATCTATAATATGTTATGTGATTTTCATTTATAATACAACATGTTTTACAGATGACATTTTACTCTGTGGCTGTTAGACAGAATTGCATGTATTATATATTTACTTACTCAAACAACGGTACAGCCATAAACCTTTTTTTAAAAAAAAAAAAATTTGATTATATAAGTAGATCACCATTCCTTATGGAGTCTCGAGAGTAAGATGAGTGAAGCACTAGCACCACTGCTGCAAAAAGGTCACCTTGATTGTTTTTTTTTGAACCTCCATGTTTATGATACATGTACTCACTGACAGAATATCACCTGTTCCAGAGGTCTATGGTCTAGCACTGAACAGTGACCATGTGGTGTTTGGAGCTGCTCTTAACACTGCTGTTGATCATCAATGGTAACAAGAAAAAAAAAATCACTCTACTTCTTTCTTATTTTATTGAATACATAATTCCATCACATTTGCAGTGGTTTTGTGTCCGTAAAGAGGATTGTAATTCTATTCTTCTGTCTGATGTTCCCTCAGATGCCAGTAGCCAGTGGAATGTTTGGGTACCTCGTGACATCTCGGCCATGACTAACTCCTGTGTGGTCATCCCGTGCACCTTCATGTATCCGTCTGGCATCAGGCCGTACCGTGGTATCCATGGTATCTGGTACTTTGGCCAACCCTACCCTCAACTCTTCCCTCCTGTTGTATTCAAAACACGCACAGACGTTGTACACGAGAGCTATAAGGGCCGCACCAAGCTGCTGGGTGACCTACACCAGAGGAACTGCACTCTGCTGATCAACAACATTGGCCCAGAGCACTCAGGGAGATACTACTTCCGTGCTGACCTCGGTGGAGCCAACATGTATACATATCCAGACTTCTCTGAGCTCAAAGTTCTTGGTAGGATAAATGATCAGAAAGAAATGAAATGTAGTCATGAACCAGAATCATTAAGAAGTCTATAACTTCTTAGCAACAACATAAAAAATAATACTGAAACCATGCTGTAGATCAAGTAAGCAAGCAGCTTTAGCATCTTATGTAATTCATTATCAGTTTAAATTACTTTGCAAAATATCCTGGTCAATGTGAGGTCATAAAACCTGTGTAAAACAAAGCATGCCTGATTTCATATGGCTGTTTACTTTGGTAGTTTAGTAGTAGTTAAGTCTTTGAAATATTTTTGATAAAATTATTTATCTAGCTCTAGCTTGTTAATGTTGGGCTGCATCTGTGCATAAAAAAAATAAAATGCCACTTTACAAACCTTCCTCTTGCTCTCCACTAGATCAGCCCAACATCGACGTCCCAGAGGAGATTGTCAGTGATGAGAGTCTTGAGTTGACATGTTATGCTCCTGATAATTGCCCTGACATGACTCCTGAGATCCAGTGGATGTACACTGACTACCTGCCCGACCCGGAGTTCTTGACTGACTACCAGGAAGACAGCAACACAGCAGTGCTCTCCAGCACCTTGACCTTCACACCCAGACCCATGCACAATGGACAGCTCCTGGGCTGCAGGGTCTTCTACCCCAACACCACACTGTTCTACGAGAGACTCATCTCTCTAGACATCAAGTGTAAGTAAAAAAAAAACCCAAAAAAAGGCAACCACCCAGTCAATCAATAAAGTCAATTTGACTTCATTTATATAGCACTTTAATACTATGTAACCTGATATGATACTAATCAACCACAACAAACCAGAGAAAGCTTCCCTACAATATAGTCCCCTATATCACAAGGTTAATAAAACATTTTCACTAAAATCTCATAGTTAATTCGTAAAATTTTATCAAATTCCATTCTTTATCATTATATCTTTTTAATATGCTGACAGACAGACACGCAAACAGACAGACAGACCCACAAATAAACAGACAAAAAAGAATGACAGAAAACAGAAAAAACTGATGAAATACCATTGTAAATCTCAGCAATCTTCAGTGAGTAAATACCAGAGGGAGATGATAAACACTGATGATGGAACATAAATGCAAGGAAAAAAGAAGCGGAGAGAAAGGGTGAACATGTTAAATATTTGACCAAATGAGACACAAACACAAAAAAACTGCATCATCTTAGATTCTGGTGAACTTCCACTGCACTTCACAAGGAATAGTAGCTGAGGCTCTAAAGACAGGAGAGGCCAGGGAAGAGGTGTCATCCACAAAAACAGTCTAGGCTTGTCCCAACCACCCGAACTACCTTCCACAAACAACAAGCATTTCAATTGCAGGAACCAGGAATTAAAAGGAAATACCAGGTAGATTATTTTGCCCCCAAAATGTCCCTGCTTTGGGTACAGATCTAGTGGTGCTGGTGGGTTAGGGTTAGTCACCTTTTAGGTCCTTAAAAAGGGTTGCTAGTAATTAAAGTTCCTGGCACTTTGTTGTGGAAATGCTGCTTCTGGATAGAGACAGAGGGCTCTGACTTTGTGGCGCAGCGCAAGGTGGCGCAGCGTAGCGCAGCCCGCGCAGTGGTAGTTTTATCAGACGCATCAAACACCTTGTGCAGCGAATTTGGCAATTTGGTAGACTGAGACACATTTCAATGAAATTAATAATCACAACAACCACTATTTAATGTAACTATCTGAATCAGCACATACATTTGTATCTATATCGACTGTCCCGTCACATCTGATGTCAGATCAAAGGCAGTTGGCACGTGTAATGGAATTTAATTAACGCAGCCTCGGCATTAGATAATGAGTATATATTTGGCTTCTCTCATCTCATAAAATTCGGTGCATTTTTTTGTGGCATATTGTGCGCTACACAATATAGCAGGGAGAGCAGCAGAGCAGATGGGAAAGGAGAGACCACCGGGCGTGGTGGTGGTGTTAACATAATTTTTATTGATTTATTGAACTAGTCTCCTTCCTCCCAGTTGGATCCAGGAGAGGGTTAATCAAACATATTTACATCTTTAAATTTTGTGGAATCCAGAGTTACATTTCAAAATGATCATAATTCTTGAACATACTTGAATACTTGAATAAGACAAGTTCATTTCACATGCAAAACACTAGTAACAAGGGCCAGTCAACAAGCTTGGCAATGCGTCCTTTACACACAGGTGCTTCTCAGAGAGCTTTTGTTTGGCCCTTCTTTTTACATGATTGAAACCTTTCTTACATTGGGCAACGGTTCTCAGTATGTCAGGACAAACCTGATTAACAATATTGGTAAAGGAGCATCCTTTTGGATCCTTTTGCATCATCAGCCCGTGGAGGCCTGTTCGCGTGATCATATATTCGGCCACTGTGAGCAACCGAACCAGAACATCAGATATCTCCTAGGAGAAGTTTGGCCGTCTGATGCGGCTTTCTCCTTCGTCCATGGCGAAATGGAACTTGCATTGGTGAGGAGAGGAATGATTGGTGAAGATTTGGACCGACTGTGTTAAACCCAGTCACACCTTCTCTTCCTTTTTGTCACTTGCGCTGGTAGGAGGGACGAAGGCGGGACATAGGAGTACTCGTGCCAGGCTGTGCCCACTGCGATGTGCACAAAACTTGCAAAATGTGCCTGGACACACCCCGTTGGGGAGTCTACGAAATTGGAGCCCAGAGTGTATTGTGTCAGTCTGATGTGATAATCTATCAAGGCTTTTTCCAGTTATAATACAATTTTGTTTTTCGTAAGCCTTGGTGCATGACTATGTCATTCCCTATAGCAGGCAGAGGATCCAGATAATGTAAACCTTCCTTGAACCTGTAGTACCTTTAATTCTATGCAGCATTATATAGACCTCAAATAGACAGTGAGCTACTGTCTGAGAAGGCTGATTAGATACTGAGATACTGTATAACAAACTTAGTAAGTTGCTCACCACCACCAAGACATACTGGTTTACATATCAGGTCTTTGGAAACTCCAGAATGTCCACAAACATGCATTGCAGTAATTGTGTCACTATAGAGGCTCACCAGGAGATCCTTCTGATTGGGGACCAGGACCTTGCGAGTTATCAGGCCCTGCATTGTCAGACCTTCATCTAATGTCCTTCAAAATAAAAGGTCAGTAGCAAGCTTGCCTTGCTTTAACCCCACACACAGTATTCTGAAATTGAGAAGTAGCTGTTCTGTCAGAGACAGGGACTCCATCAAGCAACTCTGAGGTGGATGAGTTGGACCCGCCAACAGGCATTTTAGTATCACACTTACATCAGGTTCCTACAGCAAACAGTCCTCCAACATGAGGCACGCTCAAACACACTCTGTATCTATGAAGCCACACTGTTGTGAGCCATGCAGAGTGAGGCCTGCCATTGTCCTGTCAAAGTATACACGAGGTCCCTGGTATAAGATTTCATCTGGATGGGAAACTGTGTCTCTCCAAAAATATAATATAAGCCTCTTCTCCACACATATTCCTTCACATACAGATCACTTATGCCATGGACACTGATACATCCTTTTGCTACCACAGATGCTGGTTTTTGCAACTTTTATTGATAACAATCTGGATCGTCTTTCTCCTTTGGCACATAGACGCCAATGAGCATCCATATTTTCCCCCTAAAACAGCTCAAATTTGACCAAAGAACATGTTTCTTCTATCTTTTAGTACATGTCAAAAAGGTCTGGGCACAGAAGACTTAGAAGCATTTCAGTGAAAAAATGTGGAACTGTTTAAAGTGACAATGATTTTAGGATATGTCTATCTATTTGAAAATAAAACTGCTTCTCATTTGATTACTAACATCACTAAAAATTTTCCCTAGCAGTTAATGGTTTCAATTACTAGTTTCAGGTGCTCCTATGTAGGTGTGAGTTATACTGGCAGCAGCAAACATTATTGATAAGAAATTATACTGATGAACTTTTAATCAGAGCATAGTAACAATGACAGCAGTATTATTGTTACTGATAATAATAATAATAACATCATCCAAACTGGATCTGGATCCTGCAGCCTGCAAGATGAGGACAGAGGGAGAGAGAGAATGGAAGGAAGCAGACATGGACTTGGGAAGGGAGAGAAAAAAAAAAGGTTAATGACACATAATTAAGTCACATTCATACCCTGAGTGTGAGAGAGTGAGTGTGAGTGTGAGTGCACCACAGGAAATCTCCCAGCAGTCTAGGTCTATAGCAGCATAACTAAGAGATGGTTCAGGTTTCCCTGAGCCAGCTCTAACTATAAGCTTTATCAAAAAGGAAGGTTTTAAGTCTAACTTTAAATACAGGGACAGTGTCCGCCTCCCGAACCAACACTAAGAGCTGGTTCCACAGGAGAGGAGCCTGGTAACTAAAGGCTCTGCCTCCCATTCTACTTTTATGGATTCTGGGAACTACAAGTAAACCTGCGTTTTGGGACCTTAGTGATCTGTTAGGCTGGTAAGGTGAAATTAATTCTTTACGATATGATGGGGCCTGATCATTAAGTGCTTTAATAATTATTAATATAATAATTGACTCAGTGCTAAGGAGCACCTGCACAAGGACACACATAAGGCAACACAGAATTGTGCATTACATAGTAAGAATGATATAAAATGAATAAAATACAATAAAATTTGTAGAAACAATGATACCAACAAAATAATGAATAATACAAAGTACTAATTAATAATTACAAAAATGATTAAGAGTTGAACTTCAAGCAGACCAAAATGTTGCCAAACTAGAAGGTTTATAAAATAAAATAAATAGACAAGTAACTCAGGAAGCTCATTTAAAAGCCTGGCTTCAAAAATACGATCAGTAATGTTTGTACCTCTCAGAGCCGACCAGAAATTATTAATAAAAATCTGTAAAATACCAATACAAAACACACAGAATAAGTTAACACCAGAATATATTTTCATAGACTGTAGTAGTGCTGCTGAATCTGTTTCAGCAGAGAAGAGGCACCCATTCTAAGAAGCATTTTTTGTTTGTTTTTATACTGTATTGTATCTCTACTGTACCTCCAGATGCTCCACACTCTGTGTGGGTCAACGTGTCCGCAGAAGTGATGGAGGGCAGTTCTGTTGTGCTGCACTGTGAGGTGGAGAGTAACCCTCATTCCAGAATCTCCTGGATGTTTGGTGACCAGGAGGTGCTGTGGGACGTGGCATCCAACATCTCGCTCTCCCTGGACGATGTGACGCCTGCACAAGAAGGAATCTACACCTGTGTTGGTGACAATGGCTACGGCATGATGAATTCTTCATTATACTTGGCTGTCAAGTGTAAGTCTCTGAGACAGAAGCAGGGTCCCTCCTCTATTTTTCATACCGTGTACAGTTAGTACAGAATTAGGAATGAACTTGCACATGGGAATGTACATATGTAAATGAGTTGAAATTACTTTGCATTGTATAATTAGCTTGAGTTCTGCCATTAATAAACAAAAAGGAATACTCCACTCAAAATCATAATCAGTATTATTTTGTGGATGAATGTAATGGAGCTTTCAGATGCTAACGAAGCTGATTTTTCCGTCAGGAACTGGTAAAGGGTCAACTGAGAGTGAATAAGGAACTTACATTAGACAGGGAGCTAGATGCACAAGTTTTAATGAAAAACTAGAAAAATTTGTGGCGAAGTTTTGATCATGTCTGGTTCTTGGATTCACTTGTGGGACTTTAATTGCTAAATGGTTTATTTTACTGCAGTATAGAAAGTGATCAGTGTCAGTGTAATGTGCCTATTTAAAAGGATAGTGTGTCCCTAATTAAGAGAAAGAAAAAGAAAGAAAAATGTGTGGTGTTAGTCGAGTGTTGCTAATAAAGTGAACAGTGCGAGTATAATGCTCCTAATAAAGTGATTAGTGTTGCCAATAATTTTAAAGACCCTGTAATGTGATAAAAACAATGATTTCTAACTTTTTCACCCAACAGAAAAATGAGTGGTTAAAAAAGTAAAATGTTACTTTTTTTATGTTTTATCATGTAGAATTGTTAAGTCTAAAATCATAGTAGTGTAGTGTAAAGTCGTGTAAAATTCAGCTTCATTCTCTGCTCTGAGACTGTGGTTGTTGTACAGACACACACCCACACTTTTTTGGTCTTCCCACTCAAGTGGGGATCCAGAGTCTGAGAACGCTGCATTTTCATCATAGAATATTAATGTAACCAGTCATTTAACATGTAGAAAAGCAACATTTTGGTGTTTAACTATAGAGGTTGCAGTGAGCTGAGTTTATGTACAATGATTCAAAGATCTGAGCATACACCTTACTACTTTTACAGCAATTCTGCCCTGTACATCTTTAACTGTTACTTGATTTTTTTAAATGATAGATGAGTTTATGGTGTTTTTTTTCAACCATTATTTTTTTCATTCTTCTAATGCAGATCCTCCACGCGAGCCCCTGGTAAACAATTCTATTACAGTATTGGAGGGCACCTCACTCGCCCTGCACTGCAGCACCCAAGGCAGCCCTACCCCAACCCTCACCTGGCTGAAAGATGGGGAGCTGGTAGGCACTATCACTGCCGATGAGCTGTCAGTTCTGGAGATCATGGATATCACACCACAGGGGGATGGACAGTACCGCTGCCTGGCAGAGAACGAGCATGGTCGAGCCAGCAGCTCCCTTAACATCACTGTTGAGTGTGAGTGCTTCATTGTTCTGTATTTCATAAGGAGCCCCTACAGTGCGCATATTACTACTCTGTATAAAAATCATTTCTATATTTTATAATGTCCCCTGTTCTTATTGTAGCTCAGAGAAATTGTGAAGTTCAAGTCTGTTTGAATGAGGTTTTGACACAGTGCTGCCTGAGCTGTTCACACCCCCTAATGTCCCACTGTGCTTTCCACCAGCAAGGGGCCTTTCATATACATCACATAAAAAATAACACATGAAAAACATATGAAAAATGTGAAGAAGCCTGAGAGTCACAGTCCTATTGCATTCATTGTCACTCAGCGTCTTAGTGTCTGTGCTGACTAAGTAACAGAAAAATATACACCGCTTTGCTTTCGTAACAACTGAATTTCCCCGGTTGGGAATCAATAAACTCTAAAGTCTAACAACAAATTAAAAAAAAACCTGAACTATGACTTCAACTTTGTTGCCTCCATCAACAGATGCCCCAGTACTTCTGGAGGAGTCAAAGTGTACAGTGATAAGGGAGGGTGTCCAGTGTGTCTGCATGGCCACAGGAAATCCTGAGCCCACCATTGAGTTCTACCTGCCTGACCTGAACATTACCATCAACGAATCAGACAGACGGTACAACTTCTACACACATTTAGATGGATACACCTCTACAGGCATAATCAAGTTACGCGAGAAAGGAGAGCGCGTTGACAGCAATGGCCCTGCTGTCAATGTCCACTGCAGCATCTACAACATGTATGGAAGAGAGAGCGTACTTCTGGAACTTCAACAGGAGAGTAAGTAGAAACCAAATGTTCGCCAAAACTGAATTTCTTTGATCAAAAATCAGAATGTCCCCCTTCAACTTTTACGGAATAACTTTACTTTATTTTGAATTACACCCATATATTGTGTACTGATCCACATCAGTATATAGTCCTACTTTCAGTTTCCTCCTGTCTGAATAATGCTTAATTTAAAAAAAACTCCTGAGACAGTTTATACCGCTTACCCTGTCTCTCTTCCACAATGAATGAGAGACACGGTACACTTTGAACAGATTCCCTGCCTCTCAGGGAATACGATACAAATACGATACAACCATTTAAACAACCCAGAGAGTGTGCAAACCATGTTCAGAGGCCCTGGTCAAACCAGAATTTGATCCAGGGAGCTTCTAGTAGTGAGGCACAAGTGCTAACCACCACAGCCAAGCATAGAGGAATCTAAGTTTGGAGAGCGAAATTAACAGATCATCCACATCAAACCACCAAAATCACACAAAATGATATTGTCCAGAGAAAGTGAGTACAGAGACTCTTCTCCTTTGAAGCCAGGCTGTTGTGATGGATACAGTATGTGGTTTAGCATTATCTTGCTGAAATATGTAAGGCATTCCTTGAAAGTGACGTTGTCTAGATGGGAACTTCCGTTACTCTAAAACCTGTACGTACTTTTCAGCACTGATGCCTTTCCAGATGTGTAAGATGTCCATACCAGAGGCACTAAGGCAATCCCATACCATCTGGCCTCTGAAAACAAGCTGGATGGTTCCTGTCCTTTTTACTCGGCAGGTCACTACACCCATGGTTTCCAAAAAAGAATTTCTAATTTTGATTAATTTAGCAACAGATTTTTACAAATTTTCCTCAAATAAAACACTTATTTGGCCCAAACAAGACAGAAGAAATGACTTCTTCCTCACATGATACAACTTTAACTTGTGTTCACAGACAGTGATTTCTGGAAGTATTCCTTAGCCCATGCAGGGATTTCCAGTAGAGAATCATGCCTCTTTCTAATGCAGTGCCATCTCAGGGCCCAAAGATCATGAGCATCCAGTTTTGACCTTTGGCCTTGTCCCTTGTGCACAGAGATTCCTCTTAATGATGATTATGATACACTGTAGATGGTGAGATCTTCAAAGTCTTCACAGTTTTATGTTAAGGAACATTTTTTTTCTGAAATTGTTCCACAATTTGTCACACATTAGTAAACCTCTGACCATCTTTACCTCTGAGAGGCCGCTGTGAAATGCTCCTTTTATATATTTTTCATGAAATGGTAAAATGTCTCAGTTTCAACACCTAAAAGGTTGTTTATTTTCTGTTGGGAATAAAATATGGGGTTATGAGATATGAGATGGTCTTTGTTTGCTCATAGTGGGAAAGGCCAACAGACTTCCCAAGCGAACCAAAGAGATGGAGTGACTGAAATGAGTTATGTATGTGATCTGAAAACTTCAAAATCCTCGCTTGCCGTCTGTACCATAGTAGCCTGTTGTGGTCTCTCGCTCTCCACCATCTTTTTGGTACTGCTGTATTCATCTCACATACAGAGCAACATGCCGGAGAGCTCAGTGCCTCACGCACTTCTCATAGTGAGCAGCTTCTTGTGCTTGTTTGAGGCAAGCAGCTGTTGTATCTAAGTGATGTGGTCTGCTTACAAAAGTGCAGTGTGAAAGTGAACCAAGCTAAACGAAGGCGAGAAACTGTCCCCCAGACTATCCTGGTGTAAAAGTGCCTTTGGTGGCCGCTACTTTAGAGCTCAACCAGACAAATATTGAGTCAGTCTGGACAATTGTACTGCTGCAACAGTACTGTTGCCTGGCAGAGAACGAGGTTTGTGACCCGCTAAGAACAAGGGCCTTTCTGCATGTTCTCCCCGTGTGTGTGTGGGTTCTCCAGGTTCTCCAGCTTCCTCCCACAGTCCAAAAACATGCAGATTTGGGGATTAGGGCCAACTGGACATTCTAAATTGCCTTTAGGTGTGAACATGAGAGTGGATGGTTGTTTGTCTCTATGTGTGGCCCTGCAATGGACTGGTGACCTGTCCAGGGTGTACCTTTCAACCTATTTCAGCTGGGACCCTCATGTGAAGGTAGAAGAGAGTAATGCACTCCTAAACAAAATCTTATCTTATCAAAATCTTATCAAACAGGTGAATCGTAACCAGGTTGTAAGTAGAACTTCAAAATGCAAAAAGAAAAGAACAGGGGTAAGAGCCAAAATAAATAGATGCAATTGATTGAAAACTGCATTTCAATTAAAACAGGCTGTTCATCAGCTGATCAAAAGTTTAAGATTATACTCGGGCATTCACACTGCCATGATGCCCTGTTGGCAAAGGCAAAAAGAAAGTCTTTGAATGTGGCAGGACTGCCTCTCGCACTGCATCATCACTGCTGAGGTTGGATGCAGTAAGACAGTTATTCTAAATGTCTTAAAAGATCCTGATGGTTATGGGACAAAAAAGTCAAGCTTCAGACCCAAAAAAGAGCCAAGGTCAATCCTCTACCCAAATTAAGGCCCTTACTTATGGGACTGTAGGCCAATTACCATCTGTGACATCTGTGACATCTGTGACGGAAGGGCTGAAAGAACAAAAAACATCTTCACAGGCCACGTTTCCTCACGCCACAAACTTACCCACTAGCATTTTGCAAAGGCGCTCCAAAAATGGGACACTGAAAGTTGGAAGAAAATTTCATTCCCTGACAAGGAAAAAAATTAACCTGGACAGTCCTGATGGCTTACTGGCATGACAAGGAGATCTGAAAATGTTTTCTGTACAGCAGGAGGCTCCATCATGATCTGGGGTGGTTTTTCCTTGAATGGAACAATGGAGCTTCAGGTTTTGCAGGGGTGTCAAACTAGCTGGCTACGTGGAGATGTGGTAGCAGATAATCCTCTTGTTTGAGGGCCTTCATCTGCGTGGTGACGACTGGGTCTTTCAACAGGACAGCACTGCAGTTCACAATGCCCATCTAACGACGGACTTGTTTTGGACAATCGTACATGTTCATGCTTATCTAAATCCCACTGAGAACATTTGGGGGTGGATGGCAAGAAAAGGGAAAAGAAACAAAAACTGATGTCAGTTCCAGACAGTGGAAGCCATCTGTGAAGCCATCTTCACCACATGGAGCAAGGTTCCCACCACCGTCCTGGCAACACTTACATCAAGCATGCCTAAACACATGTTTGAAGCTATCAACAAGAACGGTGGAGCTACTCAATACTGGGTCCTTTTTTGACACTTTTAGTTCTGTTTTTGACTTTTTAAGGCTATGAACTTTTGATCAGCTGATGAACATTTATAAACGTATTTTATGTCTTTTTGCAATTTGAAGCTCTACTTACAACCTGGTTATGATCCGCCAGTGTGAAATGCAAACACTTGTAACTGTTCCTCTGGTCTTGGGAGTTTGTTCAGGAGTGTATGTTTAATGCCATTCTTTGTTTATGACAATTGGTGACAAACTTTGCTTTTGTGTTCTTCACTTTGCTATGGCCTGCGTAGCTTATCTTTGAGTATAAGTGTGTTCTCAGTGCTACAGGATGTTTGGAGTCATTATAGGTTTGCATTTTTACTTACTTTTACACAAAACCTGGAAGAGAATTTAATCTTAGTCAACTCTGATATCAGATATCAGATATACAGTATGTGGCAATGCAGTCCAGAACTACCAACAATTGGTGCATCATTCAATGAAAAATCCAGCAATAAAGGCCCAGCAGCTTGAATTCTGCATCAGACAAGTTTTGCATTCTGTTTTTGTTTACATTTTGCACAGCAACCCAACTTTTTTTGGAACTAGGGTTGTAAAGTGGCACAGTTTTTCCAGGCTGGTGCAGTGGTTAGCATTGTTTCCTCACAGCAAGAAGGTCACCGGTCGAAATCCGTGTGCGTGGGTTCTTTGACTGTAGGTGTGAATGTGAGAGTGAATGGCTGTTTGTCTCTGTACGATGGCCCTGCAATGGACTGGTGATGTGTCCACACCTTTCACCCTACATCATCTGGGATTGGATCTTGCCGACCAGCAAACCTCTTGTGGAACATAAAGCAGTAGACGATGAATGACTGAGCTTGAAACAAAGATAGCTCTCTTCATACCTTTTAACTGGAAGTCAATAATTCAATATATTGTTACAGTGGGATAAGAAAAAAAGTTTTAGTGTTAGCTAAAACTTTGGCAGGGTGCTTCTATTTTAAACGGTGCAGCTTTTTTTAGACTTTATGGCACTGGTTTAGCACACCAGGAAACTCACAGACCAATTGCATGTGAGTTAGGCCGCCCTACATGACGCTTCTCAGATGGTGCTTTCTAAGAAGAGGAAAAGGGGATGTTAAAAACAGAACGTTCAATCCTGGATTTCCCACTGGGAGCTCAAAACCAGTCTGTCCCATATGCTCCAAGACCAGGGCACTCACTAGTTGCTTGGAATTTACGTCAACACAAAAGCCATTTACTGATGGAGGTGTTGTCAAGGAGTGTATGACTGCAGAAGCTGAGACTTTACTTGATGGAAAACAAAATGAAGAGCTTTGTCACAAAAATAGTCAAATACAAATCTCTGCAGCTTCAGCCATAAGGAAAAGCAAACTATTATCCCAAGATCTGCTAACCCAGCCGGATGAAGCCATTCAAAAGACACCATGTGCAGGGTTATCTGTAGATGAGTCAACTAATGTGGCCGAGAGTGCTCAGCATTTAGTTTATGGACAAGGACGAGTACCGTGAAGACCTCCTCTTCAGACCAGAGGAGAGGACATCTACCTGCCATTTAAGGGAATGTTGATAAAGTGAGGTATAGAGGAAAAACAAGTGGTTTCAGTAACCACAGATGGAGCTTCTGCCATGATAGGAAGAGAAAAGGGAGCTGTGACTCATCTTTCACTCTCTGCAATGATCTCTCAATCATTGCATGATTCATCAATCCGCCCTGTGCTCCACACTGTCAGATGAGCATGCTGAAGTGATGAGAATCCTCTTGCCATCAGCATTGCATGCTCAGAGAAGAATTTGAAGTTACAGGGCAAGGACAAATTCAAATTTGTGAACTGATGACAAGTTTTCAGGGGAGACTGTGCACAGTTCCCATCAGTGCAGGAACAGATTATCAGAAAGTATAAAACAGTTCGCTTGTTAATATGTTTTGAAATATAGCTGTTACAAAATTGTTTGAGATACACACATATAACAGAAACAGAGCCAGAACTGTCACGATGTGAAACAGTTAAAGAAAAGGGAAATGCCAGCTGCTGATACAATTTTTTTTTTTCATTTGTATAAAATCAAGAAATTTATTTTAAGATGCACAACTTTACAAAACTGTTATTTTGTTATTTTTTTTAAATTTTCCTTATTTTATTTTTAAATGCAGCCATTTTATTTAATGACAGAATAACATTATCTATCTCTATAGTCCAATGTTAAATTTTAATAAATATGTTGAAATGTTTTTGAATTTATTTTCTTTATTTGATTTGATGATAATTATTTGATAATTATGATGTTCTGGACTTTGCTTGAACATTTTTTTTTTAATTTTAGTTGATTACCCCGTCCTAAAATGTACACCGTACACGTAATCTAAGATTTACTAAAGTTTCCACTCAATTCAGCAGAAGGAACATTCCGCAAAGTGTAAAGTGGGCAGGTGAAATCAATCAAATTTCTACTAAATAAAAAATTCACAATGGATACCCTGCTGTTATGAATTAACCAGAAATACATATCCTTCAAGTGTAGCCTACTTTACAGGCTTATCTCTTGCATGAACTATGAAATATATAAAGAAGGAAATAAGTGCAATATATGAATACAAAAAACACGGGTTGGTCCGCACATCGTGATTCTCTGTTTATGTGTGTGCAGTTTCACTGAACTGAAGTGTTCCACTGCTTTTGCAAAATCAAAAATGCCCAGGACTTTACAACAACTCGCACGTCACTATTTCCAAAATTAAGTTTAAACAAATTTATAATGACTGGTTTAACATACCCCCCTTTACACCATGTGCCTCCTTGTGCATTTTAATTTTCACTGAGACTTGCAAAAGACTGATCTTTTTACTTCACCAATGAGCCTTTCCTCACGTTTTTTCTCACACTTTATTAGCATTACCATTGCTCAACATTTTGCCAATCAACCTACTTGTCTACCGCTGGTCTCCCATTATTTCACAAATCACCTACACAGCCAAAATTAAAACTGGTGTGACTGTAGCATCCAACCTAATAGACAAGTGATCAAATATAGCCTTGTGATTTTAGTGTGTTCATGAGCAGCTGGAGGATGACTCATTTAGTGTATTTTCATGTTCGACTCCGTTATAAAGGCAAAGAGTATAGCCTAATTATAAATGAAACCTTGAATTAAAGTGTGAATGAAACACACATGACCACAATTGTTGCTATGTATTTATTACTTTCCTTCCCATTTCCTGCAATTTTTCATTACAAAATCCATTTTCTATCAGAATCACTGTTATCAGTTTATTTTAGAGTCAACTTAATTTTCAATACAGAACATGCATAGACATTTGCTGCATGGTATGTGTTTTAACTGAACTTGCACAAGTGCAATCATGATCCATGTAATACTTCCTCATGTATGGTTCTTCCTCCTTATGGTTCTTTAATAATGGTGTCTTCAAAGTGTTTTCTATCTATTATTCCCTTGAAGATTACATTGGTACACCCAAACATGGTTTTAGTGGATGCTTTGGCTGAAGTTTAGCAATGAAGTTTTTTTGTGCTGTGCTGCCCAAGCTGTCATCTTATTGTTAGACTTGGCAACCAGAATAGGACTGGGAAAAAATACCAAACCATTCAAATTTTATATTCTATAGCCTATATATGAGTGGATTAGTGTCTATACAGAATGTTATTATCAATCATTTTGTTTTACAGGGTAGGGTTTAACATGCATTAATTGATGGGAAACTTGCATGTGCAGATTTCTTGGACATGAGCGGTGGGGTTGTTGCTCCTCGTAGTGCAGCTCGTTGTGAAACATTGATGCCCTGTAAGGGTTACTACAAAAGCAGCATTTGTGGGGATCAAAAATTTAAATATAGTAAACTAGAAAAGCACTCAGATTGCTCAGACCTTCGCCGAGCAGCTCATTTTTTCCTGTTCTGGATCATAATCCCTGGAATGTTCTCAGGATCTGGATCAATCTTTGATATAGATCCTATTGTGCCATTAATCTGTATTTTTTTGCCTAGCACCCTGCCCATTTATTGTGGAGTTACATACACAAATGCTGAAAATGGCCCTATCTCGCAAGGATAAAGAATCCTTCAAAAAATTCCTGGATCCGGATGGTGAACTGTATCACCACCAAAATCTAATCGTCTCTTTCTTGTCGCATTACACATCCGTCCATAACTTTTTAAGTCAAACCAACACTGACAATAACAGAGCCTCCTTGGAGGAGGTAATGAGTCATCCACCAGGTGTTCATCAGCACACTAAAATCACAAGGCTATAATTGGGTATGAGGTTTGATACTAGGGTCACACCAGCACACCACCACTGGGTGGACTGGGGGTGTGTTACATTAAATTGTAGTTACATTAAATAGACATTTCAATGCAATCATTATTCACAGCAACCACTATTTAATGTAACTGCCTGAATCAGCACATACATTTATATCTACATTCTCTGTCCTGTCACATCTGATGTCACATCAAAATACTGTGTTACTGAATACTGACACCTGCTGGACCGTAAAAATCCCTACAGGCAACCTAGTTGACAGACTCAACACTGACACTGCTTTGATGACCTAGTATATACAACAATATAATTTAAGTCATTTTATTTTATATTGTATTATTTCATATCTTCATTTACATTTAAAATATCTTTGATAATTTTTAGATACAGCCAATAAATAATGTAAACATGTATCATAACATGAAAATCTAAGTGAACGGACTGTTTTTTTTTTTTTTTTTACAGTTTTTTTATTCAAAAATATGTTTTTCCAGTGTTTTGGCTTTCAGTCTGTTACGTTTTTTTAAGGCAAGTTCTCCAGCTTTGGAGAACACCCGCTCACACGGCACAGATGATGCTGGAGTGCATAAAAACTGTAGGAACAGTCGGAAGAGGTTTGGATGAATGTTTTTCTGGCTGGCCCAATATCTCAAAGGATCCTGGGATCTTGGCAGGTTGCTCTCTACGAGGTATCTCTGGACCTCGATAATAGAATCCGCTGTGGCGTTGCTTGTCTGCCTGCCAACTTCCTCATCCAGCTGGTGCCACAGGTTATCTATAAAACACCAACAACAGCATTTTAGTTCTAGTCATCAAATACAAATCATTACATGATTTGCAACATAACATGCCTGAAGTGGGTGCCGATAACTGTGAAGACGATCCAGGCTGTGGCTCTGTTGGTGTGCGCCCAATTACAGCCGCACATTCCATTTTCAGTCTGTTGACTGCTTCACTGCACTTAGAGGAACTCTAAAACTTAAATCTGGGGTCTAGAAGTGTTGATAGGGTCAGCACACTTAATGACCCCAGATTGGAAGCAGTGTCTGTGACTCAACGCCTAAGCTGTTCATGGAGGTGTATTGCTGCCTGTGTGTGCAAAGATGAAGTGCATGATTTAGCATTTTCATCATGGGGATGACCTTTGATCCTGAAACACTTTTCCTCAGACAACTCCACTGTGGCTTGATGGAAAAGAGCAAGCACAACAAGTGCTTCTCCTATGATGTTAAGCTCATCAGCCGTCAGTGGAGTTATGTCTGTTGTTAATGAGGCAAGAGATACCCACACTGGTTCCTTCTCATCATTTAGCCTTGCCAGCATCTGATATGTGCTGTTCCAATGTGTTGGTACCTCAATGATAAGTTTCAGGGTTGGGCGTCCCATCTGTTGCTGCACTTGAGCAAGCTTCTCTTTGGCTGTGGTGCTAGATCTGAAATATGTTACAAGTTGCCTAGATTTGTGCCTGATTGATGTAAGTGCAGGGATTTGATCACATGACTTCTTTACTATTAAGTTTAAAGTGTGCGCAATGGAAACAGAATTCTGAATATGGAGATGTTTTGTAGATGCTCACATGTTTGGTGCTGCGTCAGTCACAAGACGCTTTACTTTGTTAGTTATGGCCCAGTCATCCATCATGTCCCTTTTGACTTGGACAAAATTGTCTGCAGTGTGACTTTGTGGAAAGTGTAGTGACAGGTAAGAGCTAAGTAAGCCTCCATGTTCACACATGTCCACATGTCAGCTGTTATGCTCACTGCCACTAACTGCTTGCTGTACTTCCATTTTCACTCGTTCTCGTTCCTCCTGATATTTTTTTGGCTAAAACAGTCAAAATGACTGAAAATTAAACCAAATTAAGCCAAAAGCAAATAAATATAATTATTTTAAATACTGAATTAATTAAATATAACTACTTCTGTAGACATTTTCTATACAAACATTTCTGGTTGGCAAAACATATGATGGCTCAAGGACCTGAAGCAGTTTCCTGAAGCCTTCACTTTCAACAGTGCTGAGGGGGTGACAGTCCTTAATGATAAAACTTACAATCGCTTGGTCCAACACATGCTTCCTGGAAGCTTGATTGTCAAAAATGAAATAATAAAAACAATATTTGTATTCATTATTAATAAACAGGAAGGAAGGAAGTTGTAAAATGTCTGTATAGGCCAACCTGTGTTTATTGTAGGTGTATTTATGGCCTCCTCTTTTTCATGCCTTGCTCTGAAGTGCCTCAGCATTGAGGAGGCTTTTATTTATTTATGATCGTTCCGTTGAACAAATGCAACATTTAACCTGCAGAAAATTAAATGAGTAATTTAAACTAAGAGTCACTTCAAAATGGATTTGAATTCTGATAAATCAAGCGGTAACTGAGAGGAACAGGATGAAATCAAAACAAATACCTTGTTTGGCGATATAAGATCAAAATGATCGGACATGGCGGACACCTTTCTCTTTCTTTCTGACGGCTCCATGCCACGGCTTGAACGGAGAGTTGTACGTCAAAAATGCAATGATTTTTTTTGGCAGAGATGCATCCCGTTGACTGATGCACTACCTTATAAACACAGTTTGGTGCCTCAGTGACACACGAAACATCCGCTGTATTGGTCACTTTTTCTTAAAGTGATACGCGCACTGACGCATCGGTGTTGCCGGACCCATCACTAATGTTATCTGTGCGCACTACTCATTTTTATTACACGGGTTTAAATATAGGTTATTAAACATGAGTGTCTTTATCAGTGGAAATATGTTTACCTTACTCATAATGCCAACCTCAATCCCACCAAAGCCCTCCATGCTTATGGCTGAGAGGGTGGAGGGCGCAACGTCCTCCGCCGAGCTCATGGCCACACTGTTGGAGGGGCCGTCCCAGGAGCTTTTGTTTGGCCCTTCTTCTTACATCATTGAACCATTGCATCATCAGTCCGTGGAGGTCTGTTCGTGTGACCATATATTCAGCCATTGCAAGCTTGGACCTCCTGGACCAGAACATCAGTTTTCCTCCGTCTGACGCTGCTGCTGTCTCCTTCGTCCATGGCGAAATGAAACTTGCACTGTCCTTCCTCGCAGCACATTTAAAGGTGAGGAGAGGAGCTCATTTGATTGGTGAAGACTGTGTTAAACCCAGTCACGCCTTCTCTCCCTCTCTTTGCTACTTGCTGGTAGGAGAGACCGAGGCGGGACAGAGGAGCACTTGCGCCTGGCTGCGCTGTGCACGAAACTTGCAAAATGTGCCTGGACACACCCCCTTGGCACCTGCACTGCGCTGCGTCTGGCCTGGTCAACGAAATTAGAGCCCTTAATCTCAAACAGCAGCTTTTCAGTTCTTTTCTTTCCTGCACAGTTAAAATTAAACTACCCATCGTTAAAATATTGTTGTCTTCATATAGGCAGAATCTTCACTTAACTCAATGGAAACTGAGCGGAAACACCAAGTGAAAAGCTTTGCTGGGTGAAGAACACTTCTTGTTTTCCTCCAAAAGATTTCTTGCAGAAAACTGAATGAATTCAGGCAAAAGACTTGAAGGAAGCCAGGTGGCAAAAGATCTGTTTATTCAGGAAAATGAACAAACAGCATCAATACACAATGTGTCGAAGATCCTCAAATAAAAAGCATCTGGGGAGTTTTACTTGCAAGACACTGAAAGGTTTTGCTCTCCTTTCTTGTCAGATTCTTCAAGAGACAAACTCTTCTTTCTTGAGGCAAAACTCTGAATTATATGAAATGGAATAGTATTCCCATCTTGGGGAGTTGGGTTTCTCAGTCTGAGTGTTACCTGTCAGAGAGGTGTAACCAATAGGAGACGGTTTGTAGGTGTGGTTAGGGGGAAAGTGCAAAGGTTTGAAGGTGGGTGAAAAGATGTATATTCCACGTAGCTGTGTATAGCCAGTGAGCAGCAGGGGGTTGTTTGGAAGGACAGAGCAGAAAGGCTTTTAAAGTGTATATTTTTGAAAACTCAATGTTCAGATCCTAACAGACACCCTGGCACCCAAAGTATTGAGAACCAAAATCCAACACTAGGAACAAACATTTCTGCTATTAAGGCTAAAATAAAAATACTGGGAGTATCAAGATATTCTGGCATTTCTGGAATTTGTAGTAACACATCTAAAGTTTCAGATGGTATGGAAAAGAAACCACCTGCAGATCCTGTTATGCATACACAGGAACAAATAACCAACTCAAAATTAGTCTCACTTCAACCAAACCACAAAAATTCAAGTGAAATTCATGATCATGTGGCATCTGCAATGACAGTTCCTGCCTCAGGCTATAATCAACAGAAGAACAGATTCAATACTGAAAAAAAAAAAAAAAAAATCACTGCCTTTTTAGTACAACGTAGTCTTTCATCCATGTCTAATAAGGAGATTTCAATGATGGTGACCTGCCTCAATATCAAACATTTATGAAAACATTTGAACACAGTATTGAAAGTAGGAACAAAAATCCTCTGGATTGTCTTTATTATTTTGTACAATATACAAGAGGACTTACTAAAAGTTGTCTACATATGAATTCAGTTAAACTTATGTTAAAAGAACATTTTGGCAATGACAACAAAATGACTACTGCTTATAAGGAGAAACCTCTTTCATGCTCATTACAGTTTCTATTGATTGCTTTGACCCATAAATAGCAACCACTCAGTTTTCATCATCACTATCTCAGGAGAGCAAAAGACACCTCTTGCAAATGCGTTAACTGTTTCTCATTGGGTTGACACATTTTCCCTAACATTTTGCAAAACAGTTAACACGGATGTCATTCAACCAGTCCAAATGCCATTGTTTCAGCTATGGTAGCCAAACTGGTGAGGTGGCACCTCACCAGTTAGAGTTGCTGATTGGTGGAGACACACTAGAGACACACTGTAGGCTCTGGAACCAATTATAAACTGTATTGTGGAGGATGGACCTGTGCTGTCAAAACCTAGCTTAGGTGGGCAGTCAATGGACCACTGGGAGGAAATAATTAAATTCAGAAGCAGATGAAGATATCTATCTACAGCATATGTGCCAAACTCAAGGCCCCCCAGCCACATCCAGTACAAGTGTATCCGGCCCTCGAAATCCTTTTATACATCGACCTTTAGCGACCGGGTGATACGACGCGCCGATAACACACAAACTACAAATCCCATAATGCAGCGCAAGAGCTGCCTTACCAAATGATAGGCCACCTGCGATCATTCCCGCATCAAGGACGTCAGATCAATCAAGCATCCGTTTATGTTATATATACAACCATAAGTTAAAGTCAAAGCCAGTCTCTAAAAATGGCCAAGAGAAAAGTTGATTCTCAAAACAGCCTTTTTAAAACCAGTGGGAAGCTGAGTCTCTGTTTACTGACACTGGAGGTGTGTCTTATTTGTGGAGCTAACATAGTTGTAATTAAGGAATATAATCTAGGACGGCACTACGAGACAAAACATCAGGACAATCTGAAGAACCTTAATGCAAAGCAGATGCTACAGGAGGTAGAGGAGTTGAAGAGTAACCCGACATGACAGCAGACATTTTAACTAAGACAAAATCACAAGGGGAAGCTGCTGTGAAAGCGTTTTAATGTGGCAGAGGAGATAGCTATGCAGCTATTCTGTTTCTGAAGAGCTGCATGATGAAAGTGTGGCTACATCTTGTATTCAAACAAAAAGCAGGTATTCGCAAATGTAAGCCTGAGTAGAAATATGGTTGCTGATCGGGTTTTTGAGATCGCCACTGATTTAAAAACACAGTTGACTCAAAGAGGAAAAGACTTGCATACTCGCTTGCTGTGGATGAAATTGGCACTGCGCAGCTGGCCATCTTCATCTTCATCCGTGGAGTGGACAGTTTGTGCATTACAGAGGAAATATTGGAGATAAAACTGTTACACGGGAGAACGGCAGGAAAAGACATTTTTGAAAACATATGTCAAAGTGTAACCGACATGAAACTACCATGGGACAAACTTGCTGGACTTACAACAGATGGAGCATCGACGATGTGTGGTGGAAAAAATGGACTAGTGGGAAGGATGCGGTTAAAGATGCAGAAGGAGAACTGTACTGGTGAGTTGACAGCATATCACTGCATCATACACCAGGAAATGCTGTGCGGTAAAGTCCTAAAAATGGAACATGTAATGAGCACTGTCATGCAAACCGTGAACTTTATCAGAGCCAAAGGTTTAAATCACCACCATTTTCAGTCTTTTATGAGGGGAAATACACTGTCCCTTTACTGTCCATGAACTGACAATGGACTCCACAGTTCTGCGGGATGAAAAATGAAAATGTGAGTTAGTGTTTCTGGCTGACATAACTACTCATTTCAGTGTCTTAAACCTTCAGCTCCAGAGACTGTAAGATCACTGATATGTATGATGCAGTGAAGGCATTTCAAGTAAAGCTGTGCTTATGGGAGACACAAATGCACCAGTATAACCTGTCTCACTTTCCCTGTTGCCAAGTAATGTTGACCCAGGTCAGTGCCATGGTGATCCCAAATGCACACTTTTCTGACAAACTGAGCACACTTTGCACTGAGTTTGCATGGCGCTTTGGTGACTTTGAAGCGCAGAAAAGTAATTTTGTGCTGTTTCACAACCCATTTGCCGTCAGTGTGAAAACTGCACCTGTACAGATTCAGATGGAGCTAATAGAGCTGCAGTGTAATGGGACACTAAAAGCGAAGTACGACACTGTGGGACTACATGCGGCTTGAACTGTATCTCTGTATAGATTCATATTTATGTTAAAAAAAAAGTTTAGCTTTAGTTTGTTCAATAAATGTTTATCTTTTTTCCTCATCTAAAGTGTGCTTTGAGTTTTTATCTGTGGTGATGTAACGATCAGAGACTGATAAACTAAAGTGAACCCAAAAAAGAAAATACATTTATACACACAGACGCTTAAGTTAAAACTGTGAACTTCTTTTACACAAGTTAGTTAATTAACAATTAACGAGTCATTTTTTTTCGATAGAAAAGCAAAAAGCGATGACACAAAGGCGGAAAGGAACCTCTCCTAAAATCTGAACTTTTGAAAAAATCTTACAGCTATCATGTCCGAATTCCAAGCTTCACTCTCACCCATAAATCTGGCCTATGAACCGCGTTTCACTGAAATGGAGGTTTGCCTGTCTGACCACAGAGACAGGCTAGAATAACGAAAAATGTGCGGATAAACTCAGAGTGAAAAAAGGCAAAAGACCTCGAAAATAGATCTCAGAGAAACAACCTGCATGTCACTGGTCTGCCTAAGGGATGCGAGGGACGGACTGCCGCTGCTTTTATGTCAACTTTTTTCATCGACTTGTTATGAGATGGCTCGTTTACTTATCCACCCGAACTGGAAAGAGCACACATAACTTTGAGAGCTCGGCCCAAAGAGGGAGCGAGGCCCATGCCCATTTTTGTCTGTTTCCTGCAGTTTCACAATGGTCACGATTGTGAGACAGCTTATGTACAAGGGCCACAGGATTTTTGTCTTCATCTGGCCTCGTGGATGTGTTTTTCCTTCCTCTTTTTTTTTAAATTATCCACTCATCTTGTTCCATCCAAGCCCCAGTTTCTCAACTGTTTTGTCATAAGCTCACTTGTTTGTCAGCATCATATTTTTGCGCTTTCTTTTGTATATATTGATTTTGTTTTCTGAACGTTTGGACACTATTATCTGATAAACGGCAAGGACAGTGTTCACAGTGTTTGGTAATATGATGACTGTAATGTGTCACTACACATATTTCCCCTACTCCACATGAACACAGACATGAACACCAAATCATTTTTTTTTTCCCTGTGCATGTTTTCTTTTTGTACTTTTTCCTTGCTCCTTTTCTGGTGTTAATGTGTTCTTATACAACAAAAAAGCATTTTAGCTTTAGTTAGAGAGACAAAAAAAAGAAAAGAAATATTTATGCCTTTCTTTATAATGTTATTTTAATTTAGTCTCCTCTTTTATCTCTTTAGAAGGAATAGGTTGGCTAGTGGTGGGTAGGTGATTTATAATTTAATGTATACAACTGGTGGGGGAAACATGTTGTGGAAGTTCTCTCTTGCTGGCGTAGAAATAAAGTAGAGACTTCTGCCAACAAGATTTTATTTTTACTTTGCAAAAGAGTCCGATCAGCACCCGAGCAGTCAAGATGCTGAAAGACCCAGTCCCTGTGGACTGTCCCCACAGGGGTCTGAGGAACATCCCTCAGAGATGATCAAAAAGTTCTTTAATCATGTTGCCCCCCGGCATGTTCTTTGTCTGTTCTTTCACATTTCAGGTATCCTGCAGGATTTTACAAGAAGTGAAAGTAAGAAGTCACAAATGGTTACCTGATATCAGTGTGGGAAACAGGAGGTGGGGAGCATCTCAAGGAGTTGAATATACAAAGAGAAATCAAATTTCTATCACAAACATCAAATACATTCAGTTTTATTTACTGCCAAATGGCAATAACATGCTTTTATTTCTTGATTTACATGACTGTAGTAATGTCAGGTATGTTTATTTAAATGCTCATAGACTCAGAAAGCTGGGGATGAGAGATTTTTCTTCCAGATTTTTAGGATATATAATGATAGAAGATTTATATCTCAATATTTTGTAATCTCCTCTACATTACGGTATAAATGTTAAATTGACATCTTGGATGCATAGCGCTGTCTATTTGCATGTAAAAATGTGAAAATCACAATCAAATTAAACACAGCAAACTATTTATTTTGAACCAGGCAGCTTAACCCATACACAAAAAAATGAAAATAAATAATTACATGGTAGGCCTTCCAAACGTGCAGTAGCTCGCAATGCCATAATCAAACAAACAGCTTAAAACAACATAAAAGTGCCATCAACAACAATCACTGAAAAATAAGTCACTTTTCAGAACAGTAAAATAAAACTAGGCTGGGTTCATGTGGGTTCACCCGCCGATTTCTTCTGCAGTTCATGAGCCACTATCACAGCTAAATTTGAAGGTATTCCCCTGCACCATCAAGAATGGAAAGTCAAGACGCTTCACAATACGGTGGTTTGTGTGTTTGCTGTGTCAGCCATGCCTGTCGTTAATACGCACAATGTTCTTTATTTTTAAACTAACTGCTCATTTTTTTCACAAAAAGATTTTACTTGTATGTGTGATTGATTATTAAGGAATATGTTGTTCTTTCTTAATTCAAATATTCCTCTGCTGGATGTTTTTGTTCTATAATTGACTTTTACTGCTAATTTGTGCAAGCAGCGGCATGCGCATTTGCGGTTATTCATGAGCTGTCCGAGGGTACTGAAGCTGCTGTGGCTGTAATAAATGCAGGAGGGATATCAGTCGTTTGTGACATCCCTCGTGGCTCATGCATTCATTACAGCACGTTTGTTATTCTTGAGCTATCCATGGGACTAAAATTGCAATGACACAGGAATGTTATCTGATGTATCTCATGCAGCATGTTAGTTAGCACATTATCTGCTGCTTGGGTTTATGTTTGTTTGCCGCATTGTGCAATGAATTTATCCAGTTCTGTGCACTGTACAGCGGCCTGAAGACTGTATACAACCTTAATAGACAGCTTTGTTCGTTAGGCATATATTATATATGGAGGCAATTTGTTGCTGTTATTGCCTTTGCACTGCATGATATGGAAAATTAAGTTGAGGGCTGTTTTTTCAGTCTGTTTATGTTTGAATTTTTTTCTACATCTACGTTTACTTTTTCTCTGACTTTTGTATTGGCCCACCCACAAAAAAAATTTCTGCCTACACTGATGTGGATAGGAGAGACCATTTAGAACGATGCATGCTTTCACGTCAGGCTCCAGAAGTCTCTAATAATGCCAGAAAAAGGTGCTAGATGTGTCGCTAGTTGCTTTTTTGAAAAAAGAGTCGCTAGAGGGTCTGAATACTTGCTAAATATAGTGACAAAGTCGCTAAATTGACAACACTGCGTGTCTGAGAGTTATAGTTGGTCAGGGGAGTGAGCAGTGAGCTGTGAGAGGTGCATGGGGAGAGAGAGATTTGAGAGTTGAAAGAAAACCGCATGTAAATGGCTTCATAATTATGTTCACGTGATATTTTTTACTTGAGGTTCCCAATATTAACAAATAATATATCTCACGTGGCCCGTGTCACAGTATATCGAGTATATCCGTGAAAAATTGGAAATGGGAGGGGCTAAAAACGGACGCAAAAAACTTTCATCAGGTCAAGTGGTCCCAGGTTTAACAGACATGAACGAAAGTTGGTACACACGTTTATTAGGTAGGGATGGTTGAAAAAGTAAATGAGGACCTATGGTCTAACTCCAACACAAAGAGAGCCATTTTGGTTTAAATGCTGACTGAATTTTGCACCTCTGGTATTTGAACGAACTTGTCCTAGAGCTTTAGTGCGATCATCTTCAAACTTGGTGAGGTCACTGTGGACAAGTTATTGAAAGTTCTTCTTAATGTCGCATAGTGTACGAGATTGGGGGTCAAAGTTCGAGAAACCCTTGTAACTCTTTTAACTTTGCTGAAGACGACTATGCAAAAAAGGTTAAGTTTGATAACTTACCATGGTTGCCATGGTAATGGTACAAAGTCAAATTTTTGCGAGAAAAAAACAAAACGTTATAACTTCACCAAACTGGGTCCATTCTGAACCAAGCTTTCTAGGATTGATGATTGATGATTGGTTGGGGGGGGGGGGGGAACCAAGAGTGAGCTCTAGGCAAAGAGAGGTTACTGATCCAACAGTTCAGAGCCAGGAGTGGGCTCTTGGAAAGAGGAGGTTGCAGCAGCAACGGTTCAGAGCCAGGAGTTGACTCTGCACAAGACAAGGTTGCCTTGGTCAGGTGGCTGGTTCCTTGACAGCAGCCACTTTGCAATTAGTGACTGACAAAATGCGGGCTGGGTCAAAGGAGCTGAAGTTTGGTTATCTCAGCTAAGACGTGACTTAGTCAGCACTCAGAAGCAGAGGCAGCCATTAAGGAGGTCCTGACTAATGAACAAAAGGACTGAGGTAAATGGGGTGCACTAAGGTCAACCCCTGAAAGGTCAAGTCCATCCATACATGTCCTGGGTGTAGCCCATGATGCTGAGACTACAAGATTGTGTTTACAGAGGTTTGCTTAAAGTGGTCATGGCTCTAGCCACTTTGGCAAACATGCTTGAACGCATCAGGTTGATTTTGGAACCTGAATCCGGCAGTGTTAAAATGTCTAAATACCAAATGGCTAACACACACTACCATATGCTAACACATGCTAATACACACTTAGCTGTAGCAAAACACCATCAGGAAGCAACTAATAAACCAGTAAAGTTAGCCATTCAGTCAATTCAAACACTCAGGAGGCAAAACTCCAAGAATTAAAATTAGCTTTATCAACTAGCTATCTGGTGTTTTGTACACAAACACTTGTGACAAAGATGGTATACTTGAGATCCTCACATGGGGTACCATTAATGTTGGGGGAGGTGCACGTTATCAAGTGCCTATGTATCAATTATTGGCTATCAAAGATTAATAATAAAAATATTATCAGTCTTATGAACTTAGCCGATTACCCATTTGAATTATGATTAATGATTAACTTCATAATTTATACATCTGTGGGTACAGACCAAATGGCAGAATTAGGTAGAGAGACTACAAGATGGTGGATGACAAAGGAAATACAACAAGATGGCGGAGTCAAAGATTGCCGCTTCTTGACCACATCCCTGCTGTGTTTCTTTGTTAATTCCACTTTGTGGGATGAGGTGTCAGGTTAGATGAGAAGTTAGTAGAATGCACATCTAGAACTGAAAGCTAGGAAGCATGGATATTACTATCCACCATATTAAACTACTAAATCTAGACATAACAACAACACCTATGCACAATATAATATTTCACTAGGTTTAACAGTTTATGCTTGCCAATTTGTGTTGTATACGTAACATAGTTGGCTGACTGTCTTTCTGGTGTCTATTGCTCAAGTTCCTCCTCAAAAAGTTAGCAGTTGGAGCTAACTTGGCTTTGGATCCTAATTGGTCCTTTGGCAGGCTCTTGTTGCTTCTGCTTCTGGGAGCTTGTTTAGCTCTGTAATGAAGGACCTTCAGTTGAAGAGTTGGTGTCTGTGTTCTTCCTTCACACAGGAGGACTGAAGAGAGAAGGTAGTTGATCTTCCCCTTGCAGAAGGAGAGGAGAAAGAGTTGCTGTCTTCCTCAAAGTAGGGCGAGAGGAGAAAGAACGAACCAAGAGAGGAGGAGGGAAACCTGGCTTTTGTATTGTTGGTGACATGTGGGGTCACATGTGACAAACTGACCAACTGACACACTGATCTGTGAAAGATAAGGGATCTTAAGACTTAGTTTTATGGCCCTTTGTGGCCCCCCACATGGTCCTTTTATGGCCCACCACATAGCCCTATTATTGTCTTTGAGCAAAGGGTCATGTGGCCTCCATCCATGATGCATGTTAGCTCCATCTTGAGTGAGCTGATCTCCAACACATTATCTATATTGTTTATTAATTAAATTTTTTAAAAAAATGTTTCATTTGTTTTGTTCTTATCTACATTGGTCCTAAGATGCAGGAGTTCAAAAGGTTGAGGTTGGATTGACACTTTTCAAGTTGTTGGCTAATGGGAAGGATTTCTGAGACCGTTCAAGAAGAAGAAGGACATTTTGTCAAGAAGAAGCAGAGGATTTTTGACATGTGAATACTTTTTGGCCCTTTTTGTTTGAATGATACATTTTGACTGAGAGATTTCATAGACTATGAACTTTGGACTGTTCAGAGTGATGAAAAGCACTCATTTAAAAAAGTAGTAAGAACTCTTACCCCCTGGTCCCGGGTCTCTGTCTCCAAAGAGCACTACCTAGTGGTCAAAAGTATGTCTGCAGGAAAAGCTCACAGCAGGAATGACTTAGGTGCATGAAACTTGGTAGGGAGGTACATCATGCCAAGTTGCACAAAAAAAGTCCATCCATCCATCCATCTTCTGCCGCTTATCCGAGGTCAGGTCGTGGGGGCAGCAGCTTAAGTAGAGAAGCCCAGACCTCCCTCTCCCCAGCCACTTCGTCTAGCTCTTCTGGTGGGATCCTGAGGTGTTCCCAGGCCAGCCGAGAGACATAGCCTCTCCAGCGAGTCCTGGGTCTTCCCAGGGGCCTCCTCCCAGTGGGATGTGCCCAGAACACCTTAGGGAGGCGACCAGATGTCTGAGGCACCTCCTAACCAGATGTCTGAGCCACCTCATCTGACTCCTCTCGATGCAGAGGAGCAGTGGTTCTACTCTGAACTCCTCCCAGATGACCGAACTTCTCACCCTATCTCTAAGGGAGAGCCCAGACACCTTGCATTTCGGCCGCTTGTTTTCGTGATCTCATTCTCTTGGTCATTACTCATGACCATAGGTGAGGGTAGGAACGTAGGTCGACCGGTAAATCGAGAGATTCGCCTCTCGGCTCAGCTCCTTCTTCATCATGACAGACCGATGCAGACCCCGCATTACTGCGGATGCCGCACCGATCCGCCTGTCGATCTCCCGCTCCATTCTCCCCTCACTTGTGAACAAGACCCCCAGATTCTTAAACTCCCCCACTTGAGTCAGGATCTCATCCCCAACCCGAGGGCACTCGGGTACCCTTTTCCGGCTTAGGACCATGGTCTCGGATTTGGAGGTGCTGATTCTCATCGAAATGTGAAAATTAGTTTATTAATTATAATTCCTATAGAAATGATCAGATCACACTGAAACTTGGTCAGTACAGTCTAAAGGGAACTTGAATTATAACCTGTCAAAGTAATTCCACTTTGTTAAACAGTTTGGCTGCAGGGAGCATATTCATATCCTCTCTCCCCCTTCCTTTACAGTGCATCCGGAAAGTATTCACAGCGCTTCACTTTTTCCACATTGTGTTATGTTACAGCCTTTTTCCAAAATGGATTCAATTCATTTTTTTCCCTAAAAATTCTACACACAACACCCCATAACGTGAAATTTTTTTTTTGAGATTTTTGCAAATTTATTACAAATAAAAAAACTAAGAAACCACATGTACATAAGTATTCACAGCCTTTGCCACGAAGCTCAAAATTGAGCTCAGGTGCGTCCTGTTTCCACTGATCATCCTTGAGATGTTTCTACAGCTTAATTGGAGTCCACCTGTGGTAAATGCAGTTGATTGGACATGATTTGGAAAGGCACACACCTGTCTATATAAGGTCCCACAGTTGACAGTGCATGTCAGAGCACAAACCAAGCATGAAGTCAAAGGAATTGTCTGTAGACCTCCGACACAGGATTGTCTCGAGGCACAAATCTGGGGAAGGGTACCGAAAAATTTCTGCTGCTTTGAAGGTCCCAATGAGCACAGTGGCCTCCATCATCCGTAAATGGAAGAAGTTCGGAACCACCAGGACTCTTCCTAGAGCTGGCCGGCCATCTAAACTGAGCGATCGGGGGAGAAGGGCCTTAGTCAGGGAGGTGACTAAGAACCCGATGGTCACTCTGTCAGAGCTCCAGCGTTCTTCTGTGGAGAGAGGAGAACCTTCCAGAAGGACAACCATCTCTGCAGCAATCCACCAATCAGGCCTGTATGGTAGAGTGGCCAGACGGAAGCCACTCCTTAGTAAAAGGCACATGGCAGCCCGTCTGGAGTTTGCCAAAAGGCACCTGAAGGACTCTCAGACCATGAGTAACAAAATTCTCTGGTCTGATGAGACAAAGATTGAACTCTTTGGGGTGAATGCCAGGCGTCATGTTTGGAGGAAACCAGGCACCGCTCATCACCAGGCCAATACCATCCCTACAGTGAAGCATGGTGGTGGCAGCATCATGCTGTGGGGATGTTTTTCAGCGGCAGGAACTGGGAGACTAGTCAGGATAGAGGGAAAGATGAATGCAGCAATGTACAGAGACATCCTGGATGAAAACCTGCTCCAGAGCGCTCTTGACCTCAGACTGGGGCGACGGTTCATCTTTCAGCAGGACAACGACTCTAAGCACACAGCCAAGATATCAAAGGACTGGCTTCAGGACAACTCTGTGACTGTCCTTGAGTGGCCCAGCCAGAGCCCAGACTTGTATCTGATTGAACATCTCTGGAGAGATCTGAAAATGGCTGTGCACCGACACTTCCCATCCAACTTGCTGGAGCTTGAGAGGTGCTGCAAAGAGGAATGGGCAAAACTGCCCATAGGTGCATCAACAAAGTATTGAGCAAAGGCTGTGAATACTTATGTACATGCGGTTTCTTAGTTTTTTTATTTTTAATAAATTTGCAAAAATCTCAATAAAAAAAATTTCACGTTGTCATTATGGGGTGTTGTGTGTAGAATTTTTAGGGAAAAAAATGAATTGAATCCATTTTAGAATAAAGCTGTAACATAACACAATGTGGAAAAAGTTAAGCGCTGTGAATACTTTCCGGATGCACTGTATATTTTATATATCTAATTCTACATTCTTTTGAGAATTTTCCCACA
>JAFBJR010000763.1:110627-148109 GCA_016785285.1 Brachirus orientalis | reverse complement strand
GAGTGTGAGTGCACCACAGGAAATCCCCCAGCAGTCTAGGTCTATAGCAGCATAACTAAGAGATGGTTCACGTTTCCCTGAGCCAGCTCTAACTAAGCTTTATCAAAAAGGAAGGTTTTAAGTTTAACTTTAAATACAGAGACAGTGTCCGCCTCCTGAACCGACATTGGCAGTTGGTTCCACAGGAGAGGAGCCTGGTAACTAAAGGCTCTGCCTCCCATTCTACTTTTATGGACTCTGGGAACTACAAGTAAACCTGCGTTTTGGGACCGAAGTGATCTGTTAGGCTGATAAGGTGAAATTATTAGGTGAAGGATTTTAAATTGAATTCTAAACTGTACAGGGAGCCAGTGTAGAGAAGCTACCACTGGGGTGATGTGGTCACTCTTGCTAGTTCCTGTTAGAACTCGTGCTGCAGCATTTTGAATTAACTGAAGAGTTTTAATCGACCTAATAGAACATCCGGATAGTAGTGAGTTACAAGAATCTAATCTTGATGTAACAAAAGCATGAACTAGTTTTTCAGCATCCTTTAAGGATAAAATCTTTCTAATTTTCTTAATATTCCGCAGGTGGAAGAAGGCTGTTTTGGAAATGTGTTTAATATGTCAGTCAAATGATATATCCTGGTCAAAAATAACTCCAAGGTTCCTTACAGTGGAACTAGACGCCATGGTGATGTCATCTAAAGTGACAATATGGTCAGAAAGTTTGTCTCTAAGGTGTTTAGGGCCAAGTATGATAACCTCAGTTTTGTCTGAGTTTAGAAGTAGGAAGTTACAGGTCATCCAGGACTTAATGTCTTTAAGACATTCCTGGAGTTGAACAACCTGATTTATTTCTTCCGGCCTCATTGATAAAGTTGTGTATCATCTGCATAACAAATGAAAGTGTATGTTGTGCTTTCTAATAATGTTTCCTAAAGGAAGCATATATAAGGTAAAAAGTATAGGCCCAAGAACTGAGCCCTGTGGAACGCCATAATTAACTTTTGTCTGCAATGAGTCATTGTCATTAACATATACAAACTGGAATCTATCAGATAAGTATGACTGAAACCAGCAGAGGGCAGAACCTGAGATCCCCAAAGTCTGCTCCAGTCTCTGCAGTAGAATTTTATGATCAATGGTGTCAAATGCAGCACTAAGATCTAACAGGACAAGTATAGAGACCAGACCATTATCTGAGGCCAAGAGGAGGTTGTTGGTAACTTTAACTAGGGCTGTTTCTGTGCTATGGTGTAATCTAAATCCTGACTGGAAATCTTCAAACAGTCTGTTACTATGCAGATATTCACATAACTGATTCGCAACTGCCTTTTCTAGTATTTTAGAAATGAAAGGAAGGTTTGATATTGGGCGATAATTGGCTACCTCTGGGTCGAGGGTAGCTTTTTTAAGAAGGAGTTTAATAACTGCAACGCTTAATAACTGCAATAAGGATTGCTATCATATAAAATGTTCATTCTGTACATGTTCAAGAGTCTTTGTTCACAGCCATGGTTCTGTTTTCCTGGAAAGTTAGAATATTGTAGAGCAAATTTTAATCCACCATGATGGCCACTTGATCAAAACTAGAGTCTTATTAGATACTAAAAATAAAAGCAATGTCTGGGTGTTTCAAGTTTTTCATTTAATTACTTTTGTCGTTACTATCCTTATTATTTTTCCTCAGACACCCGGGTATCACCAGCGGTCTGGTAAAGGGAGCTCTGTCTGTAGCTGCCTCTGCTTACAAAGCCCTGTTCACTGGACAAGGCCCCACACAGGTCAGGACCCCATTTAATTCCTTGTGTTTTACAACTGTGCCTCTGTTTTCACTCAAAGTTGCTCTTAAGTGCTAACATTAGGTCCACCCCTGTTTGTGGTTGTCTGATGTTGGATATTTGCTGGCACCAAGTCAGATCAGATGCTACTACTCTGATACAAAATCTAAACTCTGAACAAATATGCAGCTAACATAAAACTAAAACAACCTTCCTTTTTCATATAACCTACTGTATAATCCTATGCAGCATGATTTGCCTTAGCTGAGTTACAGGTAGTTATCTGGACATTCTAACAATTTATGCTTCCATTCATGCAAATCCTTTTCACGTCAATCCATTACTTACATTTATGTTATCTTAATTTAGACACACATTTCAGTGGGAATTTTGTTGTTTCTTTTTATTTTTTTATCCTGCTATCTCATTTGTACATATGAAATAGATATGCAAAGCTTTTTTTTCAAGATGAATGTTGAAAAAAAAAAACAGAACTACCATATCTTTCAAATTATTTAAATGGTCAGTGTGTAAGAATTAGTGGCATCTAATTGTGAGACAGCAGCGTGCAACAAATAGAGAACGCCTCCACTCACCTCACCCTTTTTTCAAGCTTCAAAACAGGAAATGCTCACTCTGACTGGTCTGAAGGTACAAGATGCTGGCCTAAAGCATTATTGCTTCATTTAAATTGCTTAGACTGAAAAAATATCAGTACAATGACACGAAAAACAATTGAGACATCACATCAGCCAGCCACATTCAGTTGGCTCACAATGGAGGAAAAGCTTATCACCTCTGTGTGTTCACACTGCAGCAAACCACATTTCTCAGCCATGTCTGGTGTGGAAAATTCACGTTGCGCGTGGCGGCAGCATTATGTATAGGATATTCAATTTCTGAAAATAAATGGAATTACCTAAATGAAAATTTTAATATAGCAAAGCATTGTACAAATTAGACTTTGATTGAAATCTGTTTTTAGCTTAACCTTTATTTGGCGTGCTCTCAAACACATGAGATTTATGATTCTGTGTGTTCAGTAGCAGGTTTCATGGACTGATAAGACCTTGTTCCCATACAGCCTCCAGTCGACGAGTCCACCCAGGACACCATGATGGCTGTGTTGGTGGAGATGGGCTTCGCAGACCAGCCGTTGAACCAGCAGCTGCTGAAGAAACACAACTACAACCTGCTGGACGTGGTCAACGAGCTGGTCCAGATGACCGACAGTGACTGGTACTCCACACGCTACTGACAAAAGAGGCAAAGCAGTGGAGGAAGATGGGGAGAAAAAAGGAGATAAAACTGAAGAATCGAATAATGAGGAAAAGGAGGAGAAAGGAAGACAAGAAAGAAGTCATCTATAGTGATCAACCTTTTTTTTTCATCCTTCTGCTCATCTCTCCTCTGACTGGTTAAACTGTCCTCTCTGTGATAGTACACTGGAAATATAGCAGCAAACCTGCTGGGATGCTGCATCAGACCATGAGACAACCACTGTCTGTGGAATTACTTTTAATGTAAATGCCTTGTTAGTGAAGGAGCTACTGTATTTCCCTGCCTACTAATCAGTAGGAATAAACACATATTGTGTAGCATTTGTAAAGGTTAAAACCACATGAGTCCACATGAAAACCACATGAACATTTCTAACCATTACTTTACAGAGCTTGCTAAAATTAAGCTGTGTTAGCAGCAGAAAGTACAGGATGCAAGCAAACATACCAACATCAAGGTAAAAATGATGGTTTAAATATTTGTTACCACTGAAATGCTTTACTTAGAACCTTCCTGTTTTTGTATCCCTTTGTTTCAGGCCAGTGATTGAAATTCAAATACCAAGTATTCTTATCTGCACTTAGGGACTAGTGTCTCTTTTGTATGTAGCAAGTGAAGTCGGGGAATGTGCTTGTCAATCATAGGCAAAATAAATAGACAATTTCTTCTGGCAGGAAACACTGTTTTTCTATACACTTCGCTGCCTCCTCTGGTGATTTTGTCAATTTGGTAAATCAGAAGAAAGTATTGCAAATCCCAAAGTCCTAAATTATACATTTGAACTTTGAACCTTTGAACTGAGTGTATGAAACAACTCCTGTGTGCCATGATGTTAATTTATTTATTATTTTCTTGCATTTGTGTTTGGTTTACAATTATCCAGGCTCCACCAAGCCCATTCTCTTGTGTAATAAATGTTTACAAAAAAATATCATACACAAATATATCCTTCAAAAATGGTGCATGAGAAGGAGCCACCAATTCACGTCATAATTGGGACAGCCCATGGCACGGTGCTATGGCACATTTTGCAAATGCACACTTGGGAGCCAAAAGTGTAGCAACAAAAAAGGCATCTGGACTTAGTTTTATTTCTTGAAGAGGTTTCGCCTCTCATCCAAGAGGCTTCTTCAGTTCTGGATGAGAGGCGAAACGTCTTCAAGAAATTCATTTAAGGCTACAAAAAGCCAAAAATTTGATTTAAAATCAATTTCACACACATACAAATGCCTCTCAAAGTCATCAAAGGACTATACGTCAAAGGAATTACAATTATATATATATATTATACTTGTTATTCGTCATTACTACCTTTTTCAGTAATATTTCACTACTGCCTTTCTAGTATACAGACAAATGGCACAGACAGACAGTTACAAGTTTTGATTGAGTCTATTCTGAGTCACAAATATAGTCAGAGCCATAAAGTCAAAATATGGTTAATGGATGGATTCAAGTCTCAGTTTAGGCCTTTTACATCTAGAAAATATTATTTGTAATCCATCAGGTTATGGTTAGTCGAAACCAGAAAATGATGATAACTTGTCGAAAGTCAAGTCGACTTTTATGATATGACACTTTAATACTTTTTGCTTTACCATATACATAGGATTCATTTTTACTATGTCTGTTTTATTATGTCGCTTATTGTGGGCATTTTGCAGTCAGTGAGAAGGTCTGCTTAGTTGATATATTAGATTTTTTTTATGTCTTTTGTTGCACATGTGAGGAAGCACTATATCAACCAAAAATAGAGATTTTTATGGAAATCCAGTCAATTCATGTCCAAGCTATTTAAGTTGCTTAGGTTGATGCCAGTAAATCATTACTACAGATTATTATATACTATTATATCATCCACATTCCCCACTTAATTCCATGAGGTCCACAGAAAAGTATTTGTGTTGAAGATGCATATCTACACATTGAATGCTGTATCAAGAGCCTCTTAGATTTATTACAATGTGATGATCTGTGCTGATTTAGGTATTTAAGATTGTGGGTTTTTTTTTTCCATTAATATTATTTTTATTTTATTTTATTTTTTTCCATTTCTGTCATCATCACTGGAGAATATCAAACCCATATTGCTGTACCGTATGCATAACCTGCTGTAGATGGTGAATGGAAACAGAAACACATTCCCCTGTATGACTTTATTGTATATGCACACAACCTTTCTCCAGTGTTCTTTAAGTGCGCCCTTGTTTCAGTGTTGTCGGTCTAAATATGTGTATTTTAACTGCTCTTCTATGAATACATAAACTATAAATCATCACTATATTTTTGTTTAGACCTTTTTAAACAATGAAACAATGTTGAGTACCATATAGTTCAGTGTTTCCCAAACTTTCTACACGAGGAACCACTTTTTAAAGATGACAAAATATTGGGATCCAAATCACAATATAAATTATGATGACAGCAAATTGTAGAGACTAATTTATGTGTAAAACTTAATATCGTCAAACAAATACCAAACAATTTCCAAAAGATCTTTGAAAAATTAATTAAACTTCTTTAATGCATCTTGCTTAAAATGTACAGTATATATGTAAATCTTAACTATAAAGTTGGGACAGTTTTACAAATTTGGGAATGAGAATGATTTGTAATATAGTACATAATATAGTCTATAAACCATTAATTTCCTATAGCGGTCATTTTTGACTGGGAATACCAAAGATGTGTCTAAATCCAATGAACGTGATGATCAGGCATTTCCTTTGTTCAAATCTTAGGTCTTAATAAAAATAAATACTATGCTGTAGGAATAGTTTTAAATTGTCGGATTGGACTGAACACTTGAGGACCAATAATTTAATAGAATCATGTCTGTCATGCATTGGTGTTCCCAACAGTCAAGCTACTTACCTCATGTAGTTTGCTGTTTAAACCTCTGAAGGTTGGTGCACTTCCTGGAATCACATTGAGTTAGTCAGAGGACAGATATAAGCACCTGCTTTTGACTCTTCCATCATGTACATGAAGAGTCTGTGGTACTAATTGCACCCAACGACTCTGCTTTGAACGTCACAGCAGAACACTGATAACGGATAGCAGATTTAAAATCCGATGGTCTTCTAGAGGAGCTACCCAGTTGTCCAAATTTGCTTGCCATATAAATTCTTCAGAGGGATACACACACAAACAGCATAGCAACACGTCTATGGTGAAAAATGAAACAGTACTATGTGTACGACTGATTTACTGTGAAACAAATACTACAGAAGTATTATTAATGCTAAAAGTAGCAGTGTTTGTACGGCCCATGTCATGGTTGGTGAGGTTGCTCTGAGTTTTCAAGATGGGAATCCAAGTTCGGGGGTGGGGGGTCGGGGGGTCCTTGCACAAGAACGACCAAAAATTCTGACTTCTGACCACAAATGGAATCCACCATTCACCCCGCTGTATGAATATGTGAGTGAATGGGTGAATGGCAAAACTGTAGTTTAAAGTAGCTTCGAGTGGTCAACAAGACTAGAAAAGTGCTATACAAATACAGAATTTATCATAAATCCAATGCCTCACGCTCCAGCCAAGATCTTTCCGTACTCCGCTTTAGCTTGCCCCACACTAAAGGATTTTCAAATCTGACTCAATTTTAAAAATGTAGGAGACCAGAGACCCAACAAACTTTGTAACCGATTTTCAATGTTTTAATCCTAAGAAAGCACAGACAAGATGATCCAGGCAAGACACAGGACCACGCACTTGTCATTTAATCAGATAATTTCAGGGAGCAGACGAGGATGCAGACTGTCACTATCGTCTTCTGACAGCTGTTGTGTCTGTGCAATGTTTTGTGCTGAAAACCTCTGTGGATGAAGTCATGGCTAAGATGATGGAATCAACTTGGCTTGTACAAGTTAACAAAAATACACATCATCCCTTTCCCAGTCAAGTCGCTGTCATTGGTTGTTGCAGGGTTCTGCTCATGCCCTGAGTTGTTGTTCAGTCATAAATATCAAACATTTGATACTCACAATTTGCAATCGGGAATACTCTGATGCATTAAAATTGTATCTGTTAATCTTAACAATAGAGAAAAATTTGCCAGATAATTAGTTCAAACTATTCTTAAATCAAAAGGCACCCACAATTGTTGGAAGTGCCAGATGGGGACAGAAATCTAGCCAAGTAGTGTGAGGCAGGCATTACATGGCCAGGATCACATGATTACACTTCAGTCACCAGTTTTGTGTAATGTGCTAAGGTGTAGTGACTGGTGCTGCTCTTCTTCCAGCAGGGCACATTAAGAGCATATGTACAGGACATTATTTCCAGACGTTAACTTGATTCAAAACTGTGTGTAACAATGTGAACTGTGTTTTTTTGTTCCTTCACACATGTATGAATAGATCCAGAATTTTGTAGTTAAAATCAATGACTATCAGCTTACTTCATGAGTTTACAGGTTAGGAATATGAGATTGTTTACAGTGTATATTTTCTTTCTCTCTTTCTCTCTGAATGCTTGAAGGCTGTGGTTGTTGCATTACCAGGTTAGTTATGTGGTGATTGAATTTGCTCTGCTGTGTGTGTGTGTGTGTGTGTGTTAGTGTTATATCCTCTTTTAAAAAATGTCATCAGATTGTTCGGAGATTGTCTTTTTATTTGCACATGAGAGAAATGAAAGGCCTTGTGGATGGAGTTGACCATATTTGTCAAATAAAAGAGCACCTATAAGACTATGATGAATTTTGTGCTCATACCAGTACTTTTATTTTAATCAAAACATTACATTTATTATAAATAATCTTTATTTAAATTAATAAATAAAAATAGAGAGGGAGGACATTAAGATTCAGATTTTGAGATTATATTAAATAAAGCTTTGATGGAAATTAACATCGCAATTAACAAAATTCTAAATCAAATATAGGCTGGAAACTTGTGACTATGATGTTAAAACTGATTGCATGGTGTTATAGTGATGAAAAATGATAACCATTTGTCATACATTGGTCCCAAATGTTCATTTCTTATTCTCTTGCCTGCCAGGACATAGTTTTCATGACAAAAATGTCAAATCAGTTCATGATACAATGGAACTTTATGTTTTTCTGTATGTAGAATGCTATGTGTAAATATCTTGTACAACTCCATCTCAAACAAACTTGAATTATCATTTCAATGTGTTATAGTTTAATAAAAAAGAAAAAAAGATTATTATAACCGTACCTTTAATTTTTAAAAAAAAGGAAGGGAAGAAAGAATTTGACTAAGGAAAGTAAAAATGCTCATAATTACAGAAAGACTCCTGAGGCGAGAGAGCCTGCAGGGTATTTTAACCTCCAAAAGTAAAACCTCTAAGTCAGGGGTCGCCAACCCGGTGCCCGCGGGCACCGCGTCGCCCGGGTGTTATCAAAGTGGTAGCCCTTTGCATTACTCAGTGCCCTTGAAGTAGCTCTCAGTTTCAAAAAGGTTGGCGACCCCTGCTCTAAGTAATGACAAATTAGGATATGGTTCTTAGTTATGTACACGTACAAACAAATAATTCAATGCAATTTTTTTTTTCTTAAGATCATTAAAAAAATGTATTTAATGGGTTCACACCAAAAGAACAGACATAATTTAAGTCCACAAGTATGTGTTTTTGTTCAGTCTCACCATTAGATGTCACTAATTCTCACCCAATGGACCTTTGCGAGTGCTCTTTGTTGGGTCACAAAACATCAAAATTGAGGAAACTGTTCCCTTTAAAATGTACTTACAGTAACATTTCTTAAGCTAAAAGTACACATAAGAGGTATTTAAAACCTCTTCCGGATTATCAATGATAGCTTTATTTTGAAAGCTGTCACAGGAAGTGCTCGAGTGGCTGTATTTCGTAGGAGTGCGGCTGCTTTCAGTCCAGCTCGGCTCGGCTCACGTTAGCTGCACCGTATTGACAGGAAGACAGAAAGACAGGGGGATACGGGGACAGATGATGAGGACATCTGGAGACAGAAGCAGCTGAGCGGCTGAGGTTAGTCCTGTGTTTGAGTGAGAAACACTGAAAAGCGTGAAAGCAAAGTGCAACATGTTTTTAATCATGTCGTTTTGTCACTTACTCACTGACAGCAAAGTATTTACGAAAAGACGCCATATCTGTGTACAGTGTAGGCTGCGTCACGTTGGCTCCGCTGCGCTTCAGTCGTTTCGCTTTACTCATGGGTAAATTAAGTTAACTTAGTGTCGGCTGGTAAAACAAAGTGCGTAGTTCAGGCCTCAAAATGAGTCCGTGAACTCAGCAGTTTTCATCCGCTATAAATAAATTTTATGACACCACTCTCACTCACTCACTCACTCACTCACTCACTCACTCACTCACTCACTCACTCACTCATTTTCTACCGCTTTATCCACCTGTTTCGTAAACATTAACACAGTGAACGCAACCCTTTTATTTAAAAGAAATGTATCTGTAATAGCTTTGGGCGAAATGGGGGGAAATTGTATTAATGTACTTTATCTATCTAAAACGAATTAATATTTCTGTAAGCAATTTTGTGGATTCCATATATTTGTGTGTATATATATATATAAGTCATCACATATTCCTTATCGCAATCTGTGGATATACAAAATCGAAGACCATATCTTGTCTCATTTCATGATATAGTATAGTATAGTATGTATTGCTTAGCCCTAATCTGTCAGTGTTTCAAGATAATGTCTTCATACACATGAAAACCCCCCAAAACAGCTCCAAATGCTGTCTTACTGTATGTATGCCATGTTTGTGGCACTGTAACATCACAAAAATACAACAAAAAGGTAGAAGACATGGATCGTGTGCATTAATGCTGCATTCCACTCGTGGTTGGAACTAACTTGGAAGCATGTTGTATATATTTCCAAGTAAATCAGTCGTGCACATAGTGTAGAGTGTTGTCATCGACTGGTATTGCTCACTCCCACTCACTCATCTTCTACCGCTGTTAAAGGGCTATTCTCATACCTTATTCACATGGAAATAGAATGTTCCCTAGTCTATAGTTTTCATTTTTTGGTCTTAAATAGTTATCTTTAAACACATTCTCAAGAAATGTCTTCATGCACACAAACTGCCCAAAATGTCTCTAAGTGCTGTAGTTTACATGCCAAGCCTGTGTGTGGCTCTATAACTAGCCAACAAAAGTCACATCTGTTTTGTTTTTTTTAAATCTAGAACTTTTTTTCCAAATTGCCTTAAACTCTGAATTTTAAATTCGGAAAAAATAGACTCAGGAATCTAAGATGATTGGCACCATACAAACACTGCTAATTTTACCATTAATAGCACCTCCGTCGTATATGTAAGTCAGCCATACACACAGTGTAGAGTAGTGGTGGAAGGGGATTGTTGCACTGAAATACCTGTTGTTATTATATTTTGTGTGGCGATATCACTTTTGAGACACCAAGTATAGATTTTTTAGCATCTGATTTTTTAAATGATGTAACAAATAAACATTAAACCTTTAACAGATTAGCATAAAAAAAAAATCAACTGACGTTTCAGTCCACTAGATGATGCCAGGTGTATATCACGATATATAATTTAGCAAATATCTTCTCAGTATTTTGCAATATCATGATAATATCATATCATGATTTAAATATGTTGATAATATTGTATTGTGGTGTCTCTGGCGATTCCCACCCCAGTATGAAGTGTTGTTATTGCCTGGTATTGCTAACAGTAGCTAGCCCGAGATGCATTTGCATTTTCGACCACTAAACTGGAACTCGATGAACTCGGGATTGATGTCACTCCCATTTCTGACTTCCAAGCTCTACATTACAAGCTTGTGCGCCATGTGCAAACTCCAAACACATAAAGAAGAAGATGATAATGACAATAAAGATAGTGGCAGCAAATGCAAGAGCATGAGGTAGGGCCATAACGTCATTGTTTTCTCAAAGTTGCTTATGGGTTGTATAAAGCAAAATGCAAGGGTGCCCTTTTGAGATTTTTTCCACTGTGGGACCTGTTTTCCAAAAATAGCATTTTAGGGCTCCCAAAACAATGGTTCTGCATTGTGAAAGAAAATTCTAATATTTGGCCATCTCGTTCTGATTTATTACTGAAAAATTCGCATGACCCACTTTAACTTTAAGAGCCACATTTAGTTTCACACACGAGGCCTTCTCATAGGGGGGGGGGGGTAATAAGACAGAGAAAATATGTGTTCAAACTCACCTCTGTCGAGCCTTAGATAATGATGGTACAGACCAGATTGTTGCAAAGAGAGAGAAAGCACAGTTCAGCTTGACCCATATGCACTGTCTCAAAGTTTAGAGTACAAGTTTGACTTTATGTGGCAGCTCTGCCAAGCTGCTCGTCACAATCTGAGGTGACGTCCAGGTCCGACTGTAATCATGTGTGATGTTGCCTCTGTTCTTGTCAGTGCTGAGCTGTCTTTAAATAAATTCATCCAGCTTAACTCATCGATGACTCCAGAGACTCCTACAAGCCTTTTGCTATAATGCATGGCAATAAAATTGCTTACAGGCATTATCCTTATCAAATAAGATACATTTTTATGATATCTTTCATTTTTTTTAGTTTTAATAGTCATTCCACAGGGCAGCCCATAACCAAGTAGAAAGGGAACTTGCCTTGAGACCATAAGGTTGGCAGCTCGAGTCCCACCAAGTCAATGGCTTGATAACCCTTGAGCAAGGTTCCCAGTCCATTGCTCATTGTTAACTGGATACTCTAAATTGACCCCAGCCACGAGGGCTATATACAGTGTACTCCAAGTGCCAGTCCAAAGGATAAATGGGTTGGTTGCGTCAGGAAGGGCATCTGCCAAATCACGTATGGATCATTTGCTGTGGCAACCCCTAGACAAGGAGGAGCCAAAAGAAAATCAAACTAGTCATTTCACAACTGCTGTAACAGGAAGAAGTGACACTTCACACATGCATTTCCGATAATAGATCAAGTAATGACAGTCCCCATCTGGCAGATATTAAAAAATAACTTTCAAGATCAAAGCCTTGGTTTTATTAAACAGTCACTATTAAACAGTACACTAAACAGTCTGCAGTCTCCAAGATTTTGCAGCGTAAGACCCTGTATGAGCTAATTACCCCCCCCCCCCAGACCAAGCCTTAGCCACTCTCACTTTCATGCTTTCATTTTCAGTAGACTAGATTATTGTAATGGTGTCTTTACAGTGCTTAACAAAAAAATCAATCAGGCAGCTGCAGCGGGCCCAGAATGTCTCATTTAGGGATAGAATTCAAAATCTTGCTTTTGGTCTACAAATCTTTGAGTGGTCTTGGACCAAAATACATCTTAGACCTATTAGTTCCCTACAAAGCATCCAGAGCCTTAAGATCATCGGGGACTGATTTACTCTGTGTTCCCAGAAGCAGAACAAAACAAAGTGAAGCAGCATTCAGTTATTCTGCTCCACACCTGTGGAACAAACTTCCTGGCTACCTGAAATCTGCTTAGACTGTCAGTTCATTTAAATCAGGCCTGAAAACATTATTGTTTACTGCAGCTTTTTCTTAAATTCTTAAATAATCATTTTAGTTATCAATTCATATCACTTTCATCACTTATGAAAGTTTAGAGGAAGATTTAAACTTCAGTTTCCAATCAAAAAAGCATAAAAAAGAGATAAAGCATAAAATATGGTATATTCTAAAGATGCTAGATTGAAGACTGAAGCTGACATAGATTTTATTAAATAGCCATATATATACGTATCTGCTGGAAGTCATAGCAGTGTCCCCACAAATATCTGAATTATCCCTTAATAAGCCTTGGGAAGGGATATCTGTTTCAGTGTAGGAAATTACTCACACATACACAACTCCTATGCAGAGATTTTGAGATGCCAAACAAAATGTGAAATTAGTTTTTGTTCTGTTGCAGCTGCCTTGTATCTGACATGTTGTCCTTTGTTTTAGGATGGGGGCTGTTTTTAGCAGCTGTGGCCAAAACAATGACCACATGCCAATAATTGAGAATGATGATGGGAAGAGGAGGAGCTCTAGCGGGAGACACTGCTCAGGAGAGACCGTTCCCTGTCCGACCTGTCAAGGCACAGGGCGTATACCGAGAGGTACTGAAACATTTCTGGAGTCTCCATTGATATGATCTATTCTGATCCATTATGTCCACAGCTGCTTTACAAAATTTGTTCTTTGAAGCTGAACATTTTGACTTTTTGTTTACAGTATAATAAATTGCGTAGTTTGATATCCAAAACAATGATGAGAATATTGTTCAACCCTGTCACATCTCACTGTATATTTTTTATATTTGATTATTGATATATAGGATGATATAAATCAAATCAGTATTTTTGTAAGGCTGGGTGATATGGCTTATAAATAATATCAGATTATTTTGGAGATATATGTGTATTTATAGCTGCACACAGGTTGTTTCTCTCAACTCATAAAAAGTTTTCTTTCGAGATGTTTGTGCTTCTTGAAGGAGAGTGACAATACACTGTAAAATATCTACTATTGATGATCTTTATTACATGGTATTAAAATACACTTATTACCTTTCATTTCAGATTCTTTAACTTTTTAATGTTAAATGAAAGATACTTACATGTGTAAGAAACAATGAAATTTACCGTAAATGTGGTCAAATTCTGCTAACACAAATAATTAGGCTTAAAAGTGTTATTAAGAAGTGTTACGTTTTTAAAATGTACTGTTGTCAATTCCATGTATTGTTAAATCAAATGTAAATTATAATATGTAGTGTAATTCACAAATATATTCATTATAATAAATATGATGATTATCAATGCCACAAGAAGAGTTGTCACAGATACCTTACTTATATGAATGAAAATAAAAATGTATATCTTGATTCATATAAAATATAATATTGATAATGTGCCCAGCCCAACTCTCTAACACAAATGTATTAAATGAATCTGGTAATATGTTCTCAGTTAACATGCAAAACCATGATTCACTGTGTGTGTTTCAGGTCAGGAGAGTAAGCTGGTGGCTGTTATTCCCTGTAATGACCAGAGGCTGAGGCCCAGGCACACGTAAGCACAATATGCAAATGAATTTCCCTTTACAGGTTATTAAAGTGGTAGTGTATGTTTTGGAACACTAATTCTCACTCACACATCTTTGTGTTTTCCATTTTATCTTGCCTCAGACAAAGTCTTTTCCTTATCTTGGAATTTTGTTTTTGTAAAGGTCTCTCTCCCCGCACCAAAGTCCAAACAGAAAATCTCTGATTTTACATCACAGCACAGAGGAGTTGTTGATCCATTGTTGCCTCTATCTTAATGTTCAAATGTGTTATCTCGTGACTAAGGTGTTTAAAGTCCTTTGTTTGGGTTTACTGAAGTGACTCAAAGTTATGAAATGAAGCTTAAAATTATGATTTTCTCTATGGACTTTAGTGTGGGAGAGTGAGCCATTAACACACTTAATGCCACTAACAGTGAGATAAAACATATTCTTAAGATGATGTAGACTTATGTAGGCAGAGATTTTAGGAAGTGAGTCCTAAAGTCCTCTCTCAAAGAACTTGAAATATTCCTTTAACTGAAAAATCTAGCATCTAACATCAGATTTCTCTCTCTCTCTCTCACTGAGTCTGAGTGGTGGCGGAGAGTGTCGGAGTGTGATTTGGAGAGTGGATGTGCTCCTTTTTTTGAAGGTTTGCTTTTTGGTGTTTCACGGGTGTTTTTCACAGTTTTGTTCTGTTTCAAGTTTCTCAATCACTGGTGGGGTGCAGGGCGGGGGGGGGGGGGGGGGGACTGATCAGCTCTTGTGTTCGGTAGTAACCGGCACGCTGTTCGGTGGCATGGCCGCTAGCGGCAGTAACAATGGAACCAGGGGTTTCAGGAATCTTTCCCGGCGGCATTAAAATACCGGTCGGTGTGGATCACTCGGTGGAGGAGTGTCGTCTGGCGGTTGGGGAAGTTGTGGGATACGATAGTTTGAAGGCAGCATCTAGGATGAGTGGTGCTGTCGTGATTTTTCTTGATTCAATAGACAAAGTTGGTATCGTGGTTGAGCGAGGAGTTGTTTTGAGAAATACGTTTGTCCAAGTGTTCTCCCTGGTTAATCCAGCGAAATGAATCATATTGTCCAATTTACCACCTTTCATCAGTGATGCGGTTTTGGAGAGAGAGCTTTTACGGCACGGTAAGATAGTGTCTGCAATGAAAATGCTCCCGTCGGGTTGTAAATCGCCGAAGTTGAAGCATGTTGTGTCCTTTAGACGGCAAGTGTTCATGGTTATAAATAATGACGAGGATGAGCTTAATGTTGTTATGAAGTTTAAAGTTGATGGGTTTGATTACACAATTATTGCGACTACAGAGACGATGAAGTTGTTTTGGTTGCGGGCAAGAGGGGCACTTGGTGCGCAACTGCCCGGATAGGGTGCCGCAGCCTGTGCCAAGCGCACAGGGCGCGCAGAGTGAGAGTCAGGCAGACAGTGGAGGTCAGGCAGAAAGTGGGAGTCAGGCAGACAGTGGGAATCAGGCAGACAGTGGAGGTCAGGCAGACAGCGGGAGTCAGGCAGACAGTGGAGGTCAGGCAGAAAGCGGGAGTCAGGCAGACAGCGGCAGGCAGACAGTGGAGGTCAGGCAGAAAGCGGGAGTCAGGCAGACAGCGGGAATCAGGCAGACAGTGGAGGTCAGGCAGACAGCAGGAATCAGGAGGGGCAGAGGGAAACAACAGCCCAGGAGCCTGGCATAGATGCGCGGCAGGACAGAGAATGTGCAACCACATCTGCGGCAGTAGACAGTGAGCTGAGTCAGATCAGTGTTGGAGAGGGACAGGAGAGATGAATATTGACGAGCTTGTAGATGGTGGGGAGAAAAGTGTACTGGATGATGGAAACATTTTCAAAGTACCATCCTCTAAGAGGAAAACAAGGAGAGACTCAGGAACAGTTAAATCAAAGAAAGGAAGGAAAAGTGATATAGACGGTTTCTCTGATACTGACAGTGAGCGTGAGTTTTCAGATGCGTCTATTTCTGATGACCAGAAGAGTAATGGCTACAGTCTTGAGCAAATCCGAAGTTTCCTAGAAGTGACCAAAGGGAAAAGAGATGTGGCTGTGGATGATTTTTTTCCAAACCAGTCGCTGTTTATTCAATCTGCTCAGTGGTTAATGAGACAGAGAGGTGCTGATGGGCTGATGGACACAGAGATTTTTCGTCTTAGGAAACTGGTTTATAATGTGAAAGCACAACGCTATAATTGAATCAAAAGGTTTCATATATTTTTTTTTTTCCTGATCACCTTATGTTTGGCCATGAGTAGTTTCAGAAATGCATCTCTAAATCTTAATGGAGCAAGACATGTTAAGAAAAGAACAATGTGCTATGATCTTTTAAAGACAAAATGTATTGATATTGCTTTTGTTCAAGAAACCCACAGTAATAATGAAAATGAAGTTGAATGGAAGAGGGAATGGGATGGGAATATTGTTTTAAGTCACAAGAGCACAGTGAGTGCTGGGGTAGCAATCCTTTTTTCAAAGAGTTTTCTGCCTATTTCTTTTGATTTACAAGAGATTGTTAAAGGGAGATTAATTAAAGTGGTTGCTAAATATGAGAAGTCCACCCTAGTCTTATTAAACGTATATCCTAGCAAACGACACATTTTCCTAGAAGAATTAGAAAACGCCTTGTCAAATTGTGCCTCAACAGATATTTTAATTGTAGGAGGGGATTTTAACTGTACTACTGATGATCTGGACAGGAATCATTTAGAACCCAATGCTCAATCAAGGAAGATGTTGAAACGGATTATTGAGACTTATGAGTAGATTGATGTGTGGCGTTCTAAGCACAGGGACACGAGGCAGTATTCCTGGGCACACAGCAAGGATAACTGTATCTCTTTACCAAGGCTGGACAGATTTTATTGTTTTAAACATCAAGTGCAAATTTTTAGATCTTGTTTCTTGTGTCCAGTAGTTTTTCAGATCACTGTATGGTAATAGGAAATGTTTTCGTAAATGGGGTCAACCTTAAGAGTGCTTACTGGCACTTTAGCACTGTGCTGTTAAATTATGGGCATTTTAGAGAATGTTTTTGTTTTTTTGGCAACAATGGAGGTCTGCAAAGTCCCAGTTTTCATCTTTACAACAATGGTGGGATGTTGGCAAAATACAGATACAACAGTTTTGTAAACAATACAATTTTAATGTCACAAGAGAGACCACCCAGTCGATTAGAGAGCTACAGACTAGTATAATGGAGTTGCAGAGTTTAAGTGCTTCCACAGGAGATCGAGGCCACATTCAGGCGCTCAAGGTCAAAGAGGCTACTTTGGCGGATCTGCTGGGGCTTAGAGCACAGGGGGCATTGGTTCGATCATGTTTTCAAAATATTTCTGAAATGGATGCTCCATCTAAGCTCTTCTTTAACCTTGAAAAGAAGAATGGTCAGAGCCGGCTCATTCATTGCCTTCGATCAGTTGATGGGAAGGATCTCACTGAATCATCTGACATAAGGAAAAGAGCTGTGCAGTTCTTCTCCCAACTCTATGCCAGTGAGTACAAAGAGGATCAGCTGATGTCTGAGTTTTTTTTTGACAATCTGCCACAGATAGCAGCACAAGACAGCACACAACTGGAGGGTCCGCTGAAAATGCAGGAGCTGCAGGTGGCGTTGATGAGTATGGAAAATGGCAAAACTCTGGGTTTGCATGGTCTTCCTGTTGATTTCTATAAGTCCTTTTGGTCCATATTAGGGGAGGACTTGTTTGAGGTCCTAAGTGACAGTGTGTCCGGGGGTAGATTGCCTCTCAGCTGTCGGAGAGCAGTCCTTACCCTTCTCCCTAAAAAGGAGACTTGTGTGAGATCAAGAACTGGAGGCCAGTGAGTCTGTTGTGTGCTGACTATAAAATCCTCTTAAAAGTGTTGGCAAATATGTTTAAAAAGGTGATGGAGCAGGTTGTTCACATTGATCAATCATATTGTGTCCCTGGCAGATCTGTTAGAGATAATATTTCATTAATTCGGGATTATTTGGATATCTCTAGACTATTGGATTTAAAGTTTGGTCTGATTTCTCTTGACCAAGAGAAAGCCTTCGATCGGGTGGAACACAAATACCTTTGGAAAACTCTTGAGGCTTTTGGTTTCCCCCCTGTTTTATTGCCTTGACGGAGACTCTTTATAGTGACATTGAAAGTGTATTGAAAGTTAATGGTGGTTTAAGTGCTCCTTTTGCTATAGAGAGGGGTATTTGGCAAGGTTGTGCAATGTCAGGTATGCTGTATTCTATAGCCATTCAACCTATGTTATGTCAGGTGAGAAAACAATTAATGGGAGTAAAACTAAGGGATACTTTTTTACCCTTGCATCTTTCTGCATATGCAGATGACATTATGGTGGCTGTAAATGGTGAAAGTGACGTTGAGAAGCTAGTAAAGATTACAGAATGCTATGGTAAAGTCTCCTCTTCTAAGGTAAACTGGGAAAAGAGTACGGCATTGATAGTAGGGAAATTCAATTCAGTTCAATTCAATTCAATTCAATTTTATTTGTATAGCGCCAAATCACAACATACATTATCTCAAGGCACTGTACATAATAAGGCCAAAACCTTTACAATATTACAAATGGCAGGGGAATGAGCCTAAGTTACCTGCTGGTATTAAGTGGTTGGGTGATCAGTCAGAGGAATTGAAAAACTGGGAGGGAGTTGTAGAAAAGGTGGAGGGGAGGTTAAAGAAGTGGAGGTGGCTGTTACCCTGAATTTCGTATAGAGGGCGTACACTTATTATTAATAACTTGGTGGCCTCTACTTTGTGGCATCGCCTGGCTGTAATAGAACCTCCAGCAACTTTATTAGGGAAATTACAGAGTATTATTGTCGATTTCTTTTGGGATAGATTACACTGGATACCTCAGAGTGTCTTATTTTTGTCAAAAGAGGATGGTGGGCAGGGTTTAGTACATCTAGCCAGTAGGAAGGTGGCTTTTAGATTAATTTTTTTGCAGAGGTTTCTCTATGGCCCGCCAGATTTACCATTGAGACAGGTTGCCAATTTTATCTTTGGACAAATTGGTGAGTTAGGTTTTAGGAAGGCACTGTTTTTTATGGATTGTTCAAATTTGACAGATGGAAACAGGCAGACTGGGCCGTGACGCCTCCTTATATTGGCTTCTGAGGGAGCCAATTCTTAGGGGTGCTCGGCTAGGAGTTGCCTGGGAAGAAGCACCACTGATGTATGAGACTTTTAAGGACAAGGGCATAACAACATTCCGGCATCTGCTGGAGCTGGCAGGAGCTCACTTGGACAATGCTGCAACTCTGGCACAAAGGCTGGAGGTCCGATCTGTTCGGGTGATCGGTCTGGTGTTGGACAGTTTCAGGAAGGTGCTGTCGAGTGAGGAGAGGACGCTGCTGCAAGGATGGTTTGCTGGACAACTGACACCTGATGATTCTGATCCTTTTCCCAGGTTGTGTATTAGGCCTAAACTTATAGACTGTGGGGGTTCCCTGCTGGATAGGGTCAAACGTGGATGCCACTGGACTCTGTGGTAGTAGACACACCTTGGAGGGACCATTTTAAAATGGGTTCAGAGGTGAAACCTGTATGGGGCTTGCTTTATAAACCACCATTAACAAAAATACTGGAGACTTGCAGTGGCGAATTTTACATGGGATTGTGGCAGTGAATGCTTTTGTGTCACTGTTAAATCCAACAGTCTTAGATCAGTGTCCTTTTTGTCCTGTCAGAGAGACTATATTTCACTGTTTTGTACATTGTTCGAGGCTATTGTCTCTTTTTGGAGCACTTCGCACTTTATTGCTGTCCTTTAAAGAGCAGTTTACTGAACAAATGTTCATTTTTGGCTTTTCGTATGGTAAGAACAAGAAGAAGAAAGGTCGATTATTGAATTTCCTGTTTGGTCAGGCAAAGTTGGCTATCTATTTAAGTAGAAAGGAAAAGTTGGACAGAGGGCAGAGGTGTGATTGTTTACTAATTCTCAAGAACTTGGTTAAAGCACGTATTATGTTGGAATACAGATATTATTTTAAGATGAAGGATGTGGGAGCTTTTCAGAATGTGTGGGATTATGATGGTGTACTTTTTTCTTTTAATGAACTGGAAATGACTTTTGTTGATGTGTTACTAGCTAATTTTTATTAGTTACAATTTTTTTCATTGTTTGATTTATTTGATTTGATTTGTTTTTTTGTTTTTTTTGTTGGATTGTGCAGTTTGTGGTGTAAAGGTGATTTTTTTGTGAATAAATGATTGGTTAAAACTCAAAACTCTCTCTCTCTCTCTCAGGAAGCTGTATGTAGCAGTGTCTGTTGGTGTGTGCCTGCTGATCAGCACTCTGGTGTTGTTCTTCCTGTTCCCTCGCTCCGTCCTCTTGTCTCCTGTCGCAGTGAAGTCGTCTTTTGTTTACTTCACAGAGAAGGATGTCATCATCAACATCACGGTGGGTAGAAAGATTTAGCCAGTGTAATATTTACAACCAAAAACACCTGAAATAAGTCGTCTTGAAAAGAAAAGTTTCCACCCAAGGGAGATTAGAGGTCTGTTCTCCAGAGGTCTGCCGACTGGGTTCCTATTTACCTTTGGATCTTTGTCAGTCAGGTCAAGGTTGGGTCCTGCAGGTTTTAGGTCTGTTTAACATTACTGGTAGTAACTGTAGTACTAGTAAGGCTAGTAACTAGTAAGGCATTAGAAGATACGGTCCTGGTCCTGTTGGACCTCACTAAATAAATATCTTTGTTATACTGCTGAAAACTGTATAATATATCAACTTAAATGTAAGGAAACACAGCTTACAAGCCATTGCAGAGACTTATAGACTGAAATAAAATCCTGGTGTTGACAACCATGCAAAAACCTAGAGCAGACAGTAGAAAGATACACAATATCTAAAAGGGACTTTTTTCTCTCCACTCCCCCCTAGTGCTTGCTCATTGTGTGAACTATTGGGTTTCTTTTCTCTCTGTAATATTGTAAAGGTTTTGGCCTTACTATGTACAGTGCCTTGAGATAATGTATGTTGTGATTTGGCACTATACAAATAAAATTGAATTGAATTGAATCTAGATTCTGGTCGAGATTCTGGTCGAGTTACTGCAAAGGTTGCTAGTCACTTGGTTAAATTCCTGTGTTGAAAACTAGGGATGCGGAATGTTTACTGGATGAAAATAAAGAACAGAAAATGTGGGTCGATTGATAGGATGGGACACAAGTCTTTTGATTGACTTTCAAGCAATTAAATAATTTATTCATCCACAATTATTCTTCCTCCCTTCTTTCTAGAACATGTTGAATATCACCAACAACAATTTTGCGCCAGTGCAGGCCTATAATCTGTCAGTGCAGGCCCTCAACTTTGAGACGGTGGTGGGAACGGTTTCCATTAAGAATGTCACCTCTGTCCAGCCTCGGTCCGTCAAAACGGTGAGACACCCATACCCCATAGAGACGCACAGGTTCATGTGGAAGATTAGTAGTTGTGACACTAATAGCATAGACCAACATTGAAGTAGCTTAGAATTCCACTTTGTTAATCCTTTTCATCTTTAAATTAGTGTTAATACTACAGGGAGGAGGAATGACTTGCCTCTGCCTTTCTCTCCTCACAGTATTCCTTCTTGATCCCCGTCAACCTGACAGACCCTGACCTGAAGTGAGTCTGCACTTTATTAACAGTACAATTTTATTACAACTTGTCAGCGTTCATTAAGAGCCTCTCAAAGTATGAAGACTTAGTAGTGTTACAGAATGCAGAACAAGAAAGAAAGGATTATTGATGTGGTTTCAGCTCTGCAAATATAAATAGTCTCTGTGTTGAATTCTGATCCCTGCCAATGTGTTTGACAATGATAATTTAAGACAGTGGTTCCAAAAGTCAGGGATGTGTGTGTTTAATAAATAGGGGTATTTAAGGTAAAACTAAAGAAAACAGAAAGTTACTGTGTGTTGGACTGCAATAAAACAACTGTGCCAGCTAAAACTTATTGGATTTTACCTTAATGTCTAATAGAGGTAAGCAAGATACATTGTCTAAGGTAATATCGTGATTTTTGTTTTAAAGATACGCAAATTGATGTTATCAAGTATTTTAATATTTCACAAAAACTGATGGAAGCACAGCAAATGTGTGCAGCAGTGAGCATGATCTAGTGTCGCATGATCACTAGTGAGCCTACGTGAGCAAATGACAGGTTAGCCATGTGTGGTTATGCTAATAGTGAGAAAACATGGAGACACTAGCCCCTGCAGCAAAGTCTTTCAAATTTTTTTTTATTTGCTCTTTCTTGTTTGCTGCACAATTTACCTTATACCAGAGCATTTTTTGTTATTATTGATAGATTAAAATTGGTATTGAAAAAAATGATCATTCAGCAATTGGTATCAAAGTTCAGATATCAATACCATAAAGTACACTTTTAATTATTACCCAGCCCTATCCTTCAAACAGGTAGGCATTTCACAATAAAAGTTTTGTGGTTTCTTTGCTTTATTTAACAAAGAAATCATTAAAACTGAATAATATTTGTTTGTGTTCAAAACAAGACATTTGAAAACATCACTTATTTGGAGGTTTGGGAAACACCAAAAAAACATATATTGACAATTCAACTAAAGAGATAATCAAGAGATTAATTGATTATTAAAAAAAGTGTCACTTGCAGTCCAACATGTGAAAGACATAGACGTTGAAACAAGGGATTAATTTTTAATGTGGACAGCAATTTAAAGTTTATTCCGGTGTATTCAGTGTATCCGGTTTCCTGTACAAGATCTGGGGAGGTTTAGGTTTTTAACTCCACTGAGTGTTAATGCTGCCACACACTAACAGAACCTGTTAGACTTGCTAACCTGGCAGCGAACAAGTTAGCTTTGCCTTCCTGGTAGATAATATGTTCAAACTCAGGTCAAAGTATGTCTTTGTGGTCATGTGGCTGGTGCTGTGGGTCTCTAACTTGGCCGTTCACTGCCCCTTTCTACTCTTTAGTAACTACTGCAAGAAGGCTTCACTGGCTGTCCACATCCTGTATCTGCATCTGCAGTAAGTGTTCCAGATGTTTCTTATGCTCTTCACACACACATCACAGACAAGTGAATGACTTCATATTTGTGAAACTGGGCAAACGAGGAGGTTTTTGAAGGTAAATTGATGTGGACCTGACATGTTATCATATGGATAGATTTGAAGTAGCACATTTTAGGATTTGCTCTTGGGTCCCCCCTACAGTTGGTAAAAGCATACCATTTGTTACAACTGGTGTAAAATACTTGTCGAGGTAATGTGTGCATTTATTGCAAGACAACGATACCGGTGAACTCTGAAGCAGGACTTTTAAAGGTCACATAGAATGGTCTTTTTGAACCAAAAATCGAGATTACTGATGTCTACTTAGATAAATTAAATAATATTTATAGTCAAAAACCTCATAGTCTCTTCAGATTAAGCCAGTTAATTGCTGCTCTCTGACAGCATCTGAACAGGCACTCTGTTTCTGAGCTAATACCCGCCCCCTTAGAATACTGAGTCTCTTGTGATTGGCCAGCTACCAAGTGCATTCCCACTCGCTTGTGATTGGCCAGCTACCAGCTGACTGACTAAGAGGGTTCGTTGCACGGTGAATGTGCTAGTTACTAACTAAGCTCAACTTTTCAAAACTGCTTGATTGAGCACAGGTAAACAGTGAAGTGGCTCAGAAGTGGCTGAAGTGTTTATTGTGACACACTGTGATGTTTAGATATGGGAAGGACACCAAAAACCATCAGAAATTTGATTTTCCACTGAATGTCCTCTTCAGTGTAAAAACAACCATATCCTCAGACCAGGTACAGTAGCATATGTTACAGCATTTAATACAAATATGGTGACATTGCTTTATTTTTTCAAGTTATTAGAAATGAAATATAACCCTGACCAAAGGAAGACATGCTTATATGTCCTATTACTCATTGTTTGAATGTTTCACTAAATTTATGAACGAGTTGGATGAGAGGACAAGATGACTTGACTAACACTGCCTGGCACACATCAAGCTCAAATGCACTAGATATTGATGACAAGCAAACTACTCTTACTAGTCCAACAGTTAAAGGACTAGGCCACCCTCAGTCGATTGTTTCGCTGCTAGTGGACCAAAAGTGAATGCCAGTGAATGAAACTAGGACCAGTATTCGTCAGACAGTTTAAATGAGTCATTCTGTGACCTCAGTGTTTAACATTTGCTGTTGGGTTTTACCTAAAGTGACAAAAACCTGCTAAACAAGTCAGCCGTAGTCTAGCTGTGAGCTATATGCACAACATAGTCAGCACTGGCTGTGTGTCAGTACATCACACAGCTATATTAAAAAAAATTTAAAAAAAAAACAAATAACCTCTTTAAACTCAAGTAAAGTTCTGTAGATGTATTGTCAGTATAGTTTTTAATTATTCTTTTGTGGTCATTGTGCTGCAGGATGTCTATGACCATTTACTACCTGGCTCACTATGAGCAGCTTTCCCTGGAGACGTTTGAGTACATCGACTGTGGAGCCAACAGTACCACACCACATCAGATGATACCCCCACCACCCTGATGGGCACACACATGAGGAAACAAGCTAACAAATCCCCACCCCCCGTGACATGGTAAAATCTTTAATTGGATACTATATGATAACTTATTCTAGGATGTTGATAGAGCTCATACTATATTGAAGAGGCCTCAAAAATAAGTGATGGTGTTTTAAGGTCCAACCTCTTGAGTTCTTTTAAGACAAAGTTTGGTGCATTTATCCAGTTGGTACTGTTGAGTAAACTGATGCACCAACCCTTGTGTGGACCAAAGGAGCTGGACTCTGGTGGGTTCCTCTGTGGACTGAAAACACACATAACAGCCACAGTCTATAGAAAAGCAGAACTGTGGGTCAGTTGCTAAATTAATTGTCAAGTGTTTTGATAATTTTTATTGTTTTTTTTGTTTTGTTTAGTTTTTTTAAAAATAATTAAAGCATGCTCTGTGGTTTTGTGAATATTGTGATAATGCTAATATTTCCTAGTTTCTTTTCCTATTTCTTTTCTTTTCAAAATTGACGAAACAAGACATTTGAGAACATAATTATTTTGATGTTTGCAAAACAATCACCTTTTTATACACCAAACAAACAACTAATCAAGAAAATAATTGATTGTTTAATTGTTTATGAAAATAACCGTTAGTCACAGCCATATTAGCATGAAATCAAACGCTTAACTGCTCTGAAATTATTCTGGTGATCATAAACTGCAGTTTGATTTGCAATGAAAAGCAAGGCCCTTGTTTAAGTACAGTGTATTCTAAGGCTATGTAGACCAAAGCGATTACACACTGAAGCTTGGTATTAAATTCTGTTTCTGCCAATAAATATTATACATGGGATCTTTAAGTCAAGCTTCAGTTTGGTATTCACTAATCCTATTACTAAAATATTTTCTCAGGCAGTGCTTGTTAAAATAAAAAGTTAGATAACTTCACATTTTCATGCATAATGAAGTGACTGTGTACCGGAGGGACAAAATGACAGCTCTTCACAAATGAAGCCAAATTACTTTGATTGTTGATGGCTGGTGAAGGATTTGTCATAATCCCCACTCCCCTCTATGTTATCCGATGGGACATGGACCAAACTATTAAAAAAAAAAGATATTATTATAAACTGTCAAATAATTGTTGCACAACTAAAAAAACTCATTTTAAATTGGAGATATGTGTCATCCATCTTAATTCACTGTCACTGATGTTGCCATGTGTTTGCTACCGTTTTACCCCATCAATCAGAATGACTCATATCTAGCACCTGTTGTATTTGTTTACTGTGTAATTTGTCTGTTGATTATGTTCAACAAAAGCTGAATAATGTATCAACACAGTGTATTTGTGTACATGGCACCTTTTATGTTTTCTACCCATTTGACATTATTCAGTGTGACTAATTTATAACCTAATTGTGCACATACTCATTTATTTCTGAATGAGCTCTGTGTGACAGAAGAAGATAAACACATACATTAAGAAGCATGATAAAGACTGTATGCTGATGTGCTGTCAAATTCAATTCATTTAATTTCCTTAGTTTGTGAAGGTACGGACATGATGATATTACCATGCTCCTCAGAGTGCATTTATACAAATTCAGCCAATACAGTCAAACTGCAACTATATATTAAATACTATAATCTTCATCTTTCAGCTTCTCCCTTTATGGGTCACCACAGCTGATCATCTGCCTCAACAATACAAATCTGTATTACTTTTCCTTTTGTGTCAGGGTTGGCTTAAAATGTCAATTTGGTTATATTGTTGTCCTTCTTTGTGCAATACAAGAATCAATACACCTGTGCAAACATTGATAATTTAATTAATAAATTAAGATAACTCTAAACAGTCTCTGTTAGTTTCACTCACCGGGCGTCACTACTTCATGTCTTGGGTGGAAGTTACCTGGCTGAAGAAGAGGGAGTTTATAATGGGATAATGGTGGAGAAAGCTATGTTAAGAGATGCCCTATGTTCAATACATAAAGCTCTAATTTCATAGTCTAGGTGCAGCGCAAGTGAGGCACAGCACAGGTGGTGCCAACGGGGTGTGTGTTTTGCAAGTTAAGCGCACAGCGCAGTGGGCACAGCCGGGCACAGCCAGGCACAAGTACTCCTCTGTCCTGCCTCCGTTCCTCCTCCCGGTGCGAGTGACAAAGAGAGGGAGAGAAGGCGTGACTGGGTTTAACACAGTCTTCACCAATCAAATGAGCTCCTCTCCTCACCTGTAAATGTGCCTTGGGCGAGGCACAGTGCTGCCATTTATTCTGCCATGGATGAAGGGGACAGCAGACAGCCAGACGGATTGCCAAGCTCGTGGTCTGGCCCTTGTCACTAGTGTTTGCATGTGAAATGAACGTGTCTTACCCAATTGAATTATGATCATTTTGGCATGTAACTTTGGATTACACAAAATCAAAGATGTAAATATGTTTGATTAACTCTCTCCCAGATCCAACCGGATCGCGAGGAGGAAGAGGAAGAAAGAGACTAGTTCAATAAATCAGTAAAATTGATGTTAACACCATTTTGTTTCATGAGTGATTGCAGCTCTGCTGCTCTACCTGTGTAGCACGCAACATGTCATAAAGAATGGACTGAATTTTATGAGACGAGAGAAGCCAAATATATCCTCACTATCTGATGCCAAGGCTGTTTGTGGTTGGCTGAGAGAGATGTGAAGTCATCAGTTTGCATCACAGTTTCAGCTGCATTAATTAAATTCCATTATGTGTGCCTTTGTTATGACATCAGATGTGACGAGTCGGTCGATATAGATATAAATTTATGTACCGATAGTTACATTAAATAGTGGTTGTTTTGATTATTAATTGCATTGAAGTCTGCCTGACATTCTGTGAACCTGCCTGTGAGGTTCTGTTGACGTGTGCGCACTGTCAGCCAAATTACCACTCGCTGTGCCACAAAATTAGAGCCCTTAGACTTTATAAATATATTTTTATAAATATTATTATAAAATAAATAGAGGAATCCTGCCATTTTAACTTTTCATGGACATTTTGTATTCTTTTCTTCAGACAGGTATCTAGATATACCGCTAAATGGTTAGCTTGCAATATATTATCACAGAATCTTTGTATCGTGATATAATTGGTTTCGGGAAACCATTTATTGCATATCATATTGTATTGTGAGGTACCCCGTGATTTCCACACCTTCTTTGTGTGAAACATATGACCGCAAGAGAAGGTGTGTAATTACCCTAACATATAAATGGACAGCAGAGGTGAGATATTTAGGACAATCCAGGACTTAGCGTCACCCTGGCTCCCACGACAGTTAGTGATGCACTCTGGTTAAAATCCATCATTTATTTTGGAAGAAAAAGAGCAATCCTTATACTACATAACATTTTCTTGTGTACTGAAAACCAGTGGAATTATCATCAGTTTTACAAATACTGTTTCCATGAGCTCATGTTTGTTAAAGAGGAGGCATGTTTTAAGTCACATTATATTAATTTATTACAGAGTCACAAATGCCACACATAATGCAGCCAATATAGCTCTGTTTCTCTGTTGAGTAAGTCAGTGAAATTAGTCCTTAGTTAGTTCCTTCTTCCTCACCACTGCTGGGTGTACTGCAATGACTGGAAGACAAACAGGACGTAATCAGCTGAATATGCTCAAATGTGCTTTAAAAGAAAAATAACATAATGGTGCTGATACCTACGGAGTATCGACTGGGGGCCTTGACTTTGTGATGGTCTGGTGCCTTTAAGTTGCCTTTACAGTGGGGACACTGACACTCACCTAAAAGTGAGACATGACAGATAAGAGACAAGAACATTTCAAGATGCAAGGTCTTTTTAATGTCCGACACTGATATTGACACCTCAAACTTGTTTTTTTTTACTTTTTTACACCTTTTAAACCATTGTAAGGTAGTGATGGCAACAATCATTCTTTTAGGTGTACTGAATCTTTTCAATTCGTTCATTAAAAAGATTTGTTCACCAAATTCTTCAGTTCTTCCTGCATGACCGGAGCACAGACTGTGCCTGACTCACTCGCTGAACTGATACACAGCTTAACAGGTTGTGATTCATCTCACTGTTGCCAGCTGTTGGCAGTGCTGTCGCTAAATACACCAAACCCCAGTGTGACAGTTTAAGCCACTGATAATAAAGTTCAATCAGATTACCGGTACGTACATGGCAAGGGCTAACTTGTTTTAGACAGTTGACCAACTTTTTAAAAAATGTAATCACATATTTTGGTTTAAAAAATAATTTCCTAAACAAATGGAGAGCCAGACCTAGTTCATTTTGTGTTCTCGGCAGCTATCAACTTCTAGCTTAATAGTCCTTAACACTTTGCTCTCATCAATTTGCTCCAGGTTATTCCCTCTGCCAGGGAAGCAGTAAATCTGTGGTCAGTGATACATGAGACACAGCCTGTGTGGCCCTTCATCAATCATTCATCAGCCCTCCTTCTAATGAGGACACTGCAGACAGCTTTATCTGTATGTGTGTGTGGATGATATGAGATAAGATTTAAGAAGAAAGCTCAAATGCTGTTATCAAAATGTTCTTTTGTGTAATCCAGTTGATTGATCAACTGAAAAGACAATGGATGGTGAAAATCTGGAGGGGCAATGGACCATGTTTTAGAATAAAAAAAAGTTTGATAACGCATCAACTACCACAAGACAAGAGCTGATAACTCTGATAACAAGACTGAGGAGCTTATCCCTGAATGATGTGTCACTTTCAGATGTGAAAGTACAGTGTGTTCAGGTGGGAACTCCATAAATAAATTAAAACCCTGGTGCAGTGAAGACTTATTTGAGATGTGATCACTCAGACCACATTCCAGAGTGGTCTGGACCAAATGTGGACAAAACCATGTATGCCTGACCCGAGACCACTGGGAGCTGACGGAACTTGGCGAATTGGCTTTCAATGGGCTTGGGTCAGGTTTTCATGCTCTTCAGGTTCCAATGGGTCAAAAGACTCTTGGCTCTCAATGGGCTTCGGTGAGCAGGACTGATAACTGGAATGTGGTCCAAGTAATCAGATCTCAAATCTGTCCCGATGACATCTTGGGTTTAAGTCGCAGCGTTTGGAATAGTACTGTATTTTGAAAACATGTACATCACTTCATACACCTGTTAATTCTGGGTCTCAACATTGCTGCTATTAATCCTTTACATGTCTACATGTTTACATGTTCATGTTAATTTAATGATACCTGTTTGCTCTTGTGTTGTGTTTGATTCAGTTGCATTGCAGGTGTCAGTTCCCAGATCCACCACCTGTTAAGACAGAGGTAAAAAGATTAAGACAGCAGATACGGGGAAATCTAGTAAAAATACATCTTCTGCCGCTTATCCGAGGTCGGGTCACGGGGGCAACAGCTTAAGCAGAGAAGCATGCGGAGGAGCAGCAGCTCTACTCTGAGCCCCTCCCCGATGACCGAACTTCTCACCTTAGCTCTAAGGGAGAGCCCAGACACCCTACGGAGAAAACTCATTTTGGCCACTTGTATCTCAGCTCCTTCTTTTCCATGACAGACCGATGCAGAGCCCACATTACTGCGAATGCCCGGGATACTCCTCCATTTTGGGGCAGAATCTCATTCCCGACCCAGAGAGGGCACTTCATCCTTTTCCGGATTAGTACCATGGTCTTGGATTTGGAGGTGCTGATTTTCACACCAGCGGCTTCACATCCGGCTGCGAACCGTTCCAGTGAGATTAGAAGAACCCAGCCCGATGAAGCAAACAGGACCACATGGTCTAGAAATCCTGTCCATAAAAGTTAAGAACAGGATCGTTAAGGGCAGCCCTGGCGGAGTCCAACTCCCACTGGAAATGGATTCGACTTACTGCCGGCAATGTGGACCAGGCTCTGACACCAGCCGTACAGGGACCGAATGGCCCTTATCAAAGGATCGGGTACTCCATATTAACGGAGCACTCCCCACAGGACTCCCCAAGGGACACGGTTAAACACCTTCTCCATGTCCGCAAAGCACATGTAGACTGGTTGGGCGCAGGAACCTGCTGAGTGTAGAGCTGGTCCACTGTTCCACGACCAGGACAAACACCACACTGCTCCTCCTGAATCCGAGATTTGACAATCTGACGGACCCTCCTCTCCAGGACCCGAAAAGACCTTACCAGGGAGGCTGAACAGTGTGATTCCCCTGCAGCTGGAATACACCCTCTGGTCCCCCTTTTTAAAGTAAAAATCATCATCTTATATAGTATGTGTATACTTTTTTCTTTTCTTTAATTCTTGTTCCATTTCTGTCCTTTTCTCCGAAACACAACTTCCTTTCTGAAATCCCATCAGGAAAACAACTCATTTCAGATATCTGAGCTTCAGCCAAGTGTTCCAGTGACCCGGTAATACCAGTGTCCTGTTGCACTGGTTGTATTCAGTTAAGTACTTCACACATGACATTTAGCCAAGGTATGTCTACTTATTTAAAGAAAATACTACTTAATGCTGAGGTATGCAACCCTTTTTGTTGTTTTCCTATTTGTAGATCAGGGTTGCACAAACATTTTACCTTTGAGATATTAATAGTAACAGATTAATTAAAGCTGGTGGGCCAGTTTTGACCCTCAGGCTACTGGTGACCACTGGATTACAGAGCAAACTGAGCTGTAACATTGACCAATCACAGGGCAGGGAGTGTACAAATACCCGCTATTCTACTAAGATGATGAAGTATACACATCCCTTCAATTATGGTATTTCAACATAGGCATCAACTGATTATGCTGCAAAGCAACGTAAAAATCAGAAAGAGACTTACAGAGATGGAGAAATAGTCTCTGGGCATCTGTTGTATTTTAAGTGTCCTCTTGATGCTTATCTGTTTTAAAGGAGCTCAGGACAGAGAGCCTCCATCCCAATGTGTCAGTATTTAACTACATGGGGATGCCACTCAATAATAAAAAAATTTTCTAAATTCCCTTCCTACTGCAGCTTTACCTCTGGTAATTAAGAAACACACTGTGTCTTTGTCTGGTTGCAAATTTATCCTGAAAATGAGCAACATGATACAAGCTGTCAGATTGAAGCAGGAAAAAGGTTTGGCCTCCTGCTGTGGTGTCGCATGTCCCTGCTCATTTTTCAATCGGCTCCTGCTTGTTTTTCAATAATAAAGCAGAGAAGACTGAAGTGTAGCAGGACAGTCTGTGTGTGTGATTTGAAGATATGCCTCAATGTTTTTAATACATGTTTATTCTGAACATTCTAAAGTTTGGGAGTTCTACATTTTACACACTTGACCTTTAGAGGTCAGGTGTATGTGTGAAAAAAGGTCTCCAAACAGACTCAGCCTTCTTACCTTAAAACTAAACTGTAGTCTAACCTGAATAAGAACCTTTAATTAATTACATGTGTACAGAGGTGCTTATAAATATAATACTGTTTAATCTCCCTGTGGAAGATTTGTTTTAAGAAAACAAGAGTGGTGAGAACCATTTCCTGGTTTATGACAAAAAGTATATGGTTAGATGGTAATTGGTCCTTATTTATGTCACACTTTTCTAGCTTTGATGACCACTCAAAGATGCTTTACACTACAGTTTTGCCATTCACCCATTTACACCCTTTCACTCACACATTCATACAGCAAATCTATGTGCATTTCATTTTGTATCACTCGTCTTTCTGAACACATTTGTTCAGATGCCAAATAACACATTTGAATTTCCTAATGGAGACAGCAGTGGATGAACAACCCCTGTGTACTGTGACTGTTTGTACACGGTTTATGAGATGGTACATGTCCCTTTCCGTGCTGTCTAATGGCAAGATGAAACAGGAACCATGGTCATAATATATCAACAGCTTAAACATGCATAGATTTTATTTGGTGAGCCTTCTGGCACCTCATGTAAAGCATTTTATTTCACCTGTTGTTTGGTTCGTGCCATCCTGCGGTCCAGAGCACTCTGGCGACGTCTGGCCTCCCAGTGCATGGCAGACATGATCAACAGTCAGCAGCTGGAGGAGACACCGAACAAGTCAAGTTAAAGCAACACTGTGTAACTTTGTACCAGATATGCTATAGGTGAAAACATATGTTTGATGACTTTTGAGTCTTTTTAGTTCATTTTAGAGTTACTCCTGAACTTGCTTGGCCTGATTGTGGCAGTTTAAGTCTTTAACTAACTTCATTAGGTTACACTTACCCTCTCACCATGCTTACATAGAACAGGGACAAAGGTTCAGGTTAAGTCAGCGAGCCATCAACATGACTTTCTAACTGTCATTTCCGATAAGGTTAGATGATCACTGGTGTCACTACAGGGACATTTCTGGTTAATGGGATAAAGTGTGCCTTATAGTGATGCATAGTGATGAGTGAGGATTAATATGTGCAAATGAAAGAGGCTGTTCACTCACCCGTGAGTCCTGGAGAGCAGGCAGCTGCAGCAGCCTCAGCTGTGGACTGAAAACAGCTAAGGTGAGCTGTCACTCTCCTGCCTCTGACCTTGTTAGGTAGAGTCTCCAGGCAACCTAACTCCCTCCTGGGCTGAAACAGACAGAAATCTCCAGTGCTGGCACTGAAGAAATTAAAAAAAAACCTGGTGTTATTTCCAACTTCTGTATGTGGCCTGAAGAAGAACCATGAACAACACCACTGCCAATGATTCATTATGAATTAATAAACTAATACTGTGTAATATTGTATCTTTGTGTGATTTTCACTTACATGTTGTCATACTTTGCTAAATGCTTTCCTCTGATATAAATCAAGGGCTCTTGGGAGCCCTGTGGCCACAGCAGCTCTCAGAAGCCCCATACTTAGTTCTTTGTGTGATGGCGTCCCACACTATGCATTGTGTAAAGGAAGGGTCACAAAATCTTTGTAGTCTGCATTGAGTACACGTGTACATGAGTCACCATTATCTAGAAGTGGGGTTTTACATACATTGAGCATAAATGTAGGGCTTTGTTAGCGTGGTTCTTCACGCAGTCGAAGTATAACCCCAGGGTGTTCACAGTCATGATATAAATATTCATGTCTAGTGATCGTGATCCCTCCATAGTCGAGGACAGTACTTTTTTTTATTATTTTTATGACACCACCGTAAACATCCATCCATTGTCTACCACTTTATCCCCACTGTCCTAAAAACTCACTGCTCCCTTGTGTGGAGCAACCTCCTGAGTCTGAGGACACCAGGTCTGAGGCCCTGGTCTTGCAAGGGTGGTTCTCCTCTAACAGACAGTAGGGGGCAGTGGAGACAAACTGTACAAATGTAGGATATGGATTAATAAGGACAAATTTATATATATATTTAAAACATTTGAACATGCTAGGGCCTCAACGCATTTCAAAGGTGAGAAGGTACCAGACAACACAACAAGCTGGCTATCGGTGTCTTATAGTCTTTTATACAAATTGTTGGGACATTGTGAATATGGCATTAAAAATGAAAATTAAATTCATATTGTTTGTGAAAATTCTCAGTCATCCAGGTCATGGTATCCAAAAGTGTAGCAAACTAAGTCAAGTCAAGTCAAGTCAATTTTATTTATATAGCCCAGCATCACAAACACAATTTGCCTCAAAGGGCTTTACAGTCTGTACAGCATGTGACACCCTCTATCCTTAGACCCTCACATCGAGTGAGGGAAAACTCCACAAAAAAAATGGGAGAAACCTCAGGAAGAGCCACAGAGGAGGGATCCCTCTTCCAGGACGGACAGACGTGCAGTAGGTGTCACATGTACAGAGACAAGTTCAGCAGTTACAAGTTACAAACCAAGCATCAAAAATTCACAGAGAGAAAAGACAAGAAAGACAGAGACCAGGATGATTCAAGAATCAGTAACATTAAGAACAATTATCATCATCATCATCTCATTCAGGGTGTGACATACGCTGCCACCATCTGGGGTTGGTTCCAGCTCCTCGTGGGACCCTCAGAAGAGGACAAGCCGTTGATGAAGGGTGGATGAGAATAATTAAGTTGTTAACTAAGTCCATTTGCTTTGTTTGCTACACTTTTGGATACATTAATATTATTGCTGTTTCACTCTCAGTGTTAATCTCTCTGGATCCTTCATAAACAAGACTCAAGAAAGACTGGTTTATCTTGTAATTAGTGCTTCATGACACTCATGTAGACCATTATGAAACGTAACACACCTTTAATGTTCTCTCATTTTTCCACATTCATCATGACTGATGTTCCTCCTGCTGACAACAGAGGGTGCTGCTTCTCTTTTACAGCTGGTTTCAGGTTTTAAGGAGGAGTGTCGGTGTCGCCATCAGTCTTTTTTCCATGTGCATCTTGGATTTGCACATAAAAGAATGACATAGAAATAACACAGAACATTAAAAAAAACATTTTTGACATATTGCATTAAAGGTTTCACGCTTAAAGCCAGTGGAAAAGTTGGCGTACCAACGGCTGCTCATCTTTGATTCTGGTACTGTCAAAGAATTCTACTTTGTGAAGAGGCACTGACGTGCATATAATCTCCACTGGGTCATCTAGTCAAATCACACTACAGAAGTGATTGGCTACAGAAACTGAGACACAGATCTCAGTTTCTGTAGCCAGATCAAACACGGTGGCAAAACTTATTTGGTCATTTGTATGTTATGTATTTTATTTTGAATCACACTGTCTGGATTATTTTCTGCCTCCTCTCAAACCCCTAATGTCACATGGCACCAGCAGACAGTCAGTCAATCGGTCAACACCAGGAAAAACAATGTCAACTAAAAGCAAGTAAGAATGAATAAAGAAATGAAATACAAAATCGCACTACAACACAAAATATAATGGGATAAAAATAAATTCTTACTCTACTCATTCATACAGCACTTTTACTTTTAACATGTATTTCTTATGTCAAATCCTAGCTGCAAATGTCTGGTTTTTAATACAATATCTACATAGGTGTATAGAGGCCCATTTCCAGCAACCATCACTCCAGTGTTCTAATGGTACATTGTGTTTGCTAATTGCGTTAGAAGGCTAATGGATGATTAGAAAAGCCTTGTGCAATGATGTTAGCACAGCTGAAAACAGTTTAGCTGCTTAGAGAAGCTCTAAAAGTGACCTTCCTTTGAGCTGGTTGAGTATCTGGAGCATCACATTTGTGGGTTCCATCTAACCTTGTCAGTGTCTTCACTATATTTTCTATTCATTTTGCAACTCATTTGATAAATAAGAGTGTGAGTTTTCATGGAAAATACAAAATTGTATGGGTGACCCCAAACTTTTGAATGGTAGTGTACATATATATATATATATTAATGCTAGTGGGCCAGTTTTGTGCCATTTTGATAATCACTAAGTTTTCATGTACACTATCATTCAAAAGTTTGGACTTACTTTCTCACTTTCTCATTTCTTATTGAATTCAATGAGAAAGTATGTTCAAACTTTTGCCAGGTAGTGTAGATAAGAGACTAATAGACCACGAGTTAGTCAAAAGGTCAACACTTGCTTCACACACACACACCCTCCTCCATACACACATCATTATCATAACGAGTACCCGGTTTCAAGGTAAGAACTGGCCGACCATTATCATGCAAATTAATGGCATTATGTCATGAATGGCTCCTGTTAGGCTTCTTCTCATTCATTTGAATGGGGGAGGTGGTTTGGAATGAAGCAGAGCGATAGAGAGCTGATGACACGACATCATGTCCAGACAAACCGGTCAGTGGACACTGACCTTATGAAGCAGCACTTCACTGAGAGTCAAGTTCACTATCACAATTGTTGTGATACTGAACTTGAATTAAACAAGTAAACCAGTTTAATGACTTTGGTTTTGAAAACTAAGAATAGATGACTTCAGCTCAACACTATTTAGATATTTAAATAAATCTAAAGAGATCTATATTTCTTTAACGTGTTAAATTGTTTTTTTTTCTCCACATACTAGTGGGTCAGTATTTTATATTTTCTAAATTTGTAGATGTAAAAAGGCATGTTTATGATTTATTATCTTTAGTGACTTTGCTTTCTTATCTTTATTATTGGAAATCACATGCAATCCCAGAGATTAAAAACAACAGCAAACAAAAAACAGCACCATAACAGGAATTCTACAAGCAAAGACTGTAAAAGGCTGGTTGCTAAATCGATTCCAAATTAGGTAGCATAATATAACATAACAACAGAATTGTCAAACTGTAAAGTTTACTTTTTTCCAAACTCTATATGGGGACCCACCTTTTAAAGATGTCAAAACTATTGCGATGCAAATCAAGAGCAATTTTGTGCATATAGTGACTAATTTACAGCCAAATCTGTAAAAAAAAAATCATTTTGAATTGGTGCACACATTTTTTACAAGAAATGTTTGCTAAATTATTTAAAACTTCACTATGTGCATGCTTTTTAAACATATACACATAAGTGTTAACTAAAGGGTTGGGAAATATTAGTTGAATCTGTGTACTCTGACAGAAACCAGGACATTGAGGCATGTGGTTTCTCTGTGGTATTTGACGACAAAGAGGTCCCAACGAATCAAACTCCACCCTGAGACCACTTTGACCTCCTCACCATTCCCTGTACCCAACCAAAATCCAAAAAATTAATTTCTTCAAAAACTTCTAAATCAGTGAATTTTAGTTTATTTTTAAATTGATCAAATTCAATCATTTAACTGTATTTTAGAGGTACAGTATGTAAAATTTAGTGAAATGTATTTTGTGAAGATGCCTAATGGAATTGAATATCCCTCATGTGTTTCCAGCCTTGTTGAGCCTATGTAACCGTCACTTAGAATTAAAAGTGAAAAGATGTTTAGTTTGACCAATGTGGGCTAATGTAAAAACATTGTGGCCCAAAATAGCTGCCTCTGTAGAGTTGGCCCAGCTCCTTATTTAATATTTAGTATCATTATTTAATCTTCAACATCTGCCAAATTAGTATAATATCACTTAAATATTACACACTGGACCTTTAATTAT
>JAFBJR010000763.1:80949-110611 GCA_016785285.1 Brachirus orientalis | reverse complement strand
CACTAAGTGGCCATGATTCTAAAAAGTGATACAAAAGTATTTTTAAATGCCACACAGATGACCAGACAAGAGGATACTGTTATAATCACGCTAAAAGGGACATTAGTAACAACTTTTGAATGCAATGGGTGACTTGTAAAATCCAAAACAACACTGAAATAACACATAAATCCGAACGTCTTTATTTATAATACTGTTGGTTTTCGGTAGAACGTGAACAATAGTGCTACTGGCCGTGACCGATAGAGGTCGCTGCTCCCTTATTTTCTTACCCAGCAGACTCTCCCTCTCTAACGGCCCCTCCCTCCCAGCCCTGCTACGTCAGCAGCGGGGGTTGGGAGTGCTTTTCCTCGGATCTCTCTCTCTCTCTCGCTCTCTCCCTCCTCCAGAGTTCCTCGGTCGGCACTCTTGACGTGGTATTCTCAACGTTTCTCACTGAGCTTCTGCGTCCATATTAAACCTGTCTGCTTTATTTTGACGCTAAACGATGTTGGGGAATACGGAGCGCACGGCGCTGCTGGCAGGTGAGTTTTGTGAGTATTTTGTATCGTAAAATGTATGTAAAAGCGGTTTGTTGTGAGTTTGTCGCGCGGAGACGCTCGCGACTTTACAGGGGGTTCCTCCGCGGGCGGGCGATCAAAGAGAAGGACTATATTCCTAGTTTAGCATCAAACGTTTCAACGTTTGTTAAATATAAATGACTTATATTTATTGTATCGTATATAGTTTAATGACTACATCTTTCTACAAAACAAATCAGCAAAAACCATTACAAAGCGTTTCATTGTTATTATTTGTCCGGTTATGATGTTGCTCGTGATTTATCACAGTTTTTACTCAGGTACAACAAGCAGGACCCGGGTAGGTAAACACGCTAGCGTTAGCAGAAGACTCGGTGCAGTATTTCTGTGTCTCTTTGTGGTTCTGGGTGTTTCTTGGAGCCTTGGTTTCCAGTTCTGTGCAGCTACAAACAGAAAGTAGCACAGCTGTAAACAATGGCTCATGCAGCTGCACACACACGCGCACACACGCACACACGGATCACCGTGGAGCTCCCCGGAATACAGAATCACAAAGTAGCCACCTTCTCTTATGGATATATATCTCTTTAATTTGTTATATGTTTAGTTTACTGTTGCACCTCTCTTATGCAAGAGTCTACTGTGTTGAAAAATGCTTTCATATAATTCATATTTAAATGCAGCTTCGGTTTATCAGTGTTTTCTTTACACCGTGAGGCTGTAGACAACATTTTCTTATCAAATATATTGAGATTTTGTTCAAGTCTAAATTGAAGGAACTGAGCATGTTAATCTGTTTAACTGTTTAATGGTTCTCTTTTTAAGAAAGATATATACACTTACATACATTTTTTGACATTTTATGGACCAATAAATCTAGAAAATAATTAACAGTATCACATCCAAACAAAAGTAATAAGTAGTTGCAGCTCTTATGTGAAGTAAAACAATAAAAGCAGTTGGGTGTTATACCTCAAATTGTGTATTTTGCAATGCATAATTATTGTACTGATACATATAATTTGCTTTTCTTGTGATGTTAATGACACACATTTTTCATTACTATAGAATTTAGTTGCACTAAAGTCTGACAGCCTAAAAAGCTGACTCATGTCCCCCCCCTTTTTTTAATCTCAGGTGCTTAGTGACTGCGGCCAGGCTGCCTGTCCCCTTTCACCACCCGCCTTATTATCATCCTTTGAAGTGGAGCCAGGAGTGTGAATCTCTCCCCAGCTTAAAAGACTCCTCCCCGTCCCTCCTGCCACCTTCACAGTCTCTCCTGAAACATTCAATTTCTGGCTGTCAAGGATAAACAAGGTCAAGGAGATCTGAGAAACCAGAAAGATATCAGGGCAATAATTGAGCCCTGTTAAGTCTTCAAAGGCAAAATTATACTGCACAGGACCTAAACATGGGGAACCAGTTGACAGACATTGCCCCCAACAGCCCGTTCCTCCCCAGCTTCCAGTCCCTGCACGTGGTTGTGATCGGTTTAGACTCTGCGGGGAAAACCTCGCTCCTCTATAGACTCAAGCTGCGGGAGTTTGTGGAGACAATCCCCACCAAGGGATTCAACATGGAGCGGATCAAGGTGCCAATGGGGAACACAAAGAGTAACAGCACCACCTTCCAAGTGTGGGACGTTGGTGGCCAGGACAAACTGAGGCCCCTCTGGAAGTCGTACACCAGGAGGACAGATGGACTGGTGTTTGTGGTGGACGCGGCGGAGGCGGAGCGCATGGAGGAGGCCAAGGTGGAGTTCCACAGGATCACCAGGTCAGCGGAGAACCAGGGGGTCCCTATACTGGTTTTGGCAAACAAACAGGACCTGGATGGAGCCATGTCAGCTTCAGAGGTAATTAGTGTGACTGAATACTTTGGTTGCATACAGTGTGTTCCTGTTCCTGTTTTTTTTTTGGAATCAAACATTTTAAATAGAATAACCTTTCTGAAACAAGACCAATATCAAGATTCACATGTGCACAATGTCATAACATAATTTATGTTGTATGCACCATGATACCACAACCTCTTTAGTACTTGTCTCACAAGATATTAAGTCTATAGGAAAGAAACATTTTTTAAGGAATTAAGATAGTTAAATTTGAATAAACAAGAAAAAGGGACAAAAAATATTACTAGCACAGCTTGACAATTCATTCATACAGAATGTCTGAAAGGCTTAAATGGTTTGGCGATTGGATAAATATACTGTATATTTCTAATCTTTTATATAACATAAAATGAAGATACTCTATAATTATTGTAGTTGGACAACTGTAGCTCATAGATGGACCAGCAGCAATAGATCAAATAAAATATGAATAACTTACAAAGAAACAAAAATAGTTAAACTGTCAGTATAACTCTTAAAAGGTCACACAGAATGGTCGTTTGAACCAAAAATTAAATAATATTTATGGTCAAAAATCTCAGAGTCCCTTCAGATTAAACCAGTTTATTGCTGCTCTCTGCCAGCCTCTGAACAGGCACTCTGTTTTTGAGCTAATGTCCGCCCCCCAGAACACTGAGTCTCTTGTTATTGGCCAGCTCCCAAGTGCATTCCCACTCACCTGTGATTGATCAGCTACAAGCTGACTGACTGCTCCACGGTGCTTCTTTTTTCTTCTTCAGGTTGAATGTTCATGCCCATGACTGGGAGTAGCTGTTGGGGGAGGGTTTGTTGCCAAATGTGCTAGTTACATAACTAAACTCGACTTTTCAAAACCACTTGCTCGAGCGCAGGTAAACAGAAGTGTTTATTGTGACACTTTAGTGATGTTTAGATACGAGAAGGACATGGGGACACACTAAAAACATCAGAAATTTGATTTTCCAGTGAATGTCCTCTTTCAAGTTGAGCTTCAGTTCAACACTTACTGTGTTTATAGATGAAACACTCTAAAGAAGGAATGAGAACTTACAGATATGAATTGTTAAACATTTATGTATCACATTTTTTTATATTGCCAGAGAACATAGAACAGGTAAAAATAGAACCAAACAATTGCAGCCTTTAAACTTGCTAATTGTGTTTAAAATTGCAATATAGTTTAGAAAAAAACTCCTTATTGTTAAGCCCTGACACATGCACACACACAAAAACTGTGTAAAAATATATAATTTAGACTTATTGAAGAATCTAAAAATAAATGAAACTATTCAGCAGGTGTAGGTTGATTGGAAATGTCATACACATCACCCAATTCAATTCTAGTTTAATTCAGCTGTATTGTATTAAGATGTTTAACCCTCTTGTCAGGTCAAGAGAGTGTGTGTCATTATCCATCAAAGAAAACAGTCCAAGTCATTAACAAATTATGAAATGATGGTATACAGCTGGTGTTGAACGCTCTCATGTCTCTTTTTTTGCAGGTTGAGAAGGTGCTGGCCCTCCACGAGCTCAGCTCATCCACTCTGCACCACACGCAGGGCTGCTCGGCACTGGACGGCCAGGGTCTGCAACCGGGCCTCGAGAAACTCTACGAAATGATCCTGAAGAGGAAGAAGATGCTCCGGCACAGCAAGAAGAAGAGATGAGGTGGAAGTAGACTCACAGCGACGCTGGGTATTACAGGTTCTTTCCTGAAACAGAATCTCTGCAACTTTAGTGGGTGCAACCACAAGAAAAGGCTGACAACACTTTTCCTTCCTCCTTAACACCCTTCCATATCCTCATCTTCGCTCCTGAAAGGACTGCTGTGTGCATGGACACACAGTTCCAGAGGGAATGATGGAGAGCAAACCAGTGCAATATGTGACGAACACTGACTCCAACATTGAAGGACATTTCTCTTTGTACCATCACCTGTACAGTTGTAGTTCCAGTTTTAGTTCCAACAGAAACCTGCAGGCTCTGAACCTCGCTCCTCTCACCAAGTTTGACAGCTATGTTACACTTGAAATCTTCATGTTGCATGACGTTCATCCTGCTCAGGAATAGTAAGCAAACACTTTTGTTGATCAAAAGAAGAGTAATTGTAATTTTTTACATTTACATTTTTTGCATAATTAGTTGGAAAGTGCCCAATGTTTTGTATGACCTCTTGACCTTTCCACACTTAACGCACTGCAGCGTTTTTAACGTCACAGTTGGGTGTGTTCCAAGTTTTGGGCAAATAGTTTTTACATTGTGTACATAGTGTTTCGTAAGATGTTACCAAATTAATAAATTATTAACCAACTTTGGCATTATTTTGTGTAAACTGTTTGATGTCATTCCTCACACAGAACAAGGTTAAGCAGAGCTTCATGTTCACTGATTCCCTTTTAAAATCATCAAGGTGAAACTGAACGTAGGCATTAAGGACTTGTGTTGCGGCAGTAGCTTAAACAAGACAGGTTATTGTGTAAGTGACACTTCCTCTTTGTTGAACTAAGTTATTCAGTTCTTTTTGGTTTATTATGTCATACTTGTGTGCCACACGTCAACACAGGTGAGCAAACATGTCATGCCAGTAAGTTACTTTGTCTATTCTAGCCAGTCACTAATGGAAACTGACATGTAACATTAGCCTTGTTCAGCATGACAGAAAAAAAGTTTTTAAATCCAGATTTTATCTAGATTGGTTTGTGCAGCAAAAAAAAAAAACAACGGGGAAAAAAATCACTTTTGGAGGCAGTGAGAAATGCAGTTTGTATCAAAATTTAGACAGATTTTTACATTTCCCTGTTGAACAATTTCAAAACCAGTGCAGGAGTGCTATGAACTTGACAGGGCAATAGCTAGGTGATGCAATCACCTACTTTGTGACAGGTTATGTCTGGACTCACAAAACCAGATTTGATTACTTTACAAAGCAGGCCAAAATGTCTGTCTGCAAAGACCTGAGTGGAGAAAAAGTATTGCAACCCTTTTTAAAGTGAAATGAAACCCCTAATCTGCATTTATCAGATTACCCCTAATCTGCATTTATGCTGGTTTTTACCTGATAATAAGGATGACACAATATCACTTTTTCATATACTAACTTGTTGGCAATATATTTGTGCTAGCCACACCAAGCTATTTCAAAGACAATTCTGGGAGGGCTACATCAGGAATCTGTCAAACCAAATACATGGATCAGTTTTAGTGACACCTAGAGAGGGAGAGGCTGAAAGAAAGAGAATCAGTGCAGTGAGTGACTGGAGCTTCAGCAGTTGTCCTATGCGGCCCAAACAGCAGTCATGTGAGTAACCTAGGGCCAGGAAATTCACCAGAAGCTCTCACATGCACTACCTCCATTATTATTGTTGTTATTCCCCATATAAAACAGTATTGAGTGTTCCAGCTCACATTACCGGGCTGTTTGACATGGCTCTGCCCTGCAGAGTTCACTCAGGAGCAGCCATTGTTCAAGGCTCTGATTTATTTAGTTACACCATGGCAACTGAAAAAGTTTGAAATGGGTAACATCACATAACCGCAATATTATGCGGTGCATGAGTGTCTTAGAAATAGTGTTTGAATATTATGTCTTGGCAGATTGTTTCATGTACACCTTCATGTAAAGGTGTGTAGTTAAAGTATTTTAGACAAAATGGTGGAGGTGCTGCTTTTTGAAGTCCAGATGTTTTTCCTTAAGATCAGAAATTAAGACATTCTCTGGAACATCATTCTGCCAGCTGCCTAGTGAAATCTCTGGAAAATGTTCGAGTGAGTCCAGTGTGAGAATAAATGTGTCTGGATGTTCCAGACATTCTCCTGCTGCTGTGAACATTCAGGAGTTCATATGAACAGCACACTTAACTTTGGTAAACAAAAGGGAGATGGCCACTGTGCAGCAAACCAAAGTTCAAGACAAAATTGTAAAGAGACAGAAAGGAAATGGAAGAAAATAATGATTTTACTTCAAAAAATGCAAGATCAACCAACCCTGTGCCCATTGTTTTTCTGGATTTGATACTGTTGTGATGACAGTGTCCTTGATGGAGAGGATGTTGACGCTATGAAGAAAAATATCCTTTCATAACCATAATCAGGTACTGTCTGCACCTAAACCTAAAAAACTAAACTAAACCAAAATAAGGAAGTGGTTGTGACTCTGGTGACCTAGTAATATCCAGAAGGAGTGTGGGTTGATCAAAGAAAGCCTTGAAGTTCCCACCACCTGATCTTCAGTCTGTCTGCTCTGAACAATCGCACGAAAGCCTTTTCTTAATTTTCCTGAAACACAACATTGTCTTCATCCACCCAAAACCAATTTACCACCATAACCATGTTTAAATTCGTCTACAACTTGCCCTGCCAATTATCTGTGGCTTTTTTGGCACGCAACATTCCTCTTCTGTTATAAGATTCGTTGTTAAAGAAAGCATCAATGCAAGAGCATTATAAAAGATTTGATATCGTATTCATTTGAACAGCCAAAACAAAGTGTCATCCTTAACTATAACAAGTTAATGCCTAACTTTAACTTTAGCTTAAACTTAAGATTCAAGATTCAAAGCGTTTATTGTCATATGCACAGTATGGAAACAGGTTTCCCTGTACAATGAAATTCTTACTTTGCTGTCCACACTGAATGTCATATAATAATAATAAAGGTAAAATACAGATGTTCACAAATACAAAATAATATTTACAAAATACAGATATTTACAAGAATGTGCAAAGAGTTGTCAGGGAGAGTAAACAGTGTGAAACACAGTGCAATTGTTGAATAGTGCAACAGTAAACAGTATGAGGTAGTTAAGCAGTATTGCAGTCTCCTGTCAGCTGTTGAGGAGTCTGATGGCGGAGGGAAAGAAAGAGTTCCTGAGTCGAGTGGTCCTGCACTTCACACTCCTGCCCCTGCAGCCTGAGGGGAGGAGAGTGAACAGTCTGTGTTGGGGGTGGGTGGGGTCCTTGATTGATGGAGGCAGCTCTTCTGGGGACTCTGCGCTGATAGATGCTCTGCAGAGAGGACAGGGGAGTCCTGGTGATCTTGGATGCTGTCTTCACCACTCTCTGTGTGCGTTTGCGGTCCGGACATGAGGTTCTGCCTCATTAGGTTTCCATGGAAAATCATGGAGGTCCAAAGTTCAAAAGAGGTAACAAAAACTAGTGAAACAAGTACACACACTAACACACATGTGTACAGTTAGACTTGTTAAAGTCATGACATCAGTGTCACAAATCACCTCTTCAGCCCAGGACGGTCAGTGATAGACACGCATGGAATAGACGACATAGGAAGTAGGAGTGGACGGTTGTAATGAATGTTAAAAATGGGAGCTCTATGGTCAGTGACATATAAGGCTTGTTTCTATTGAGTGGAACAGTTAGGTTTGATACAGTATGTATTTTTTATGCATTTCCATTAGGGATAGTACCTAAGTATCCAGCCCCCATCCGTTCAACTCTTTGACATCCTTCCCTTGCGTTGCCAGAGTAATATGGTATGGCTCCACCCACGACAGTCAGTCAGCTGTGTAATCAACAGTCATAATCGTACAAGTAAATAGTGATACACTGATTTATCTATTCACTGATACAGACTTAATGTTAATTTGGGCCATAAGTAATTAAACAAGAGGCTTAAAGGCTCTAAAGGCAGCGATAAATGTTAAATCATTCTGCACAGATGAAAGACTTAAAAACAGTTCAGTTATTATTTTTGTTCATGATGATTTTCTTTCCCTGCCTCAAAAGAACACCAAAAATCCAATATAAATATTAACAAAACAAACCAAAATTTTTGACTTTAATATTGTCCAGAATTGTACAATTCATGATGTTTTAGAAGCTATGCAGCAAACCAGCAACAAGCAGTTACTTTTCACCACCATTTAAAGATATATATATATATATATATATAGTTAATTATTTATGTATTTGTTGTTTCTTTTATTGGATGTCTATTAAACTTGGTATAATCAGGGTTGCTGCTACACTGTTGGAAAAAAATATGGAAAGACGCACTGAGGTCACAAACCAACATCTTGAACATGTGTTGGTGATATTTGTTATTGGAGGATCAAACAACAGAGGTTTTCAGTGTTTCATGAGGATTTTCAAAGAGAAATCAAAGTGAGGCTATTGGTTAGGACTTCAAACAAACCAAATACACTGTATGCTTCTCTCTCTCTCTCTCTCTCTCTCTCTCTCTCACACACACACACACACACAATTGAATTAAAAAGGACATTCACTGAAAAATCTAATTTTCTTTTGGCGTGTCCACATGTCCTTCCCATATTTAAACATCACTCAAGTGTCACAATAAACACTTCAGCCACTTCTGAGAAAGAAGGGCTTCTCTGTTTACCTGTACAATATTATTATTAGGTATTAAGGCCATACTAAGAGGAAATATATATATAAAAATAAAAGAATATATAAAAAATAAAAGAAATTACGAGAATAAAGTCATAATAATACAAGAATAAAGTCAGGGTAATACAAGAAAAATGAGTAATAATGTTACGAGAGTAATAATAATATGAGAAGAGTGTAATAATATTACAAAAATAAAAATATAAAAAATAATAAAATTAAAAAAAAGTCATTATGGGGGGAAAACGTCATTTTAATGAGAAAAAAGCTTCGATAGAGTATCACGATCTGACCTGACCAGCTCAACCAAACAGCAGTCTCAGCCTGAGCTCAGCACTCACTGCTGCACTGTTTGTCTCAATTGTGTCTTACAGTCAACAGGTAGGCTAACGTATTGATCATTTCATCGTTAAACATTTTATAAACACAGTTTTGCTGGCTGAGCCAACAGGCTGACAGGTTGGTTACATTATATTAAGCTACATGAGAGAATATTTAAAACTTTTTTAACGCTAGCAAAGTCATACAACATCCTGTCATGTAGCGTTTAGCCTAACATAATAATCGTTACAACAGATATGATGTGCGACATTAACTGGGGTTGTGGTCTACATTGTGATTGCTTGTCCAAATGATCCGGTCCATGACCCACAGTAGGCCTATATGTGAATTTTGACTTGCCATTCCTGCACGTTACATTACAGTAACGTTACTTATCGTTACTCAAAATAAGGCTAACGTTAACAATACCGTCTTTCAGCATGACCCACTCAAATTAGGCTGCTAGCAGTCACCGTCTCTTGTCTCTGTCATTCTCCCAGGCAAGAGAACACCGGTGCCATTCAGATCAGCAGAACAGCATACCAGGTAAACAAAGACTGACAGAAACTTACATTATCTCCAGTTCCAGGTTTTACTTACTTTTTAGCTGAGTATGTTTGTTGGTAAATTGTAGCTAGGCAAGATGCATATTCACAGGACAATAGAGTTAACAAAATCAATATTTTACGTTGTCATACATTGAGATAAATTGAATTAATGACCTTGAGCTACATGGCAACTGCTCATAAGTGCCAAAAAGTGCCAAAACATAGGAGGAATAGGTATGCATCAAATGGTTTGATACACTTTACATGATGATTTGTGTCTATAATTCAACTGAACCCCAGTGGATGTCCAAACATAAAATAAGGAGTCACAAAATTTATTAACATAAACCAAGCCAACAAATAAGCAACTAAGGGGGGGGCAGGCAAATCGCTGGGCAGAGTCCACTGAGTCCAAGGCAACTAGGAGCAAAAAAGGGAAAAAATGACGGATTAGAAGAAGCATACAAAAAGGTCTAATTCTCAAGGGATAATTTGGTTAGAGCAAAAATACATCTAGGAGCTGGGAGCTCCTAGAGAACCTCTCCTCGGGGCCGTACACCTCCCAATCCACCAGAAACTGAAAACCTCTGCCCCGCCGCCGAACATCCAGGATCTGGCGCTGATTGTGCTGGGCAGACCTGGTGAGTGCTGCCCGGGCCGCCCTTCCAGACAGCACAACAGCAACGAAGATGTGCCCGGACAGAAGGTACAGTGACCTCTTCCTCCTGAGACGAGAACAGCGGGGGCTGGAATCCATAACTGGCCATGAACGGTGTCATCCCGGTGGAGGAGTTGGTCAGGGAGTTGTGCTCGTACTTGACCCAGGGAAGGTGGTCACTCCAGGAGGATGGATGCTGAGCGGCGACATTGGAGGGCAGACTCCAGATCTTGATTAGCCCGCTCCCTTTGGCTGTTGGACTGCGGGTGGTAACTGGAAGATAGACTCGGGGTCACGCCGACTGCCTGGCAGAAAGATTGCCAAACCTGAGAGGAAAACTGGGGTCCGTGATTAGACACAATGGCCTCCAGAATTCCATGCAGGCAGAATACGTGAGTGATGAGTAGACTGGCGGTTTCGAGAGCTGAGGGCAGTTTGGGAAGTAGAATGAAGTGAACTGATTTAGAACTATAGAGAGTATTACAGTCATTTCTGTTGGGGGGGTAGACCGGTTACGAAGACCAAGGCAATGTATCACCACGGACAGCTACAAATGGGCAGGGGTCGAAGAAGACAGAAAAGCGATGAGACACCTTTCCACGGGCACAAACGGTGCAGGCAGCGACAAACTCTTTTACGTCGCCCCATAGAGGGCCACCAGAAACGCTCCTGGAGGAAGTGGAGAGTGCACGTCATACCGGGATGACAGGCCAACTTGGAGGAGTACCCCCACTGTAACACCTGGGAGCGGGTGGCGCTGACAATACACAATGGGATCAGGATGTGTGTGTCACCGTCCTTACGGTCGACTGGGTAGTGGATCCTGGAAAGAGCATCTGGCTTTATGTTTCTGGAGCCGGGTCTGTAGGAAAGAGAGAAATTAATACGGCCCAAGAAGAGAGCCTATCGTTTCCCACGTTGTAGTTCGCCTCAGCAGGGGTTAGTTTGCGAGAATAGAAGGCGCAGGGGTGGAGCTTCTGGTCCTCAGGGTTCCTCTGGGGAAGGACCGCCCTGAACAGAAGCTTCAGCCAGAGGAAAGCTGCCTCAGCCCCCAGGGTCCACTGAAAAGGCGACGAGACAGAGGTTAGTCTAGTGAGGGGAGATGCCACTTTACTGTAGCCCCGGAAAAACCGGCGGTAAAAATTGGCAAACCCGAGGAAATGTGGGAGCTGTTTTCGGTTCCGAGGTGGGGGCCAATTCACTACGGCCGTGATCTTGGCAGGGTCTGGTTCCAGCCTCCCCCCTGCTAACACAAAACCCAAGAAATTAACAGAAGATACATGAAACTCACATTTTTCAGCTTTAACATAAAGCTTATTTTCTAATAGTCTTTTTAAAACTAAATGCACATGTAGGATGTGCTCCTGAAGGTTCTGTGAGAAAATTAAAATGTCATCTAAATAAACAAAAATAAATGTATTCATGTCTCTTAAAATGTCATTAATCATGGCCTGGAATAAAGCAGGGGCATTTGTGAGGCTGAAATGCATCACCTGATACTCCGAAGTGTCCGAGGGGAGTATTAAAAGCAGTCTTCTATTCGTCTCCTTCCCTTATGCAGATTAGATGTTATGCGTCCTGGGCACATAGCAGTTTCGCTTTATTCTGATCTTTGGAGCAAGTTGATGCACAATCAAACAATCAGGAGTCAACTTTAAACTTCACTTTTCCACTTTCTTTCCCCTCTCATGACATAACACCCTAACTCTACAATAGCACCGATGGAGCTAATGTAGTAGAGCTGTCCATTAGCTGCCTGTGTAAGCTGCTCCTCCTGTTATCCAGTTAGACGTCCATCCAGTCCCACAGCTGTGGATACTGAGGATTACATCACTGCCCAACCCCCACATGTCACTGATACCAGGAGACCTGCAGTTGTTGTTCCTGATTTCTCTCTCTCTCTCTGTCTCTCTTTCTTTCTCACACACACACAAAGAGAATACCTGTGATAGAACACCTGTAAACATCATTTATCATTCTCTACATAGAACAGCTGAGAGCCAAACCAGGAATTCCACTGCACTGGTTACTTGTTTATTTCTGCTGAAGACAATAACAAACCTTTGAACCCTGAACTTCATCAAGCTAACTTACAGTATGTCTGTGTGTGTGTGACACTGATAAATCACTAGTTTGGTGCTGCATAACCATTTCAACATGTATATAACACAGTGGACTTTCAGTGAGAGGCTGCTTCAACATCTTCATATTCATCAAATTTTAATGTCTCTTCACTAAGACTAAACAGGACTCTTTCAGAGGACGTCTGTTATTAACACATGGACTATTTATTTATAACACATAACAGGACTATCTTCATACTGTTGACACTTTTTTAATAATGCACATTTTATTATTACCACGTTGTGGTAATTTTGTAAATTTTGTACAGTTCAATTATTCTTCTTCATCTTCATTTGTATATTTTGTGTATTATATTTTACTTCAGTCTCCCTTTCAAACAATGTTTCAATTGTTTTTTATGACGAAATGAAGAAACAGCAAAACCTGATCATTGTCCCATGTTGTAAAAAGTATTTCACTAAAACCATTTGTTGCTAATGGACGGAAGATGCCAGTCATAATGTTGTGCCAGAAATGATGCATAAACATGGGCTTTCATTCCCACTGATGGTGTTAGAAGCCAGACCCGATAAAAACTGGTGTGTAATGAGGAGTTAATATGTTTTTTTTTCCACCAGTGTTAATGGGGTTTAACACTGACAGTGTCTTTTATTTTCTGTCTTTGCATTCAGTAGGTTCAACTCTTTTACTAAGCCAAGTTCAACCCGCATTTACAAACTTTGGGCCACAGGGTTTCTCTACTACAGCAAGAATGAGGACAACATTTTGCAACGCATGAGCAAACTAAATGGAGGGTTAGAGTTAATTTGAATGAACAAGGGGTGAAATGGATGCACCAGTTAACTCACGCAACTGTTAACGCTTCAAATTGTATAGTCAAAACTCCTCGACTGATGCTCTGCTGCTGCTGCTAGGAAAAAACACAAACAGAATTGACTAATCGAGCAGATAAATCACTCTCACTGCTGTTACAGCTTACTGTGTTTGGCAGGCTTAGTGAGGCCAGATAACAGATAGAGGCATGTTTGGTATTTTTGACTTGCTTCATTGGTACCAGCTACAGATCACTCCACCCAAAGCAAATAGTTCAGCAGTGATAAAATATCCAAACAAGTGAGGCCTGGTACAAGCTGGAAGACACTTTTCCTTGACCACGGTGTGTACTGCAGCTGTGAGTACACAGCAACATTCAATTTACCATCTTGGCTCTCAGGAGGGCTTTTGTTGTGAAGATATTTCTATCCCCACCCACCAAACCCTCCCATGCCCTGTTATTCCTTAGTCAATCCAATTATCCTGATTGGAGCCTCCCTCCTGCTGCGATTCAGCTGTCAGAGCAATAAGTAAGAAGCAGGATTAGTGAGTCAGCAGAATGAACAGGAGAACCCTTAACATTAAGAGTCTTTATCCAGTCAGAGTTAAGTCATGTCATGAAGTCTGTCTTTTTCCTTGGGTATGTAATGATTGTTCAGTTCTTGTTGCCACGGTTTTGTACAGTGAAGAAGGTCCTGGAGTCTGTGGTCAGTTAAGCTGAAGGAAATGTATGTGGACATATTTGGCCAAGGAGAACAGAGGCAACATCAAGGCAGGCATTTTCTGGAGATCAGTCCTCAAGATGACACATGTAAAATCTGTCTCATTGCCTTTAAAATATTTCATTTAAATTGGGTAGACACAAACTACCTCTGGAACAATTTGCTCCAAGCTCCATCTTGATCTGTATTTTGGTAAACACAAGACTCTGATTTGCTTCTTACTGGAAGGAAGGAACGAACACAATAACAGTCTCCTGGAGCCAACCTTAAAAGCTAGATTTTCACTTGTAGCAATGGCTCTGTGTTCATAATAAAGAATATTTAATATCGCTAAAGAATGACCAAGGGTAAGGAATTTCCCTCACACTTGTGTTCATCTCTCTGACAGAAGATAGATGAACACTGCTCCTTTTTTTCATCTTGTGCTGTTTTTGGCACCTACATGTCTACCTCCTCCACACTGCTGTCAATAAAACACTTCTTCTCACCTCTTCCTTTTCTTCTTTCTGGCCTTAAAGAGATAGGTCTGCATAGTTTTAGTATGGTTGTTTGTGGTAATTAAATAGTGCAAAGTAAGAACACAGATTTCTGTTATGAGACTGAGGATGATGTGAAATTTTACCTGACATTCAAATTCACAGCTTAAGTATCAAGTAGGAACCAATCAGGAAGTGAACGTGGGTAACTGTGGGTAGCAATGTTTTCAAAGATCCTTGTTTATGCCTGTTCAACTGAAATTGAAGACAGCAGCATTTTCAACCTTCTTCTTCTCCATGTTGGTGCTCTAAAACAGTGGTTCTCAACCTTTTTTTCTTTCAACCTTTTTTTCCCTTCTTGCTTGTACGTAAGACAATTCAGGCCCCCCAACCCAAACCCCTGTCCACACACACACGCACACACACACACACACCAAAAGATGAAGTGAATAAATGTTTATATGCAAAAATAGCCAGCAGTTGTGGGTTTTTATTCCTATTCTCACATAAGACTTAAAACAGTCCTGTGCTTCCATAAAATTCAAAACCAAGGTAACTCTTGAGATATTGCCTTGTTTTCCTTTTTTGATACCCGTGAGTCTTTGGTACTTGTATGTTTCTCAGACGTGATATTTTGTTGTACAGATGCTGATCAAGTATAGCCACTAACTGACCTGATGAGACTTGCTTACACAGTAATGATCACAGAAGTTCAGAGTTCACAGCGGTGCTAGTAATAAACCATCAACACTCTGTGTCTGTGTCTGGCTTGTTTGTAACCAGGAAAACAGATAAACTACTGAAAAGGAAGGAAGAACCCATTACATTTTGGTCTGGATCTAGAGTAGGGCTTTGGCAGACATAGTTGTCATTTGTGCTTTAAAAAAAATCTACACCACATAAAGGCGTCCAACACACAAGTCAAGACTTATTCTTAGGGTAAAACTGTGCTCCACTATCTGTGGATAAGGTTACACGTCACTCTGGAATTACCACTGTCCAAATGTTGGCAAGCGTCACAACACACGTGATCAGGACCAAATCTCTTCATGTGTCAGCAGCAGTTCCGCCATATGACTAATCCCTGTGTTTTGCTGCTACTGAAGCTCTTCACGCAAACAATGAGACAAGTAGATGCTTTTATCATCTAAAAGTTGTGATTTCTTCGTTAAGTGGTAGTTCAGGCTTTCCCGCAGTGGCAGCTTATGGTGTTCACTAGGAATTAGATATACAAATACTGTATATCTAAAGCTGTATCGTGCCATTAGCAGCCCTTTTCAAGAGGGAACTGAGATTTGTGAGACGTCCTTAACCACACATTCCCCACACCAAATTCCACTGACTATAAGAGTGGTTTCATATCAAGGCCCACAGGATGTTTTCATTCACTGCTGCCCCTATCAATCTCTTTTTTCTATCAAGTGGTACAGTTCAGTTTGTAAATTTGGGGCTACCTACCACAGTCTTCATTTTTCGACAGATAATCATCACTTCTGGAATGAAATGAAATAAAAACACAAAATGCAGCATTTTTAAATGTGTCTTGTAATATGAAAGAGAGATGATTCAAGGCCATTTTTCTTTTTTTAAAAAAAAAAATGTGTTGCATTGCTTATTGTTATTCAGTTTATTGGTATGCCACACTGTGTTATACAGGTATGATGTCAGTCTTTTAGCTTGCTACAAGTGGCTATGGGGAGTGAATATGAACTATATCTGGGTTAGTATAAATGTGTTATTTGGTGATTTTGGAGTTTGTCTGTTTGGACTTTAAGGCAGTGGAGGGGGCATCTGACAATCGTTATTTGAAATAACTCAGGAGGTTTGAACCCAAGCCACAACACAGAGTCAGACAAAATTAGTTTAGTCAGTTTATGTGAGAGAAGTCAGGATACTGGGAATGCAGACCACTAATTAAGGAAAACAACTAACATTTAGTCAGGAGAGTTAATAAACCAGTCAAAATGCTGAAATGTAATATTGAAAAATAGGAGAACTTGTGACATTTAAAAAAGGTTGTCTAACAACAAGGTAACATAGTGATATTCTTAGGGAGCCTTTTATTAAGCATCCGCCCATTTGCAACTAAGATTGTGTCTGCACTTTCAGTTTAGAGTTCAGTCACTTGTTCATGAGAAACGGACTACTGGTGTGTTCCAGTTGTAGTTGGAACCCCCAAATTTGGAAACTCAAAGCAACCTCATGTACCCCAAATTCAGGTTTCCAGGATGGTCGCCACCATTTTTACTTTTACTGTTAGTAGCACTTCTGTCATCTTTGTTTCAGAGTAAACCACTCATACACATAGTAGTATTTAATTTTTTAACCATAGACATGTTGCAATGCTGTTTATGTGCACAAAATACCACGAAGAGCATGGCATTGCTAAAAATAGCTAACAATGGCTAGCCCAACTTTCCAAACCTCAACCCACTTCAAATATCCAGAACTATCCCTTTCATGAAGTGACACAGTTTATGTGATCAGTCACTGTTTGTACACAATGATGAAAGATGATCTTTTTTTAAGGAACACCCAAAGGCTCTGAGAGACGTGTGATAAAGTGACTCCGTGTCTCTGTCTGCTCTTTATCTCCTCTCTGTTTGTGTCCCTGCAGGCCATTTGTCCCTCAAGGGTCTCTTCTCAGAGAAAACTCCTCATGTGTCCTGATAAGTTTCTACATGTTTGTTAGTTAGAAAGGAGGCCATGGTGACATGCCTCCTGTAACAACACTGTATGCAACACTGTAGCTTTCTAAAATAGTTTCTAGTGTCTTATCTTTCTCATTTCATCCCAGAAGACCACGTTATCGATTGCTGACATCTTGGATGGAAACCAGACGGACTTTATCCTATTTTTTGTCATATTTTCTAAACTCATTTGCATGCAGAGAGGATTATGGGGGTTTGTTACACTCTATCTCTGTTTGACCAGAAGAAACCAGTCATTAAAGAGATAACTGAAAACAGAAACTTTCTGGCGAGGCACATTATAATACGAATTGTAATAGGTTAAATTCTTCACTTGTGCTTTAGAGGTAGACACCAATGGTTATAATAACTTTTGGCTTTTCCATTCTTATTTAGAGTTTCACATAACAAGGTCAGTTTTTGAAGTGTTATTATACAGAGGTGCTAATGCTGCATCACATTTACATTGGAACTGGGAGTGACATCATCTCCAAGTTCACATCATTCCAGAGACAAGTTGGAAAAAACATAAACTGGGATAAAAACTGCAACATGGTATTTTGCACACAAATAGTGTAGCATGAAAATAAAATTAAATAAATAAATAAATAAGTTTTATGTATATGACTAATTCACTCCAAGTTTGTGAGTTGAAATTCCGAGAATGCATCATGACCTCAGAAATTACAAGTTCTGGCTACAAATGGAATGCACCATAACACAATATCAACAGTGACTCTACAACATTCACCACAGCGTACTCCGGAATAAATGTGACCCTGCCTGGAAGCCTGGAAGTTTGTTTCACTTAGGAAAAACAAAATGGAGAATTTCAAGTAACAAAAAAGTTGATCTTCTATCAACATCTCATGCACATGCAACCACACTGAACTATCCCATTAACATTAAGTCTAAGGTCGGCAACATTTGTTTGCTGTTATTAAGCAGCAATTCCCCAGTAAGCTTTTGAGATAATGTAAAACAGGTGATCAGCACCTCCTTTAGAGATCCACTGAACGACTCTCCGTGGCAGCGCTGGAAGTGATAGGCATCACTTTTCTTTTTTTTCTGAAAAAAAAAAGCTCCCGTGTTGACACCGCATCATATTTCACTTGACAACTACATCAACGAATTTCTTGCAAATCCAGCATTCTCTTTTCATTCTCCAGTTGGTCTGTAAAACATTTGTTTCTTGTGTTTAGAGTACATATGTAGTTTTTGAATTACCTCGAGAAGTCCCTGCAGCAAAAACGTAATGGAGCCGTCACATGATAAAACACGTGTGCAGTAGAATCCTGGGGTAAGAATGTCATCTTCTGTCTTTCTCATATGGTGGGAGGAGCTCAAGAGAAACAGTCTCCATGAGGAAATGTTTTGTATGAGACTCATCCACCAACTATTTTCCTTGTGATCCCACCTATTACAGCTTTACTTGTTGCAAGAGAGAGTAAAAAAGTGACAGATGGGACAGACACTAGACAGATTCTTGATTGTTACTAAAATTTTTTACTAACAAAGGCCTCTGTATTTTTGTGTATATACAGTATAGACATTGTGAAAGTGTTCTTCTATGTTAGTAAGTTACAGTACAACCACATTTTCACTGGACAAAAAAACAGTTTCAGTTTCATGGGTTTAAATGAGTTTTTCACCAGTGTAAATGTGCTTGATCAGCATTCATTCCCACATCAAATGACCCTGCAATGCTTGTGGGTTTGTACTTGGCTTTGGCACCAATCTACATCAATGGGAAAGCGAAACCCGGCTGAACAGGTACATTTCTTCTGTATGCAATTTCTGGTGCAACGCAATGATCCTCATTGATTTTCTGGCTTAGCATAGCCATTAACACTAATTGTAATGTTTTTTTACGATCACAGTTCACATACAGGTGATGCAACGGTGACAAATAAAAACACCCCAGGGCAAAACAACTACTGGCAATGGAAATGATGTTAATCATCTTTTTGAGCAACTTAACCTGCAGTTATAAATCCTGGGTAAAAGTAAAGTGACTAGATTCAATCACTATATTACATAAGCTTGATGTGTACCACAACTACAACAAATTACCCGTAATTGCTGACTACGGGTTTAAAAAAGGTTAGCTCAGTGTCACAGGCTGGTATGCAAAGTATGATAGGTCTGTGCTACTCTGACACACTTCAAGGTACTAATAAGATTACATGCCATGCCACATGGAAGGCGAGGCCATTGACACACCTTTTGGTATGTTTGCCTCATTTACTCACTTATGAAAGAACCACATGGTTTAAAACATGTGGAACAGCTCTTTCTATGTCAGAATTATGGTAGATCAATTTAATGCTAAAGCTGCTGCCTGCGAAGTCAAAATTTGGCATGGCTCCCTTACATGGTGTAGTCAAGGGAAGACATCACTGACTGCAGCTTTAAAGGGATAGTTCGGGTCTTTTGAAGTGTATCTGATACAGTCACTGTTTTACAATGAGCTCACATCATTGTGTGCATCCCCAACACCTAGAACCCATGGATTCAAGAAACCAGACCCTTAGTAAAATCTTACCGGAGTAGCAATAGGGCTCGCTTAATAAAATAGTATGTATGCTGTCCAGCCATTTTGTCTGACTGGAATCTGAAGTTTGGAAAACTCTCACTTTCCTGCACCAAAGTCCATAGAGAAAATCACTCAATAACTCATGGGAACACAGGAGCTGCCGGTCTACTGCTGCCTGAACTTACTGATGGAGGCAGTAATGGATGGACAACTTCTCAATGCACTTTGGTGCACATTTAAAAATCAAATGATGAAGCAGCAGAGGAGGCATGCTAATTTCTTGTACCTCATGTGTGTAGAACCTCATGTACATTACTCAGAATGCAACATTCTTTTCTTCCAAGTCTACAACACTGCCACAGTTTGTCATCCATTTGTTGTTTTCCAACCTGAGTTCAATCAGGGTTGATCCCAGTAACTAGTACCAACATGCTTAACTTTGCCCTTTAAGAGAAACAGTCCTTATGTGGTTTTCTTAAATGTCAGATAAAAGTAAGTTACCACCTCAGGCCTACAGATATGACCCCGTAAAAACCATAATGTGCCATTGTTTTACACTGAATAAGTAACTCATGTTAATTAGTGGCAAAAATGCGTGCTAAGCAAAGCTAACTGGCATATGATGATATGAGACTTGAGAGCAGTGTTTATCTTCTCATTACAGCTCCTGACATAAATGAAATGTGCACTTGTCTGTATAAATGGCACAATGGCTTTGTTGGTCATGAAGCCTGTCTGAACATGAAATCCTTGGTGCAAATCTTAGGGTTGTCTCAGGAAAATTTACCCACTTTACCCACACAAAAAAGGTACTGACACATAATAAGTTGAGAAATATGTTCACACATGTTTCCTTGCTCTAAATTAAATTAATGTTTGTGTTGCACTTTTAGCCTGTACGGACACGGGAACTGCTGCCTTATTCAGTACATTAGTGTCAAAAAACAAAAAACAAAAAAAAAGACATATTTTTTTGACTAAGTGAAAAAAAATGAAATATTTCAAACAGCAATGTCTCAAAATAACTCAATTTGAACTTACTGGTGAGACAGCTGAGGATCAACCATTCCCGTGAGTCAAAAAATAAAATCACTGATTTTCTCTATGGATTTTGGTAAGGGGAAAAGATGACTGATAAAGTTACACAAACTTTGTTTTCCAGTAAAAAAGGACTGTCAAATTGCAAAAAAAAAAAACCAGAAAACATTTTTTAAGAAAAATTCAACAGGCATATTCGATTTTGTTAAAGGTCCATAACTTTTGGTGATTTGTGTTGTTGATACAATAGGGACTGACTGACTTACAGAAAATAACAATTTGTAACTAGTGTGTAACTTTTGAATGCAAACAATTGTCCGCTACATTCAAATCATTGCATCACACAGTGCTGATTAAGTCTGTCATCTCCACGTGACTCTCTGTATTTTTAGATCTCATGTCACACTGCAAAATTACCAAACTACACACAGGAAGTGATTTGTTTTGAATCAAGATAAATTGAGTCAACAGCCCTCACTCAGTAAAGCTTGACAGAGTCTATTTTCAGATGAAGAATCATACAAATAATATTACATAATTTCTGTACATGAAGACCAACCAGAGGAAGACAGCAACAAAAAAATCACCAAACTCATGCACTGCATTTACAAACCTTTAACAAAATGAAATATGCCTTTTCAGTCTTTCTTAAAAATGTTTTCTGCTATTTCTTGCCATTGGCCAACCCATTCTGACTGGAAATTAAAGTTTGTGTTCCCCATACCAAAGTCCATAGAGAAAATCAACAATCATATTTAATGGCATAGAGAGTTGTTGATCCTCTGCTGTCTCCTCAGTAAGCTCAAATTATATCATATTGTGAATATTCTGTTTGAAATCTTTCATTCTAATATAACTAACCAACAAAAATGTATTAAATAAAGCAGCAGTGGACCAGCAGTTCCTGTGTCTCCACAGGCTAAAAGCGCAGATTTTTTTCCATGGACTTGTGTGGTAGAGTGATAAGTTTACAAGACAAATGTCAGTTTACAGTTGGAAAACTGTTTGTTTTACACCAAAGAAACATGGATGAACATTTTTCAGCTGATGTAAATTTTATTAGATGAGCCTTTAGTGAAGTGGCTACAATACTGATTCCCTTATGTCATCCAACCACACCTCAAAAAAGCTACTAGTTTAAAAGTCAAGCATTCCACACGTTTTGAATACACTTTGTTACTGCAGGTTATGTCTTTTTAACAATTACAAAACATTTTGGGAGTAAAGACAGGAAGGGCCACCCCTGTACATTCCAGTAAGCTCGTGTCAGAGCATGTGTACCTGAAGATCCAGTTCACTCAAGTTAGGTAACAGTGAACTGGTGTGTCAGCTCTACACAGTTAGTAGGTTACTACGTCACAGCAGGTGGAGGAGCAGTGCTGACGTTAATGGGCTGTTCCACCACCACACCTACCTGCCAGCTGAATACGGCTGTAAGAAACAGGCTCTTCATAGATACAAGGATAGAGGCATCCCTCCAGGTGCAGAGCAGATCAGTGTTTGTAGTTTTGGTGTGGATTCAGGTTGGACTGGCTGATATATGAAAGGCCTTCATACATGTGTTGAGAGTAAATATTGACATATAAATATTAAGAGTGTAAGGACACAGCATTACAATAATATTACACAAGTTTTCAATTCAATTCAATTCAATTTTATTTGTATAGCGCCAAATCACAACATACATTATCTCAAGGCACTGTACATAATAAGGCCAAAACCTTTACAATATTACAGAGAGAAAAGAAACCCAACAGTTCACACAATGAACAAGCACTAGGCATCAGTGGAGAGAAAAAACTCCCTTTTAACAGGAAGAAATCTCTGACAGAACCAGACTCAAAGATGTGCGGTCATCTGCCTCGACCGGTTGGGGTGAGAGGAGAGGTGGGGGACAGTCCATGGGCTGCATCCTCCACAGTGCGCGTACATTGACCAGATGTTGTCAAAATTAGTCACGGTGCAGCGACGTAGGCTGTCCCATTTCAGTTTGATGCGCCGACTACTTGCTCTGACACAAAGAATACATTGGGCTGACCTCTCACGGCCATTTGACCCTGAGTCATTTGACCCTGGTGTGAATGCTAATTTAATATATAACACATTGCCAGTGGCAGAAAACCTGTTCTAACCTGTGCTTATATGGGTTTGTTGACTAGTGGGAATTGAACATTAACTTTGTAACTATGGGAGTAACAGTTATGTGTACAGTACTGAGAGTATGTACTGAATTTGCATACATGCAGATAATCTATACTTTTATTAAAAAAAAAAATAAAATAAAATAGTGCATCAGTGCTATATTGCTTCTTGTCCTGCATTACACTCTTGGATGTCAGAAATGTATAAAGATAGAGTGGACTTTTTTCTTTTCTTTATCATTAATTTCTTCTCCTCAATAGCTTTTTCAGTGTTTTATGCACTCAGTGAGACTGGGTTTTAATATGCAGTGCAGTGAACAAACTAGTCCTATGGTGCTTTCTAGCTCTGTATGTTGGTGTGTTTGCACTAATTTAGATATGGATGAAGCTGAGAGAGTGAGAACTGTGGTGGTTTTCTGAGAGTTTACAGTAATCTGTTAAAGATGGATGACACTGTAAGTAGATACTTTTTTTAACATTCACAAAGCCTGAAACAAAGAAAAGAAAAGGACTGTGCTGGCTGAAAGTGAAGGCATAACAATGAGTTTCAGGGCCAGGACCAGGACACACAGTCAGCCAGGGATTTGCCCTTGCTGCAGAACACTGGCAGCTTTTGCTGACATGATATGGTCTATTGTCTCATGGACCACATTAGGCTCAGAGCCTGGAGACCCACACCTGCTATAAACATGCAACCAATAAAGAAATCACTTCTCTGAAACTAATTAACCTAATTATTAAAAACACACCCTTAATGGGCTTTTTGCACAGCAGCCATTTTGACACAGTCACAGTAGGAAAATCACATTTATGAATGATGGATGAGTTCCATTTAGGTTCCTCATTTTCAGGAAAATGGATGAAAATGGATGCTGGTTCACTGATATGCTGTTCTGATACCAGCGATTTAACTGCTGAAATGTGTCAAAATGGCTACTGTCCAAGGGACCATTTTTTACTTTAACCTCAAAGTCATTTAAAGCCTACAGGCAAATGAATGTTCACTTCAGTTAGAAATATCGTTTAATTTCCATGAAACTTTCAGGGTGTGGTGTACCTTTAATAATGGTGGCTTCTCTCCATGGCACAAAGGCCATTGCGGTTGCTCCACACTCAGACATGTGAACTGTGCATAAAGAAGGCAAGGATTTGTCCAGAGTTTGGACTGAGGAAGAGGAAGTTGATGCTCTGAAATTGCCCTAACTATTACACGTGAAATCAGAGGGAATTTAGCACTAAAGGCAAATGTAGCACAGCATTTAGGGTTATAAATTTAACCACGAAGGGAGTCAAAGTCTCAATCTTCCTTATCCATGAGGCCACGTGGTCATATCATGTTCAGGGCCTTTTTCATATTTAGAAATTTTACCTGGCTAAATTTAGTACCTACTTTTCAGATTACCAGGAACTTTAGAGGGGCGGGACTGTGTGGAATACATCTTACAGCTGCGTGTTGCAAATGTAGCTTTGTCTCTATATTTAGCGAGTTTTCAGACCCTCTGGGGACTAGCAGAAAATCTAGTGTCTTTTTCGTGTGTTATTTAAGACTTTTGGAGACACTGACATGAAAGCACATATCATTCTAAAGGTCGTTGCAAACCGGATGGAATGAACGAGCCAATGATTCTGATGCAATGCAGCCTCTCATGCACATGAAGCACGATGAGAAGAAACAAATAAAAAGGAGGAGGAAAAAAATCATGTCTGTCTTCAAGCAGAGCGGGTTTTTCTCACACACACTGCTGTTGTTGTCATCTCTGGCTTTCAGGAAAAACTATTTTGAAGCTTGATTTTCACTCCCACCATCTCACTGAACCCCCCCCCCCCCCCCCTCTCCCTCTTCCCCCCCCCCCCCCCCACATGTCTGTAATTGTTCTATAGTTTATTCTTGCTTATTCACATGAAACGGGTTTGGAGAAACAAACACAATTAACCGATCCACCAGTGTGTTTAGGGTTTTGACTGTACATCATCAACAACGCTCAAGAACTTTTAGGTGCGGTTAAAATGCAAAAACTACACAGATTACCAGGAACTTATTTACCCGGGTAAATAAGTTCTTGGTAATAAAAGTTCCTGGTAATTTTGGTGAAAATGGGGCTATGGTGACTGAGTCGAGAGGCTCATTCGTCTGAAAACCTGAGACCTTCTTCATGGAAGGTGTGACCAACACTTCTACTAATGTTTGCTTGTGTTTGGTATTATGACTCTATGTGGAGTTAAACTGTGTGATATATTAGTCCAAATTTGCTTCAGACATCTAAACCACAATAACTCTGACTGGTGCAGGTCTGCTCTCAAGTCTCCAAGCCAGAGTAAAGCACAGCTGAAAGCCATCTGTCTGGAAAAAGATGGTCAAAGCACATGCACACACTCACACACACACACACTTCAGAGGATATTGTATTGACTTACATTAATTTCCTTATGAGACTTATTTTAACCATAATGACTAGTGCCCTAACCCTAACCCTAAACTTAACCTTGCCTTAACCTCAGCCTAACTTTACAACATGTCTCCACCTTAAGGGATTTTTTCCCCAAAAAGTCCCCACAATGTGACTTTGTAAACCGATTAAGGTCCCCACAGCATAAGGAATACCAGGTACACACAGAGGGAGAAAGAGAGAGATGGAGGGGGGCAAAGTAATCATTGGTGTGTGTGTGTGTTACAGACCGTACAAAGTGAGGACATTTTGGCTGATCCTCCCTTTCTTACAAACCTTCAAAGGATTTGATGGTTAATGCTGATGAGGTTCAGATTTTGGTTTGTAAAAGAAGTGTGTGTGTGTGTGTGCGTGCGTGTGTGTGGCAACAGCTGTGTAACCCTGTGTTTTGAAGAGAGGATGAGTCAGATGGACAGGGCAGAACAAAACAAAAGGCTTAAGTCTCATAGAGATGAGGGGGAAAAAAACCAATATAAAACCAAAGTGTTGATAAGTGTGTGTCAATGTGTGGCTCACGCTGATAATTACACATGTGTACATTTAGGCTCTTTTGTATTTTGTAAAGCCCAGGACACACCGCTGTGATGGTCCACTGACAGCAAAGATGAATGTTTCAAGGGGAAAAGAAGAACAACTTTTTCTTACCAGTGACACAGGAGTCTGTAGTCATCACTGAAACCAGAATTAATCCGCAGCAAATGGTGCATATTAAGAGTTTGTTTATCTTGTTTGGATATCGCACAGATGAATGGACTGATGATAGCATAGCAACTTAATGTTGTAGTTGTATTCATGTCCAAATTAAATGAGGGACCTACGAAAGATTTATGATTACATATGAGCTCCTTGTTTCTTGCTCTCTTACATTCCACTTTTCCAAAGGTCACAGGATCCCCCGATTCCAAGATGGTTGCCACCATACAAATACTACTTTTATCCTTAATTAACTTCAGTTGTTTTTTTTCTCGGTAAAACAGTTGTACACATAGTACTGTTTCATTTTTAACATGAAACATGTTGCTATGCAGTTTTCATGTGCAAAACGCCATGTGGACCATTGTTTATGACTGGTATGGCTAACACTTCCAACATCTCAACTGGAATGTGATTAACTAGGGTGTGATGTCACTTCCAGTTCTGATTTTTGATTTAAAGGGGACATTCAGTGGAAAATCACATTTTTGGTGTGTCCCTGTGTCCTTCCTGTATCTAAACATCACTAATGTGTCACAACAAACACTTCAGCCACATCTAAGAAAGAAGGGCTTCTTTGTTTACCTGCGCCCAAGAAAGCGGTTTTGAAAAGTCGAGTTTAGCTACGTAACTAGCACATTTGCCGTGCAACGAACCCTCCCCCAACAGCTACTCCCAGTTGTGGACGTGAACATTTAACCTGAAGAAGAAGAAGCTGAATCACTTCCGCCATTACAACTGTTGTATCTGTTGAGAACAACATGTCTCAGAAGAAAGGTTCAGTTCATTGTTGCTCTGTTGCTGGTTGTCCACAACAACACCAGACGCTTCATAGACTCCCTTCTAATGAGGAAAAAACAGCAGAGTGGATATCCTTCATTTTTGATAGTAATATCCCTGCTAAGCTTCCTGAAATGCTGTTTGTTTGTAGCAGTCACTTTGAAGTGAATTGTTATACAAACTTTGGGCAATACAAAGTGGGACTCATCAGCAGGAAGCAGCTCCAAAAATCCGTAATGGATTTGCTGAAGGCAATGTCAGTATTTCCAAATGAAGTAATAATGACTTTGTGAGCTTGACTGCTTTTTGTCTTGAATAGCAATAGCTAACAACAACTAATTGCAGCCACATTCTCAGCAGTGGTAGAAAATGAGTGAGTGAGAGTTTGTCTCACCTCCATATGACGCTGTTTACAAGTGAACTGCTGCACGACTTGTGGAAATGTGTGCATTAACGCGTCAGCTCGCGAGTGTCTCAGCTTAGCACGTATGCTAACTACTGACTGCGGCAGGCAGACATCAGACCGTGCTGTCTCTGCTCGCTGTTTTAAAAGTGAACTGCTGCATGAGCTATGAGAAACCGTGTGCATAGGGAACAACTTATACTAAATGGTTTATTTTACATGTAAATTAAACCACGCAGACACACAAACTGATGCTCCTGTGGTTCGGGGGCAAAGCACTGAGCAGCAGTTAGTCTGCTTGTAGCTGGCCAATCACAAGCAAGTGGGAATGCATTTGGTAGCTGGCCAATCGCAAGAGACTCAGTGTTCTGGGGGGGAGGGAATTAGCTCAAAAACAGAGTGCCTGTTCAAATGCTGTCAGAAAGCAGCAATAAACTGCCTTAATCTGAAGAGACTATGAGGTTTTGACCATAAATATTATTTAGTTTATCTAAGTAGACATCAGTAATCTTCATTTATGGTTCAAAAAGACCATTCTGTTTCTTTAAATGGAACGCAGAATTGGCATTGAATCGTTTGTTTGCTTGATCAATTTTGATGTCTCTTCTTGCCTCTGATTGGCTAAACCTAAACTGGCAAACTCTCTCTCTCATCTATAGACACTCAATGCAGGAATTAACATGAATGTTAACAGTCCAATTTTAGTTGGACTAAGACAATAATTTGGTTTTCTGAGTATTGCTGCTGGAAGTTGTATGGCGGTGGCGTCTTTCTTTGGACATCACAGCAGCCAGGAGAGCCATGCTGGACATTCAGAACCACAGCATGATCCATCTTACCATCCATCTCACCGTTCACTCTTTGCTTTTCCTATGACATTAAGGTCAACAGGAAACTGATTCAATACGCACTAGCTTAGAGAGAGATACAGCGCCACCTATGGAGGTGGAGTCAGATGTACACGGTCAAAAAACCTAATTTCTCCTCTGTGTGCATGCTCAGACTTGACAAGTTGTCCAATAGCTTGACTCAGTCGAGCTTCGTTCGACCAAGCTGTGCATGTAAATTTACTGACTGAGACATATTCAACATAGTAAATCGAATGTAAGCAGATGTGTCATGTTCATGCCTTTGTTATAATAATGTCATTGGCTGCAACAAAGTGGAGACATGCCAGAAAATGTCTTCAGGGCCATGGAACACGTGTGAACTAGTTTATAGTTTGTAGAACAAACAGCAAACTGCTTTTGTTGTGTCTTAGTGTGGCTACACAACATGCCAACCATTGTGAGAGCAACATGAGGGTCTAGGAAAAATCTCTTTTTAATGTGTGCTCCCAAAAAATCTGAAGGGCCATTTAGTCTTTTCACCTCATCCTACCCCTTTACCTCAAATTGAATTGGAACACCTAGTGCCTACATGTGAACGCCCAAAACAAAATTGGTATAGAGTCAAGGGGGGAAATGGGACTGAACCATAGACCAAATAGGTGAGACAATGTTGACCACAATACCATGGCTTTCTTCCATGATCAGTATTTTGCACGTTGTTGTTCCAAATAGCATCCTCAACAGTGAGTTGGACATTTTGGTTTCATGCACACTCACAAAGCCGACTGATGTTCCCCATGACATTTCCTGGAAAACCAACATCACGGGACTAACCATGTTTTTAAATGTACAGACAGCACGTTCTTCCAATGCTCCTGCACTTTATCCAGAACAGTGGGAGTCACAAGAAATGGACTCTTATCTTCATATATGATATGTTGTTCTTTGTCTGGTTAATCTTTGAGACACTGTTCAAATTCATTGCGGATGAACCCACAGACAGTTTACTATTGCTGCAGTTTTGGAGCAGCAGCAGGTGCAGGGAGTGTGTCTGGTATTCAGGGAATGTAGCACGGCTGGTGTTGATGTCTGCATTCCTCGCAGACATCCGTCTCATGCTCCTGCACAAACTCTGACTCTTTCTGTCTCTGTCTGGTATGATGATCCTGACTAAAGTAAAAAATAATATAAATAATGAATTTTTCTGATATCAGCAGGTCATTTAAAGCACAACCTTTGTCTCTCCTGTGACCATTTTACTGTAAGCAGAAGTAGGAAATCCAAGATTACAGAGAGAGACAGGTTTGACCTTGTTGGATCAGTCCGTCCTAATGCTGCAGGTTTGATATAGAACCTGGCTCCAGGCTCTCACTACACTGCTAAACATCAATTTTCCACATTGGACTACGAATACAAACATCCTGTACAAGACAGCCAAAGTTGGTTCCACCTGCTGAGGGGACTGAGGGATGCTGTGTTTCTATAATTGTAAAGACACAATAATTCAATTCAATTCAATTTTATTTGTATAGCGCCAAATCACAACATACATTATCTCAAGGCACTGTACATAATAAGGCCAAAACCTTTACAATATTACAGAGAGAAAAGAAACCCAACAGTTCACACAATGAGCAAACACTAGGGGGCAGTGGAGAGAAAAAACTCCCTTTTAACAGGAAGAAATCTGTGACAGAACCAGACTCAAAGATGTGCGGTCA
>JAFBJR010000763.1:66649-80566 GCA_016785285.1 Brachirus orientalis | reverse complement strand
GTGTGAAAGAGTGAGTGTGAGTGCACCACAGGAAATCCCCCAGCAGTCTAGGTCTATAGCAGCATAACTAAGAGATGGTTCAGGTTTCCCTGAGCCAGCTCTAACTATAAGCTTTAACAAAAAGGAAGGTTTTAAGTCTAACTTTAAATGCAGAGACAGTGTCCGCCTCCTGAACCAACATTGGTAGTTGGTTCCACAGGAGAGGAGCCTGGTAACTAAAGGCTCTGCCTCCCATTCTACTTTTATGGACTCTGGGAACTACAAGTAAACCTGCGTTTTGGGACCGAAGTGATCTGTTAGGCTGATAAGGTGAAATTAAATCTTTAAGATATGATGGGGCCTGATCATTAAGTGCTTTGTACGCGAGGAGGAGGATTTTAAATTGAATTCTAAACTGTACAGGGACAGACAACATTGGAGGACATGTAGCAGCTCTTTTTTTCCTGCTCTTGTCACAACAAAACGTCAAGCTTTGTATGAGAATAGACTGTTGATGTTTGCCTTGACTTATTTACACTGCAATATTTACACCAATTGCAAGCAAGTGATTTTTTTCTGTCAACCAATCAGCTGACTGTACCGTACCATTTTACTCTGGAATCCTAAGTGAAGGGTGCCAAAGAATGGAACAGTTGGGGCTGTTTGGTACTATTCTTAATGGAAACACAAACAATAGATGAAACAAAAGATGGCCTTAGGTTCTTTTGGTATGTGCAGGACACCTTTAAGACACTGCAGTGGCCTCCACAGCATTCAGTGCCGTGGCCTTCTGGGGCTGTAGATGTGTCCTAAGTGGTTAGGAGAGCCAGCTCGGTCGTGGTCTGCCCTGATGTGGGTGAAAGGAGGATCTTAGCAAAGCTGAAGTCTATCATAGATAACACCTCTCACCCCCTCCACGTCACTGCTGTTCCCTCAGTGTAGGACAAAATGCTACATGATTATTTCCTACCACCCACATAGACCACTGCGTTCAGAAAATGGCGGCCTCCTTGTGGTTCCCAAAGTCTCAGAGAGTAGACTGGGAGGCAGAGCTTTCAGCTACCAAGCTCCTCTCCTGTGGAACCAGCTCCCACTGTGGGTCGGGGAGGCAGACAGTGTCCCTACATTTAAAGTTCAACTCTTTAATAAAGCTTATAGTTAGGGCTGGTTTAAGTCAACTCTGAACCATTGCTCAGTTATGCTGCCATAGGACTAGACTGCTGGGGAAATAGCCATTATGCAGCGAGCACTCTCTCTTCCTCCCTCCTCTCCTCAACACTCATACTTTTATCATAATAACACTGTTTTCTCTCCCTCCTCCTAGTTTGTGCTATTCTTCTCTCTCTCTTTGTTCTTATTTCACAGATATCCCTGATTCCAGAGCTTCAACACCACAGGTCAAATATTATAACTATAACCATTACCATATATCATATAGCTACTCATTACTGCTAAGGTTAATTATCCTCATCCGCCCTTCACCAATGGCTTGTCCTCTTCTGAGGGTCACATGAGGAGCAGGAACCAACCCCAGATGGTGGCAGCACATGTCACATCCTGAATGAGATGATTATGATAATTGTTCTTAATGTTACTGATGCTTGAATCATCCTGGTCTCTGTCTTTCTTGTCTTTTCTCTCTGTGAATGTTTGATGCTTTGTTTGTAACTTGTAACTGCTGAACTTGTCTCTGTACATGTGACACCTACTGCACGCCTGTCCGTCCTGGAAGAGGGATCCCTCCTCTGTGGCTCTTCCTGAGGTTTCTCCCATTTTTTCCCTATAAAAGGGTTTTTGTGGAGTTTTTCCTCACTCCACTGTGAGAGTCTAAGGAACGAGGGTGTCACTTGTACAGATTATAAAGCCCTTCGAGGCAAATTGTGTTTGTGATGCTGGGCTATATACATAAAATTGACTTGACTTGACTTCTGCAGGTCCTCATCCACCAGACTGTATAACACCAGCTCTGTCTCATAAAACTGTGGAACACAAAACACTGTCAAAATAGTCTGTCATTTGCACAATTCAATTTTTTTATACTACTCACCCAGCCTACTCAATTTAACATGTGCAAAAAATTTTTCAGTGTGTCACTGCACAGTTCACCAGTCTGGCAGTGTGGTCGTGTGTGTCAGCTATTTACTGCTCACAAGGCTAATGTAGCATATGTACACAGCAGGTGACATAATTGTGTTTACACTTATGCACATACAGTGTATACAAACACATTACTTGGAGCTGTTCAATTATTACTATCAGGAGATATAATGATTAAGTTTTTTCAGACTAATGGGATATTTCAAATTTGTAACTGCGACATGAATGCCTAGAAAATGTGCATCCGCAGCATAAAATGCTGATGTGAGTGTCCTTTTAACATTGGCACACGCACGCCCAGTGTACGTGAATGGTCATGTTTTTAGGTGTGTTAGCATGGACACAGATTACTCCTGTACACACTCACTGCAAAAAAGAATTTTCAGGAAAGTAAAATAAGCCTCTTTTCTGGAAAATTGTCCGTATTTTTTTGCCTACATTGAAAAAATAATCTTGGCAAGCAAGTTTTGCACGAGACTTATTTTTAAAAAAAATGTTTCAATAAATACCAGTAACAAACTGAAACTCTGGTTTGCATGAAATGAAACTGCTTCTCATGCCCCTGGATTTGTGTGTGCAAATATAAGAAAAGATAATTAATAGCAGACCCATTTCAAGTTTAACATATAAATATTTAATTTTACAAGTACAATTGTTTGGGTCAGTTTTGTCAAGTGTTTGGCCTGTTTTTCCTCATTTTAAGGCACACTACCATCTGAAAGTGGCTGTCGATTTACAAGCTACTTTTAACTATTCTCGCAAATTCTTTTTCTTATAACAAGAATATTTTAATCAATTTCGGAATATTTGGCTTATTTATTGTAGTGCAGCATGTTTGTGGTATACTGAAGACAGAGGTAGAGTGGATGTACTGTAACTCCTGCTGTTGTGAGGTGAGACATCCTGTTTCTTGTGGAGGTAATAAGTGAGGTTTCCTCACATACAGACAGACAAACAGACAACAAGGCCCACAGACAGCACAGCAGACAAAGGGTTCAGTTTCTGGAATCAACGTCCATTGACCCTAACAGAAACACACACATATACTCAGGGAACGTTGACTTGAAAACAAGTCTTGGTAAATCTCAAATTTTTTACATTTTTTTGGGTCAGTGTTTTATCTGCATAGAAACTGGGTTTTTGGAGCCCTGAATTGCTAGATTTTTAAACTCAACCTTTAGTGTAGAAAACCAATATGTTACTTTGGGAAAACAATGATGTCATAATCCCACTTCTCTCCTGTGCTTACAGTATCTTCGTCATCTTCCTTCTCTTGTGTTTGGAGATTGCTTGGTCTTACTTTCATTGTCTTTCCTTAGTTGCCCTGATTTTCCTCTGTCTGTGATTATATACATTGTAATGCTCATCATCTTCTTTTCCAGTTTTGGTGTAGCATTGCTACAGCACCACATACAGGACTGTACAATTTTCTAAAGGATGTAGTAAAAGATTGTTTACGTTTCATTCCTTTTCCATGTGGTTTCCTCTCTCTCTCTCACAGACACACACATAAAGGACATGAAAGTCACTGGCTTTTCAGGAAGTGGCATCCTAACAAACATATTCCCAGTCCAACATCAGGCCTTTAAACAATGTTCCCTCCCCCTGACTAAATGGATAATGGATTATAAAGGGATCCTAAACAAATCCCATAAAATGTCTGCTCTCCTCCAAACAATGCATGTCGAGCGTTTACGAGCAGGCGCATCAAATGTTCAGTCTAACTGCAACAGAGGAGCCTGACACAGAGCAGCGAGCAGCAGAGGAGGAGGTGTTACTTCCTGTCAGCAGAGAGGCTGTAGAACGGAGGCATCAAAGACGGTCCCTCACTTTGTGATCTGTGGGGTCTAAGGATTTGAAGAGAAGACTCTGTTTACCAGTATGTGTATGTGTGTGCGTCTTTGTGAGGACATTTTGCCTGATCCTCAGACATTTAAAGGGCTTTTTTCAGGGTTAATTAAGACTCCAGTTAGAGTTAGGGTTTAAACTGGGTTAAGCTTAAGTGTTATGGTAAAGCATATAGACATGATAGTTAAGGTTAGGATAATGGGCTAGAGTCTATGAGCATTTAAGAATGTGTGCCTCTCCATTAGGGTAAGGGGCCAGGGGATGCATTATGCCTATGAGTGTCTTCACTTAGAATGCTGTGCATTTAAGTCTGTGTATTTTATACACTTCATCGTCACCACCCCCCACTTTAATTTAGTCTCCACTGCGGTCTCAGTGGGAGGTGCCCACTGTGTGTGGGATGGGGGAGGGAGGCAGTAAAAAAGAGACAGAAGATGATGAATGAGAGGGTTCAGGTACAGTGTGAACACAATATTCTCTCACAAGGATTCGCTTCTTAAGAATGGATTGTAGGCCAGCCATGTTGGATGTATGCGGCAATTGTGTTGAAATTTTATGAGAAAAGGGTCCATTTGTTTTCCTCAAATAAAAGTCCAGCCACACTATCAGTCCGTACATGTCAAGTACAAGTAATAGTTTAAACATGATTTTCAGCGTGGTTTTCCAGTCTATGAAAGTCCAGTCAAGGTTTTGCTACACGCAGAGAAGAGCCCATGACTGATGATCCATCTGCAGGTGTGAACGCTTAAAGACTCAATTTACAAGACTCTCAGACACATTGCCTGACACACCGCAGACTCATAAGCAGTACAGATCCAAAAAACACAACAGAGATCAAAGACAGTACTGCTGCAATAAAAGTTAAAAAGTTCCAACACAAATCTGTACTTACATTTAAGGTAATGGACATTTTATTCTTTTCAGTTGCCTTTTTCATGACATCATCTTTTTGGAGAGCTGCGTCTATGTTTTATACTGTGTTTTCCTGCAAAAATCATCTTAAAAAGACAATTCTTTCTACTCAATCAAATGAAAGTACAGATCCACTTATATCCAGTATTTCACAATGAAAGCCTTGTTGGAAAAAAAAAAGAATGGAAATAGGGAAACAAAGAAAGTGTTTTTTTCTTTGAGATGGGCACAGGACAGGACAAACAAAGACATATCTTCTTCTTCTTTGTCGCCACAGTGGGTCATGTGTGCCTGAATGGGAAAACAAGATGTTCTGCGACACAGATGTGCTGTTCATACAGGGCCTGTTGAAGCTTTTATGGGGCCCTAGGCAATGCCAACAATAAAGCAGTAAATGACATGATGCTTCTGTAAGAATTTTGCACAGTTGGCTTTTATTTTAAACGGTAGCAATCTCACTGATTTCCATTTAGTATTCAAAGTTGCACAATATTGAGAGATGAATAGTGTCGGCCTAGTAAAAACTAACAAAATAAAACAATAGACGGTGCATTTACAACATTTGGAGACCAACAAAATATAAACTGTAATAAATTAATATATTATTATTGAATATTAAAACAAAAACACACCATTAGGTGTCTGTGCTTTGATTGATGAATTACTATGTATTGTGCACACAGTATGTATGTGATGTGTACACATATTATATCCACTCACCCAAACTGGTGTAATTTGCTCATGTATAGGTTTTCTGCCCCTCTGATTTTTGACAAATCTGATGTGAACGTCCTATGACTCATTGCACTTTCAACTTCGTCAAATTTATCACTGACACCATAAACCCCTCAGGAAAATGCTTATTGATATTATAAATCGAAAGACAATTGTCACTTTTCTTAAAAACATTTGTTAAAAACCAGCAGAGTCGCCCTCTGATGGCCGTTCAAGAGAAATTTAATTTGCAGCGCTTTGGCGTTGGCCTAATTAATCCTTATAGTCTATTTTAGACAGTAACTTACCATGCTTACCATGACAGAATGGCAGAGTGGGCCAGCACTCAACAGAAAAGCTGAGGGTTCAATCCCCAGCTCCGCTAGTCTACAGCTATTTGTCAGTCTGACAAATGAATAAATGCAAAAGTAGACGTAGTTTTCAAGAGAAGAAGATACTGCATTATTTTTATTTGTTTTTCACCCACATAAATTTGGCCAAATGAGCAATTAACACAAAGAAAAGTACAAATTTGGGCTTAATGTACTACAACAGCCACCCTTAATACCTCAACTATCACTTTTATAATCACTTCAATCCACTTTCCAAACATAGTCATAATCCCACTGACCCTTGAGACACCACCTTCCTTTTCCCTGCGTCTCTGTCAGAGTTCAGAATAGCATCATGTGGAGTCCACAGAAAACATTATTATCCTATACATAGACTCCATTGTGCTTTGTGATTACAAATGTCATCGTATTTCAGCACACAACTACTGGTTCGTCTCTGTGTATGTGGTCTAGAAAATGACAGAGCAGAGCAGATGACACATTGGCACAGTCACACTTTGGTGTTAGTCCAACAGTGAGCCCTGCAGCTGGAACATGTCAGCATTTCTGCTTCAGCTGCTGCTCCTCGTGCTCCAACACGTTTACAAGCTCACATTAACACCCCCCCCACAATGAAAACAAGCAATAACAATGACAAAAAAACATCCACTAAATGAAGCAAACACATTTAATTGTCTTCATGCGTCGACATGTTTTGAATGATAGTAAAGTGACCTTGAACCTTGGTCATGGGCTTTATCTCATTGTTGGACTGCCTTTTTGAACTGAAAACTGAAGTTTGCGTTGCTTTATAAAACACTCACTTCCCAGCACCAAAGTCAGCAAACATATGGCCCCTCCATTTGAGTTAATGCCACTTAATTTCATGCTATAATGAGTTATTTCTGTCATTGTGCATAATGACAGTCTTTGTCATTCTAATCTTCAGAATCAACTTATTTATTCGCCAGGTATGTGAAACACACACACGAGGAATTTAACTTACACACCCATGAACCACATACAAACATCAATTAGTCCACAGTTAGTACTGGTTGCATGTAATAATGGCACACGTCAGAATTATACTAACAGCACATAGACTTTTGTTTGTATATGTACCCTAAACTTTAAACAGTCCGTCATCCAAACTGCACTGTGTCACAAACTGCAGACACAGTGGATTTATTATCTGTGATAAACTCTACCACTAATGTGATTTCTCAAGAAAACCCTTCAAATACAGTAAGACTACAGGCAACAGTACAGGCTTCTGCAGCAGCTACAGAAGTTCAGTGTATATACAGTAATTATATGAACATATTGCAACTGCAGCACATCCAATTTTTTCTTTCTTTCTTTCTTTCTTTCTTTCTTTCTTTCTTTATTTATTTCTTGCTGTCTCACCTCCACAGCAGGAGACATCTACACATTTTATGAGGTGTTGAACAACCTCAATGCATACAATTATCTGCAACAGCTCACAGATGGGGGGATTGCTGTGTTTTAATGCAGTGTTCAGCGAGCAGGCACATGAATACACACACACACACACACACACACACACACACACACACACACACACACACTCAAATGCACATCTGCTTGTGTTTTGCTGAAATGACTACACGAGTGAGAGCAGTCACGGGGAGTCTGGCCCCCACGTGCTGCAGCTAGGAGGTGAAATCCTCTACAAACACACACGGGAACAATAAAGAGCAGGTAATGTAAAAATGCGCATGCACACAAGCACTGGAGTAGCAGTGAGGTTACAGTATATGTTTGGGTTTATACAGGCTTCACGTATATATTTAAGAGGGAAAAAGCAGGAGTCCATATGAACAACAGCAGCAACAACCAAGAGAGGAAGTTCCACTGAAGTACCTTCATCCACTTCATACTAATCAAGGTTATACAGTATTATTAAAGGAGCAATGCAGCTGTATCTCACTGGATAGCATTCCAAAAAACAACCAAGAATATTAACAGAAAATAAAGATGTTATGTTCTACATAACTTGCTTGTGTCATGGATGCTACAGTATATCCCATGGAGCTGTAGGTGGCAGAGATGAAGATGCTGAGATTTTCATTGGTGGACAGGATTAGAAGTTCAGGTTGAAGAGTGAAGATAGGTTGGAGGAAGGTTGAGATGGTTTAGTCACGTGCAGAGGAGGGATAGTGATTATACTGGACACAGGATGTTGAAAATGGAGCTGCTGGACAGGAGGAAAAGAGAGGACACACATACTTTCTTTGTCCCTCTATGCAATCACTATCAGGTAATTGAAACACAACTCATCCTGTACAGGTTTCAGAGTAAAAGCACTCAAGCTTTTCAGTTCCATATTTCCATTCCTTTCTTCAATAAGGTTTTTATTGTGAAATATTTGCTGGACCAACAGATCCAAGGCTAAATATTAAAGAGCCCTGGTATTTTAATGGGTACAGAGGCTCATTTAGAGTGTTTAAAAGTGTATTATGGCAGTTTTCAAACCCTATATGAAAACTTGCGGCAGCGATGCAACACAAATTATCAGAATCAGAATTTATTCGACAGGTATGTGAAAACACACACGAGGAATTTGACTTACACACCCAAGAACCACATACAAACATCAATTAGTCCACAATTATTACTGGTTGAACGTAATAATGGAACACTTCCGAATTATACAAACAGCATATAAACATTTGAATTGTATATGTACTCTAAACTTTGAACAGTCCGTCATCCAAATAGAGGTATGGTGGGTGTGCGCTTCGCAGAAGGTCTGCGCCGCCAGATTATGTTACTAAAAGGTGATGAAAGAAACCTGCAATAGAAATACATATTGCTATGGATTTAAAGAATATTTGAAAGTACGCTTCTCAGAATATCTGTTGTCTTTATATATTTTACTGCACAAATGTTACATATTGTATCTTTAATATAAGTTTCATCTTCTGTCCAAAAATCTATTAGTCTCACTGTTTTAGTTGAACTAAGACTAAAAAATATTGTCTCTTCTTGATGCACCAGTTCTCATCTTCTGACTTTATGACCAGTGTCGAAGCTATGGCGTTCCTTGAAAATGTGATCACTGGTATAGGCCTGATTTGCAATGTGGCATGTTGATGTCAGGAAGCAGGTCTCGCTGAAGTGTAACGTGACTGATGGTCATGAACGACTCTTTCCTCCGGGTTCAGCAGGTCTGCTTTGTCCATCAGCAGGGGGGGAAAATGAGCCACTATTGTCCAAGCAGTCTAGACTGTCACTGGCATATGGGGATTATTGATCTAACAAGCAGATGAGCGCGCACACACAGACACACACAATATAAAAAAACAGACACATATTTCCATAGTTCATAATGGAAAGGAAGTTCACCGAGGCATACAGACAGATTCAAGCAAACCATAAAACATCTGGTAACATACTTTACATGTTAAATATATCTGGTACATTTGCTTTGCCAGATGCACTATTAAGTTTAGAGAAACATTTTCAACACGTCTCATTTCATGCATTTGCTTTAACGTCATTGTTTTAATCAGAAGAGACTAGTGAATGTGTTGATATTCTTTAAAGGACCAGTGCAGAACTTCTGTCATCTACCTGTTATCATCTATATGACTATGTGACCCCACACCACCACCCACCCCCACCTCTGAGCTACTATCCCGTCAGCCAAATGTCAAGTTTACATTTTTTTTTTATGCATGTCACATTCTGTCACAGATATTCTGTTTGATAAGCTCATGTGAGGCATCTGGCCATGTTTCAATCTGATTCATCTATCTCTGATCTTTGACCATGAAAACAAGTTTAAAAACAGTGATTCACTCAAAGTGATAATAGGGCTGTATGAGGTACTTGCTCTTATACCTGACTGTGCTCTATACACACTTTCTGTGCTTAGAACCAGAATAGGAAAGATAGGCAGGAAAAAACATACCTTAGCCACTGACTGGAAACTGACATTTGTGTCATGTTGTAAACAGCTGCAATTTTCATGAAAAATCAATGATTTTGCATTTTAGCACATAGAAAGTTGTTGATCCACTGATGCCTCTGTCATTAAAGCTATAGTTCAGAACCTCTATTGCCGTGTGGACCACTGAGTAATGAAAACATCACCATAATTCTGACTTGACCTAGTCTCCCCCCCCTCACATCTCCCCATTTTCAAACACACAGACAGAGAAAGAGAGTGACTGAAATGGAACCATTGCAATTTTTTTCTACAGTTATCGGAGCATTTACTTGTCCAGATTGCTCCACGAGACTTAGAACTGTGAGGTGCAGAGTTACAGACACAGGCAGATTTGCCCATGTAGGCAGAAGTTTTCAGTATTGGACCATCATGTTCCTGAGCAGCTCAACCTGTGATGTGATAAAAAAAAATACAACAGTGAAGTTCTACTGAATATCCGTTTTATTTATTTTATTTTATTTTATTTTATTTTATTTTATTTTATTTTATTTTATTTTATTTTATTTTGTTTGCAGTGAAATCTACTCCTGAAAAATTTTGTGGGCGCTTTTGGTGTTTTAATCCATAATGCTGATGTATGAAGCTGTCTAGATTTATGGCTCATTTATACTCAATGCAAAAGACGGAGGCAGATGGAGCCTTTTGTCCACACTTTGTATTCAGTGTGCTCGTAGCAGGAGAGCTTATGGTGAAGAACAAATTTTAGCAGTACCACTGTGAGGACAGTATAGAGTTAATTGTCTAATCAGTCAGAAAAACAAGGAAGAAGAGTCTACCACCATGCCTTCAACCAGAAAATGCAGAACGACTTCCAGGTGCTTGGCTTCATGGCATGTTTAATTTGTGCAGCTGTTGTCAAAAGTCAAGAGGTTGAAAACAAAAATATTAAAAATAATCTTCCTCATTGGAAACATCAATGAGTAATATTCCCTATTAATGAGATGACTTGCATTCAATGGTTTTACATTCCACTGCCATGAAATCTCTGATCAAGCACAATAAAATAACCTCTTCGTTGGTTGCTCTAGAGGAAGTATTGTGTACAAACACAAAAAATATATATGTAGGGTAGTGACAGAGACAAAGTTTGACTGCTCAATTGCTAAGCTCAGGTGATATACTTAATCAGCATTGGGTGAGCAGCGTAACTGTCGGGATCCGGGCTCACGCTCCTTCCTGTCCCTTTTGTTGCCTTTTATTTTGCTGTTTTCCTGCTCTGCTGGTCCTCTCTTCTCCTCTCATTTCAGGTGACTTGACTAGGCTTGGGGTCCTACGTTGTCCGTCACCAGTCATAACAGTAACAGAAATTTAGTTTAAAATTACAAACTACAACTTAAAATTCAAACTGATTTAAATTGCTATTGTTCAGTATTTATTTCTAAAATATTTATGGTGTTGACATAGATATGGTATATGAACTTAAACACATACACACCTCTGGAACTCAACAGTCAAACCAGGTGTGTTTGTGACTCCTAGACTGTATTCTGTCTTCTTTCCTCAGTACACAAATGTTTCATTGTGTGTGTGAATATACAATACACTAAAAGTGTCAGAGTCATAAAGGGACCTCACACATACACACACACACACTAATAACTTGATTACAGGGATTGGGGACCATAAGTAGTCGTGAAACTCTGACGTGCTTCAGTGAAGGACAAAGGAGCTTATGTGTGAAAGAGTGAGCACTGGCCCTCAAAAATGTGTGGTTTCACCTCCAATTGTTGTGCATCTTCTCCTCCAGGTCTGTCAAACATAGAAAGCACTGTTGGAGCAAAGAATGAGACCTGAACAGAGCATAATTTATATATTTAATTAATTTATACAGTGTCAAATGATAGAGGAATTTATGTCAGGGTGGGTTTTCATAGGTCACGTCTTATCGGAGTGCTACACATGTAGAGCGTACAACAATGACCCAATGTTCTGACTGTTGGATTACAAATTTATAAAATGTTTAAATCTAGGTTCCAACATAAAAGTATATAAGCTAAAAAGTAATGTACATTGGGTTTTACATTGTGAGGTAAAGATTTGCAGGAGTCTGCCATTGCTGTTTTATCTGAGGCTTTCTTTCCATTTTAATCATGTCTTTTCTTTTTTCCTGTGTATTACTTTCCTTGTCTAATTGGACGTGTGTGTTTACTTTATGGTGTGTACTTTGTATTACTAAAATTTTGTCATTAGGCTTGATTGGGCAATGGTTAGCTGTGGCTGATTTTATGAGACTGTGCTGCTGAGTTCAGCTTCTGGTACTGGCTGTCCAAGTTAGCTTTTCCAGTAGGCCTAAGTGCTGACATTTTGTCTCCCTCTTTTTCTCCAACAGCAGCCAGTGAACATGGTGCTGGTGTATTGGGGCTTTGGGTTATACCTATCTACACTGCATGAGTGGGGACAAGGCGTAAGGCTTCCCAACACGGTTGCACTGTTTTTGTTTTTATAGGTTGCTGTGGATGTCTGTGTGGGGTTGCTGTTTTTTTAGATATTAAAGCACCTGGAGTGGTTGCTGTGGTGAACCCAATTTACCCTACTATACCAGATAACCATCATCATTGGCCTGCTTTAACTTGTCTGTCTTTGCCTGATATTTTTTATAGGGCAGTCAGTACCCTGCTCTTGCTCCTTCCATGCCAGTGGATGACGTGTTTTTATTCATTAAAAACTGTTTACACCCGTTGCATTTTTTTTTTTTTTTTTTTTTAACAAATTGTCTAATAAACCTTGCCAAAGTCAACTGGAATACCTGTTTCTGTCATACTACTTATTGTGACTTGGTGTTACATAAAGGAATGTTATAATGACCATACAGTATAATTATTTCTCAGTCACTTTATTAGAACATTGTCAGGGTCCCGTTTCCTGACTTTTATTTTGTCACCGTTATTATTTCCTGTGAAGCTCTGTTTGTTTTCAGGAGACCTGACTGGTCAACCGGGCGAAGCCTCCGACTATGCACCTGCAACCCATTTCCTGATTACCCTCATCCCTTTTTATACCCTGGGTTTGCCAACGGCAGGTGTCATCGCATCATGTTCAGTACTGCGGTAACTCGTATGTTCGCTTCCCTTCTCATCTCTAAAGATCTTAGTATTTTTTATAAACCATATATAAACCATCAGTGATTAAAGTTCTCTGTTGATATGTCAATGTAAAAAAAAAGGAGGTGGTTCATTTTGGCCATTCAGTCTAATCATCTTTGAGGCTTTAAACTGATGCTGGTCTCAACCAATAAAGCTATTGCATTGTATTAGCTAATCAGAAGGTACACAGGGCGGTTCGGTCTTGCCAAAGGTGGATCCGTGCTACTGCAGTCTTGGAACTCTTAATCTGTTGAATTTCTTGGCTTCGGTAACACAACTGAGATGCTTGTTACCTCCACCAGTTCCTGGTTCTGAACCATAGCTGGGAACCACTGGTACCATGCTGATACAGCTCAGCTTACCCCTAGCTCGTAGCTGGTAACATCCATGTAGATGTTGAAAGTGATAGTCTTAATTCTGCATTTAATTCACTGTTAGAGTCAGTTGGTTTCACTCAGCATGTGAATAAACCCACTCACTGCCTTAATCACACCCTTGATCTTGTGCTCACTTATGGCATAGATATAGAAAACTTGAATGTTTCTCCCCAAAGCCCCCTCCTAACTGACCATTATTTGATCACATTTAATTGCACATTAACTAACTACAATAAAGTTAAGAACATTAAGAAAAAATACCACTTCAGTCGGTGCCTGTCTGATAATAATGTTAATACTTTCAAAGAGACAATGGAGCCATTATTTAACTTCGTGCCATGTCTAAGTACATCTGAAGTTCACAGTTGTGATTTTATATCCACTTTCATTGATAATCTTGTTGCTAATGCAGCAGCTTCACTGCGTACTACATTAGATAGTGTTGCCCCTCTCAAAAAGAAAGTGATGGATCAGAGGAGAGAAGCACCATGGTTTAACTCCCATACTCGCTCTCTTAAACAGGCTTTACGTAGATTAGAAAGAAAATGGCGTTCCACTAATCGAGAAGAATCTCATGTAGCCTGGAAAGATGGTCTTGT
>JAFBJR010000763.1:48006-64238 GCA_016785285.1 Brachirus orientalis | reverse complement strand
GTCTATGTCTCTCCCTCTGTCCTCATCTTGCAGGCTGCAGGATCCAGATCCAGTTTGGATGATGTTATTATTATTATTATCAGTAACAATAATACTGCTGTCCTTGTTACTATGCTCTGATTAAAAGTTCATCAGTATAGTTTCTTATCAATAATCTCTGCTGCTGCTTGTATAAATGACACTGTAGTTCTATAAACATGACATAACTGATTCTAAACCTGGTCTCTCTCTTCTGTCCCTCACCTCTCCTCTGTCCCCCATTTTCCTCTTCCACTCCAACCGGTCGAGGCAGATGACCGCACATCTTTGAGTCTGGTTCTGTCACAGATTTCTTCCTGTTAAAAGGGAGTTTTTTCTCTCCACTGCCCCCTAGTGTTTGCTCATTGTGTGAACTGTTGGGTTTCTTTTCTCTCTGTAATATTGTAAAGGTTTTGGCCTTATTATGTACAGTGCCTTGAGATAATGTATGTTGTGATTTGGCGCTATACAAATAAAATAACCCTAACCCTAACTGAATTGTGGTCCAACAGAACATGCACTATATGGACAAAAGTATTTGGCCACACCTGTTAAGTATTGAATTCAGGTGTTTCAATCAGGCTTTGGATTCGGCCCCTTATCTCTAATGAAGGACAATCTTAACGCTTCAGCATATGAAGACATTTCGGACAATGCTATGCATTCAACTTTGTGGCAACAGTTTGAGGAAGGTCCTTTTCTATTCCAACATGACTATGTCCCAGTGCACAAAGCAAGGACTATAGACATGGTTTGACCTTGAGTTTGGTGTTGAAGTACTTGACTGTCCTGCGCAGAACCCTGACCTCAATTCAACCGAGCACCTTTGGGATGAACTGGAACAGAGACTGTGAGCCAGGTCTTGTCATCCAACATCAGTGTCTGACCTCATCAATGATATAATGAAGGGGCACAAATTTCCACTTCAAGTGTGGAAGCTGTTAGAGCTGCAAAAAGGGGGACTAACTCTATATGCATATTAGTCATTTTACTATGAACTAATATAGAATGAACTAATTATCTCTTGGCAGCCACACAGATGATGAAGATTTAATGCAAGCTCATGTTTTCATGGCAAGTTCCTCTCTCTTTGTGAGCAAATATGCAAGAAGAAAGGAAGTTGTTATCAGGAGGAGATGTCAGGAATAACTAATACAGCAATTAAGAGGAAAGGGCAAGAAAATGAGGAGGCGACAGGGAAGCAGGGAGAGAGAAAACAAGAGAGGAAAGGAACAGGAAAGGGAGGAAAAAAATACACTATACAGAAAATCCGGTGATAACAGGAGAGCTGGGGGATGCTGCGGGAGGAGGGAAGAAAAACTAAAAACAGGAACGGGAGGAGAGGAGATTATTTACCATAATTTGAACACACAATAGCTTTTAATAGTTCTATCTGAAATATAGTGTTACAAAGAAAATAACAGGTATTTAAAGCTCCAGTGCCAAAACCTCTATCACCCCCTGTGGAATTTGGAGTCATTACCAAAATAATGAGGTCTCTATGACCTACTGTTGTCTCTTTTTCCTGTCCTCATTCACATACATACATACACAGATAGTGAGAGAGGGAGAGAAGAGACAGGGTGTTTCACTGATGTTATCGCTGGTCATCTGTATCTGTAGTTATCTGTAGTAAATCTGTAGTAAATCTGTCTTTTAAAAGAGTGTTGCTTGTCTGTCCACTTTGCAAACTTTTAATGGTCACATCTTAGTGTTTTCATCTAGGGCTGAAACAGTTCCTCGAATAATTTGAGTTATTCAATTACTAAAATCAATCGAGGCAAATTCTCTGAGTCAAGTTACTGTTAAATATAGTATAACATTTTCAGGTAATGTTCCTCCCATATTGTTATATCAGTTACACAATGTGCTCACCTATGCTTACACTCTGCCAGGATGGTTATCAACGTGATCACCAGAGCTCTCCAGTCTAATGCACATTTCAATTCACCTTTCAGTTCACACGGTCACACGCCAAACCTGACATTTCTCAAGTGATAAAACTCACTGCACACACACACTGTCTTGAATTAGCAACCTATCAGCCAATCAGAAAATAGTATTTCTTGTTGCCAGGTAAAGTCTGAAACTAGGTTTCCATCGCAAGTACTCATTCCACGAAAGCGCACAAATGTGCACAAACACTGTGAATGTTTGCACAGGTTTCAGACGAGATCGAAGTGAAAGAGCACGGTCAGGTAATCACTTCAATTATTTTACATAATTTATAATATAGCTGCTTATTAAAACTAAAAGTTTGAAGGGTAAAGAGTATGGACTCAACTTTTGCCTGTTTTTTTTTCTTTTTTTTTAACTGTTTGTCATCTATTTAGATTTAAAGATGTCAGTAAAGAAGCAGAAAATTATTCTTTCATTTTGGATAGACAATGACTAGTGCTGTTTAAGGGGACACATTGGGGCTAAATGTCTCTTTGATCCATATGTCTTTTTGTTCTGAAATGCAAAAATAAAACAATTTATTTGGTTTAGTGGAAATTGTCCTTTATTAGAATAACATATTATGATTACTTAAAATGAAGGTAGGTTACGCTGCTAATATAACTGAAGCGTGGAAGGATGAAGGCAGCAGGGAGCAAGAGGAAGATACGCAGCATAAGAAACAACATAAAGTGTCAAAGTATGGGACCACTACAAACTAAACCGAGTAACAAACACAGTACAGACTGTAGAATGTCCCAGTTTTTTATTCAATTACTTGAATAATCGTCAGAGTAATCAATAGATTACTTGATTACTAAAATATTCGATAGCTGCAATCCTATTTTCATCCATAGTGCAACTTTACCCGCCTGCTCAGTCGTGATGGAAAATGCATCACCCTATATACAGACAGAATGTCAAAATGTACACAAAAACACAACCCTGCTATAAGCACAGAGATTCATGTGAAGCTGCGTATTTATCTGCATTGCATCTTTTGTATTCACCTTCGTCCATCGTGTCCTCTCCCTTGTGTCCTCTTCTGTCATGAACCTTCTCTGTGGTCTTCCTCTTTTTCTCTTTCAGCTCCATCTTCAAGATCCTTTATCCAATATAATCACTTTCTCTCCTTTCCACACATATCCACATCAGACATTTGAGGGACAGCTCAGGTTGAAGGGTTTGGACTCTCTTAAATTATCTCCAAACCCTTCAACCTGAGCTGTCCCTCAAATGTGCATTACTAATCCTGTCCATCCTGGAAACTCCCAATGAAAATCCCAGCATCTTCAGCTCTGCCACCTCATACTACAGATTTAATGTTGTTAATTAAGGTTTTGCAATGTTTACTCCATAAAGGACATTCCTGACAAGTATCTTCATTAGCGGTATTGATTTTCTGGTTATGGTATCCATTACCTATGCAGACTGCTTGATCCCAAAATGCAGCATCAAACAGCATATTCCACTGGAGATGAAGAAAATCTGAATAAAATCGAGATTTGTGACACTGTCTAAACTGCATATTTGTCAATCAAGTCATTGGCACGTCTTTATCACCTTCCTTGGCCACAGAACACTGTGGTACTTTCAAGAGGAATTCTACAAGATTGCAGCTAACATGAATTACAGATTCCAATAAATACATTCCCTTACTGTGGCAGTGGGATAATAGTGTGATTGATGCACTGGATGGAACACATATCCACATCAGACATCCCTCAGTGAACAAGAAGGATATTTTTCCACCGCAGAGGATACAACTGTTAATGAAAATAAGAAATAACTGAGAAAAAATGCAGTACTTCTCTATTTCAAAAAGCCATGAATGTGCACTTGCCAGGTTTAGTTACATCTTCAGTTTGATGTTCGTGCGACAGACTAAGCCAGGATGAACTCAATAGTATTAACTGGCTAATCCCAGCTTTCTCAGATATCCACTTTCGTAATTCTACTTTTGTGCAGCAGCCCCTTGGTTTTCTTTGAGAAGATACATTAGTATGAAATGAAACAGGGGATGTATCACCTTTATTTACAGGCATTATTACTGTAACTAAGCAGTAGCTAAGCTTTTGTATTGGGTTTATGCAGAGTAATATGTTTTGCTTTATTTTTTAAAATGTATTGTCATTCAGTCATCAGTCATGTTTGTTTGTCGCAACATAAATATATACTAACAATTTTAACAATAAAAACTAAATAACAATATTACTAAAACCAAGCAGACTGTGATGATTTGTCTAGGGAGTGTGAATGGACCAAAATGAGCGGACTGTCCGGTCTGGGTACAGGGTGTATTTACAGAGTTTATTACCAGAATGGATGAACAAAAAACCAAGCCGAGGGATAACAAAAGACGAGGAGGCTCGAGCTGGCTTGCTGGGCTGCGATCTCCGGGGATTGTCTCGCTGTACTGAAACATGACGCGCTGACGCCTGCCGCTGCCAAATCCAGGGTATATAAGGGAGAGGGAGTAATCAGGAGATGAGCTGCAGGTGCGTCGGGAAAGGCTCCTCCCAGCCAACCAGTCAAGCCTCCTGAAACAAAACAGAGCTGTACAGGAAGTAAAAAGCAGTGACAAAATAAAACACAGGAAATGGAAAACAGGACAGGGAAGCCAGACCCTGACACAGCTTGACTTTTCTTTTTTTACTTTGTAAATTATCTTATGTCATTTGTCCATGAGGTTCCCAACCCTGACTCTTACTCGCACACTTATTTGACTGGCTGGGAAAACAGCTTATGCAACACCTCACACTGTCACAACAATGACAACTATGACACCTGACCGCTGAGGTGCATATCTGCTGTTAGTTTACAGGTGAGTCTGGAGTTTTAAATGTCTTCTTCCCTGCACTATTTATCCCCAAACTTACTGCAAAATCTGCAGAACTTGACACTAATCTCTTTAAGGTCTTTAGAGTTGTGCATTTAGAAATCACTTTGCTAGCTAACTAGCTAACAACCGGTAGCTCTGGGAGCTGCTTGCCGGCTGCAAGTATGATGGTGGTGTGTGAGTCCTGTGTTGGGGTACAACACTTATTGGCAATAATTATTATTAATAATGATCTATTTATTAAATATTTTTGAAAAATCACTGAAAAATCAATGAAATATCAATTTGGGGCACCACCCTGAAAACAGGGAAAACAGTTATTTGAATTAATAAATGTCACTAACTACAACTAATAAACGCACAGGCTATGTACAACATAAAATGTTAATAGGTAGGTGTGTGTGTATGTGAGGGAGAAAGTGGGGTGGTTAAGCATGGAAGACAGGAAGTAAGCAAAGAAGAAAGTAAGTGACACGACGCGGTTTGTTACCGGAGACATCACTCCCCAAAATGGCGGACCTTGGGGGGAGAAGCAGGCACAGTAGCAGTCACTGTAGGACCATGCTTTTGCCACAGGATGGCGCCGAAGAGTAAGTCAAAGAATCCGGACTGATTTCGGACGCAGATCTCGGACTGAAGCACATGCTTCAGAAGTGAAGCTGTAGGCACGCGTGGTCGTCACAAGATGGTGTCTGTGAGTGAAGTCTCACAAAAGAATGAATGAGAGAGAGAGTGTGTGTACAAGGAGGGAAGTTCAAAGCATAACGTCTAGTATGAATGAACAAAAGGATCATGTGCAGCGTGAGCTGACGGCAGTCAAACCACACAGGCTGACGCAGGCGCAGCCGAGTCAGTCTATGAATTTGAAGTTTACACAGCCACCATCTCCTCACACGATCTGTCCGCTCGCCGGACACGGCAAAGCAGATGCACAAGAGCGAAGCCGTAAGCACGGCAAACAATAATGAAACATAAGAAGTGATCAACATTGTTCTAAACAAGGAGATTAAACAACAGTTTAAACACAAATAAAACACTTGAGTATTTAGTACAAACGTGTGGATGCGCAGTACGACACTTTCAACACAAGGGAAATAGAACACATTACTCTAACTGCCCAGACACTACCTCTTACTTTGAGTTGGGGGGGGGGTTGCGGAGCATTGACAGGCTGTTGTGCAGCTATCAGCGGGACAACAGTGGCTGATCCTCGGTTTCATCACTGAGGGAGACAGCTCAAGCTTCGACTTTAGAAGGTGCCATCATCCTTCTGCTTTGTAGCGGGAGGGAAAGCTTGGCTTTTACAGAGGCTTCCAGGTGCTGATCAAAAGGGGTGCATAGCTGAATGCAAACAAGTTTCCAGGCCGGTCAGTGAGGGGGAAACCGGCACAATCTCTTTGGGGATTGGATGTCTTCAGTACGATGACGAGAGCGATCGTATGAGGCACGGTGCATTGATTTCGGCTCCATTGCCTGTGTGAGCTGGATAGGAGCAGCAGTGATCAGTGATCAGTTAGTCATTTCCATGGAGGACCGATGAAAGGAGCTCCCACACGGCCTCCAAGGCTGGAAGGACGAGACTGGAGTCTACCCTCCACGAGGGGCAGAGAAGAGGGGAGAAGAAAAGAAAGAGAGAATTTAGGTCTGGAAGTCAGATATAGAGACATGGCATCGAAGGGAAGCAGCCAGTGAGACTGTAGGATTCTGCCTTGTGTTTACTCTACAACTCCTGTTAGGACTCCTGCCTCTCCAATGGAATCAGGCTGTGGTTTTTCCATGTAAGCCGCTTATGGAGGAAAATGGAGAATACAGGCCACACTTGGTTTGGCCCCCCAACACCTGCATCCCCACCCTCTCAAAACTGAGGGAGAGCGTGTCTGGGCTGAAGGCTGACCTCAAGAAGAGGGACAAAATCCTTATGGATTTCTACACTGTTGCCACAACCCTGGCAAAACTGATCTCCCATCTGAGAACATCCAGCGCTGGTGACCGGAGCATGACGACCATGGACAACACCACCCTGCCATGGACCGGTTCTATTACCAATGTAACTCTGGCACCAGCACTAGCCAAGTCCTGCTGGCACTTCCAGGGAGCCTAACCCAAGACATCAGCACCCTCCACCTCCTGCATACATCCCTAATTATCGCCAGCCCGCTTCCCCTACCTCCGTATAGTGACGTCACCACCAGCTGCCTTCGTCAGCTGCACCTGTGGCTGAAAGGGTACTGCCTGACCAAAAGTATCCCATTTGTGGACAATTTTGTAGCGTTTTTAAACAGGCCTCACCTTTTTAAACGGGATGGCCTCCATCTAAACCAGGAGGGAACACGGCTTTTATCTGTTAACATTACTATACACTATACACACTATACACATCCCCTGTTCAGTCACCCCTGAGTCACAGGACAATATTAACACAATCAAAACCAGAATTTCACACCGACAAATTAGACCCAGGACTGTTTTTAGATCAAAATGTGTTTTTAACATTCCTTTGGAAAGACGTGATGAGCGCACGTTCAGCACAGCCTCTTTTAAACAAATCATTTATCGTAAATGATGTCATTTTAGATAACAACTTAGACAGCATTCTCCTAACAGAGACATGGTGTCACAGTAGCGAGGAGAGGCTGGACCCAGATGCAGGCAAGGTCTTTAGACGGAAGAGTTTTCAACAGTTTTATTAATAATGTCACAATCAATAGTGCAGGGTGGTGGGGCAGCCGTCACAGCGGTGACGTCGGAGACGGTCCAGGGGAGGGGGTTGCAGTGCGGCTCCCCCTCTGCACTGCGTTAGTAAGGCAGACAGGCAGTGAAAATCTTCAATCAGAGACAGTGCAGCCAAGGACGACAGGAGAGCAGTGAATCACTTCAGTGAGCAAGAGGCAGGAACGAGTGGAAACCCTCAGTTTCTGGGGAGGAGGAAACAACAGTTAATCCGGAGGTCGATAAACAGCGAAACAAAGAGTTTAGCCAAAACGACACGTGTTACCACTGGAAGAGTTGACACGAACTGGCGATGAGTCCCAAGAAGCCCGGAGCTTAAGAAGGAAGGTGCTGACTAGGAGATCGGTGACAGGTGCGCTCCAGTGCAGGTGTGATGATTGAGCCAGCACAGCAGGGAAGTGAAGCACACCAACAAACACACCAATTAGTGATCGTGAATATGAACTCTGCATTTAGCCCATCCTTATTGAACACACAAACCAGGTGAAGGAGCAGTTGGCAGCATTTATCTGCACCCAGGGAACACGTGGGCCTCTCAGAGCTTTACTTCACAACCTCTGGTCTATGCTGCTCAGACAAAGACACCAGTCACTGTTTATTTTAAAATATGAGCACACTGCTGCTGTGGCTGCAGGTCAGCAATCTTAGCGGAAGCTGAGTCAGATGATGACATGTTTTAAGACATTAAGTACTACCATGTTTTATGGGTCATCATCCTTTATAGATTGTCTATCATTAAGCAGATTGTTTGGGATTTTTTTAGAATATGAGCAACTATCGATTTAACTCCCATCACTGGCACTCCAGTGTCCAGTGTTCTTTTGTTGTTCTCTGGTCGGTCGGTGAAAAATCGATTTCTTGTGTTTACAGTACATGTGCAGTTTTTCAGTTACTGCAAGAAGCCCTTGTTACATAGCTCCAGCTTTCCTGCTATGCTGCACAGCAGCTCACGAAGGTATGAACACATCTAGTGCAACAGTGCAAGGCAGAAACAACACAGACGCATTCAGTGGTTAGAATTTTACATCAGATTAAGATGACCCAATTTATGCATTTAAACAGGTAGGCTAGCTGGTCATATACTATGTGTGGCATTCAATATTTCTGCCCAGTGTCCGCTGTCTCTCAGTGCTCATCTTTGTTCATATGCACCATGCCCATGTCATACTTTCTGTGATGAAGTAATGCAATTTTATGGGTAATCTGTGTGTGTCAACAGTAATCTGTGTGTAAAGATGAGGAGGAGGAGATGACAGACCAGGCAGAGAAAAAAATGTAGGTTCAGAAGTTCTGAATCAGAAGAACAATGTGCCATCGAGTATAAAATGAATTCTTTTGTTCTTTACAGCCAAGAAGAGCTCAAAAGATGTCTGGAACAGAGAGAGCTTCTGCAGAAAAATTATTGATGACTTTTTTTGTTGTCACAGAAATGTATAGTACCATAAAATAAGGTGAATTTGTTCTGTATGTTCTTTTTTTTCATATTTATATTTAAAGTATTGAATTTTGGTCATTAGTAGAGGCGTTTGGCCAGGTTCATTAGGGTATGTTCCTTCTTGTTGTCTAATACACTCAATTTTATTTATATTATTTAAGGATTTAAGTACATGTACAACAGTTGCTTCATGTGCACACGGTGAGTTGGAGTGGTGGAGTTGGTCATAAAGGGGGAGCTAGTGAGAAAGCTCAAAAAGTAATGGAAGTTGGACTGTTTCTAGTAATTTCTAAAATGATCTGTGTCACTTCACTGTTTGCCAGTTGTTGATCAACTCTAGCAGTAACCCAAGGCAAAAAGTCACCAGTTGTGTTCACTTGTGTGAGTAAACACAATCAATGACACTAACTGAGCAAGTAACAGGATTTTCGTATTTGTTGCGAATTCACAATTAGACAGATCTTAAGGGGCAAATTTGTCAATCAATGTTGTTACTTTCTCTAAATAAACAGTTACAACATGGCTATATTCAGCCATTCACTCTTGTCATCTGAGTGAAGCAGCTTCAATAGAACAGACTCATTTGCCACAGATACAGTGTATCATTTAGCACTCCAGTCTCCAGTGTACGTCCCTGAACTGTGGTTGTTGGAAACAGACACAGGAAGAAGACATTCACAGAGGCCACATGGGAAACACACGGATGAGCCAGTGTGTAATTTAAGGATGATGTCATAAGTGTATGACACATCATACTATACATACTATAGGACAACTTTGAGCAGTAAACATGTGCAGCAGTGGTGTTCAGTCTTTTCCTGTGTTATAATTTAACACTAATCCCAAAGCGGATTTTCAGTAACACTGTACCAGTTTTCAATTCCATTCAATTAAATTTTATTTGTATAGCAATAAATCACAACATGCATTATCTCAAGGCACTGTAGATAGTAAGGCCAAAACCTTTACAATATTGCAGAGTAAAAAGAAACCCAACAGTTCACACAATGAGCAAGCACTAGGCATCAGTGGAGAGAAAAAGTTTGTGCTTAGTGAAACAAAAATAATGATGAAACAAAAATAATAATGCGACCGACCAATATTTGTTTTGTATTTTTTATATGTGCTGCTGTTTTTCTCCCTTATTTTTGTTCATAAAATAATAACTGTTTTTTTTTTTTCAAGACAGAAAAGTTCCTTGCTGTTGCCAGAGGTCAAAGTTGAATAGAGTGCAACACATCAAACCTTGAAGCAGCAACAGAATGAGAATCAGAAATACTTTTTCCTTTAAAATCCTAAGGTGGAAATTGTTTCTATTACAGCTACTCCAACCAAGAAAAAAAAATTCAACATGCACATAATAATTGGTATACTATGTAACTACGTCCCTTAAAAGTGAGAGGCACATATACAAACTGTTGTAATTCCTTCGCCATTCGATTTGGATGTAAATACCCTCAAATTAAAGCTGAAGGTCTGCAGTTAAAGCACATCTTGTTCATTTTATTTCAAATCTATTGTGGTGGTGTATAGAGCCAAAAAGATTAGAATTGTGTCGATGTCCCAATATTTATGGACCTGACTGTAGTTCCAGCATGGCTCGGCACGGCACAGCTCTACTCTACTCAGTTTGGTTTCACATTTTATTATCGGCTCAGCTTGCTTGGAACCTCGACAGAACAGGTACTAAAAAAAGAACCAGGTACCATGTAAAAAAAAAAAAAGAAGAAGAAGAGTAAGTGCCTAACCCTAACCTACAGACAATTCTATCCCTAACCCTAAAACCAGGTCTTAATCCAGAAAAACCCCTTTTAGGTTGTGGGGCCCAGACAAATGTCTTTCATTTCCTAGTAACTTTAACCCTTAACCATAACTACTACTGGCTTAGCCCTAACCTTAACCTTAGTCTCATCCTTTTTTGAGAATGTTATCCAGCATATAATATACATAACACAACAAACTTGTGCCTGAATGAACATTTCCATATTTTTTATATTTACACATAAATTCAAGAACTTTTTTTTACTGTTTAGTTTAGCTTTTATTTTGCCTGTATATGTCAAAACTTGGTCCCAAATAGAGTGAAATTTCTCCCTGAGTATTTAATTGTATCCAGCTATACAAACTGCATTACATCCCTCTCCATATAAAGACCCTGTAGGTGGGTTTTTTTAGTTTCGAGTGTAATAATATTTGTCCACATGCAAGCAGTGTTGTGTAAAACGCTTTTTATACATTCTCATTTTGGGACATTTACAATGTGTGACTCCAAATATAGCCACAATTGCATTCAGATAACCTCATCCTAACCACATAGCATGTATTCACCTTTAAATAATAAATAAAATAATAATAAACTATAATTTTTTGTTATGGGGACTTGCCTTTTGTCCCTATAAGATGACAAGTCCCCATAATGTGACTGTGTAAACAGATTTATGTGAGTAATGAGTAATATCTGGAACACACACACACACACACACACACACATACACACCCCTCACTTTCTCCTTACCTCTCAGAAGTGCCCTTGGAGTTCCATTGCTATATTCCAGCCACTTCCTCTCTCTGACTGTGCTGGATGCACTAACCATCGTTATCTCATTCTTAAATAAAAAGAACCTGCCTTTGTGTGATTATGCTGTTTGAAGCTGGTGGACAGGAAGAGGAAGCTGCAGGATCTGCAGATGATCTGCTTGATGTGTGAGAGGCATCACACACACACATCCACACACACACTGATGCCACTCACTAAAGGAGTGCTGGGTTACATGTTACATTTAAATTGCTACTGTAATCTGTATTATATCTTTGTTAAAGTTTGTGTGTCATGGTAGAGTGTAGGAGCCTGCATGCCTTCAAATCGAATGTTTTTTGTTTTGACCAGGGCTTTAAACCAGACTTTTTAGCCAATTGGTTCGTTCTGAACAGAAACAGTATTTTAACGTTTCCAGTTTTAGATTCCACCCTAAATCAGACTTTCTCAAACCTGTCAAAAAAAAAATCATTCCTGAACCAGTTCATAACGTTCCATGTTAGCTGTGGGACATAAAAATAGGTAGGTAGCTTTAGGACATTTTATGGTATGTGTAAATTGAAATAGTTTTCACTCTCTGTAGCAGCAGCTGGTGTACCTGTGTAGCCTGTTTATGTGTGTGTGTGTGTGCCCCTTTTCCACCAACATTCTATTATTTATTTATTTAATTTATTTACTTTTATTAACAGGAATTTATTTACCTGGGGAAAGAATTAGTGATAATCTGTGTGATTACCACGAATGAGTTTTTTCAAATCAAGCTGATGACAAACAAGAACCCATTCATCTTTCAATGTGTGTGGCTGTGATGTATGCACGGTAATTCGCATCCAAATTTAATCGCACTTTCGGCTCGTATATTCACAATGTGTTCAGTGTGGAAATGCCTTTAATATTACTGCTCGCTCTTTACAACATTTGCTTTAATGTTCATCACAGCCCAGCAAAGTGAGCAAACAGATGAAATTCAAAATCTTAAAACATTTTTAAGATTGGTAGAGTACATTGTTTATCTCGTATGGTTATAATCGAGACTGGGAGACTGCTGGTGTTATTCCTAAACTCCCCTCTGTTCTCTCCACACATTGAGTGAATGACAGGTCATTGTAAACAGAAAAAAAATCGATATTTTAATTAAATGATTCTGTTCCGGAACATAAAAAGTATAAAGTTTCTGGTTTCATTATTGTTCCATGAACCAATTTAAAGCTTTGGTTTTGACAGAGATAAAAAGATAACCTCCTTGATGGATGTAATAGCTACTGGCCTTAACACATGTTTTAACTGTCACAAATCAATGGAGAACAGAGAGAAAACAACTAGCAATAAAATCATCTATGTCATGAATGGTTGATTATATGACAGCTCACCTTTAACATGGAACATGTAGTCTATGGAAAGTTTGCTCAGCACTTGATACATAAAAACAATGGGCTCTAATTTTGTGGTGCAGCGCAAGGTGACAATTTCGTGCCAAAAGGCTGTGCCAAAGATGCACTGAAAACTCGCCAGCTCCACCAGGTCTACTCTTGGTGCAAGGCGAAGTGCAGCTGGTCTAGTGGTAATTTGGCTGACTGGCACATGTAGCGGCATGTAACTGATGCTTAAAATTAAAGCATTACTTATTTGTGCAACACCCCCCCCAACCCCCCCCCCCCCCCCCCCTCAAATTTTAAATGTTAAATTGACTTGTCTTACTGACATCATTTGATATTACTTTTTGATGGGTTTTACTGTTAAATGACATCCATTTCCACAGTCATTTTTCATGGAAAATGTCTTTACTCATTACCTCAATATCAGGTGTTATCCAAGGTCACCATAGATGGTCGCCACAGATTGAGGATGGTTACGAGTAGTGTGAGAGCCTGCAACTGGGCCATCAGGTAGTTCTCAAACTCTCGACCCAGGGCATGATGATGAAACAAAACGAAGGGCAAAGTCATTGAACAGTTTCTCCAGATTTGCAGATTTTTGCAGATTTGTTTTTCGTAGCATAGGCCTGAACAAAACAAGTGTAATGGTCCTTGACCACTAGAATGTACTCAAATCCTTGTTTACACGCCTCCAAATGCAAGAAGTCAACAGAGACTAACTCAAATGGGTGTGTTGTCACAATGGGTATCGGTAGCTCTGTGTGGCTGCTTAGTTTTTAAACACTCATACACTTTAATATTCATACACATTATATTCATACACATTCACAAAATATTCAGTGTCCCTATACATGCCAGCCCAGTAGAATCTGTCCCGGATCAAATTGGGAGTCCTTTCAGAATCAGTATCAGAATCAGAATCAGAATCAGAATCAGAATCAGGTTTATTGCCAAGTAATTTGCATTACAAGGAATTTGTCTTGATTTGACGGTGCCTACATAAATATAAACATGAACACACAAGCAGACCTAAACATATAGCATTAAAAACTTAAAAACTATATAAAGAAGAAAAATTATATACATAACAATAAAAGTCAATGTATTTACATGACCAGTGCAGGTGGTAATGTGCAAGTTAAAGTGTCCAGTGAAGGTGGGTGTGCTTTGAGGGATGTACGTTAATATAACGTATGAGTTCCAGATGACGTTAATATTGTCATGATCTGTCTCCTGGCTGGGGGATAGTTGAATTATTTCCTGTGTTTTATTTTTGTATTTCCTGTTTGTATGTGGTTTTTAACGTGTGCTTTATTGAAGGCTGGTGGCACGGCTGGGCAGGCTGAGTAATCAGCACGGCTGCACCCAATCTCCTCATCAGGTCTCCTCTATTTAAGCCTGGATTTCCTGCGGCCTCCTTGTCAGCGCGTCATGTTTGCCACGCCCGGTAACACATGGTTTTCTAGCCTCTGCGGTTTTGCTAAGTCTCTTGATCTTTTGTTAGTTTGGTTCCTTGGTTACTTTTTAACTCCTCGTCTCCCCTTTTTCTAGACTCTGGTCACTCCCTGAGCTCAGCCCTGCCAGCCGGCTTACCTCAGCGTTTTTCGTTTGGATTACTGGACTGGTCGCTTTTAGTTTGTTTTTTGTAAATAAATCCTTTTGTTTGTACTCTCTCGTCCCTGCCTTTTGGGTCCACCTTTAGTTCCCCTTTTTGACGATTTACTAGAATCGTAACAAATATAACCAATTGAGTTACAAGTGTACAGACGGTGATGGAGGAGGTGAGGATGGACTCGATGATGGCAGTGTAGAAGTGAACCAGCATTGTCTGCGGTAGATTGAACTTCTTCAGCTGCCTCAGGAAGTACATCCTCTGCTGATCCTTCTTGATGAGGGAGCTGATACTCGGCTCCCACCTGAGGTCCTGAGCGATGATGGTGCCCAGAAAGCGGAAGGACTCCACAGTGTCCACTGGGGAGTCGCACAGGATGATGGGGAAGGGTGGGGCTGTGCTCTTTCTGAAGTCCATAATCATCTCCACTGTTTTGGAAGCATTGAGCTCCAGGTTGCTCTCCCTGCACCAAGTCACCAGATGGTCAATCTCGCATCTGTAGGCAGACTCGTCCCCACCAGAGATGAGTCCAATGAGGGTGGTGTCATCCGCAAACTTCAGGAGCTTGACAGACGTGACTGGAGGTGCAGTTGTTAGTGTACAGGGAGAAGAGCAGGGGAGAAAGAACGCAGCCTTGCGGGGAGCCGGTGCTGATCGTCCTGGAGTCCGAGGTGTGGCTTCCTAGCCTCACGTGCAGCTTCCTGTCCGTCAGGAAGTCTGTGATCCACCTGCAGGTGGAGACGGGCACGTTGAGCCGTGAAAGCTTGTCCTGCAGATGAGCCGGGACGATTGTGTTAAATGCAGAACTGAAGTCCAGGATCCAGGTGCTGGAGGATGAAGTGGGTGGCCAAGTTTACGGCATCGTCTACAGTGGTGAAGGTGTACAGTCTCTATTGTGGAGGGGAGAGAGGGGCTGGTGGGCTGGAACTGGTGGATAGTGTGGTGGGGGTGGTGTGAGCACTGTCCAGGTGATTTTCAAAGCGGCAGTAGAAGTCGTTGAGGTTGTTGGCAAGGCGTCAATCCTTAGCGGCGGGGAGGCTCTTGGCTTGTAGTTGGTGATCTGCCTGAGCCCCCTCCAGACAGAGGCAGAGTCATTAGAGGAGAACTGATGTTGGAGTTTCTTGGAGTACAGTTGTTTAGCGTCCCTCACCGCCCTGCTGAACCTGTACTTGGCCTCCTTGTACTCTGCTCTGTTGCCACTTTTGAAAGCCTTTTCCTTGTCAAACCGCTGCGCGCTGTGCGTCCTGCACGTTGGCCTCCGGTGGAATGTAAACAATTCAATTCAATTCAATTCAATTCAATTCAATTCAATTCAATTCAATTCAATTCAATTCAATTCAATTCAATTCAATTCAATTCAATTCAATTCAATTCAATTCAATTCAATTCAATTCAATTCAATTCAATTCAATTCAATTCAATTCAATTCAATTCAATTCAATTCAATTCAATTCAATTCAATTCAATTCAATTCAATTCAATTCAATTCAATTCAATTCAATTCAATTCAATTCAATTCAATTCAATTCAATTCAATTCAATTCAATTCAATTCAATTCAATTCAATTCAATTCAATTCAATTCAATTCAATTCAATTCAATTCAATTCAATTCAATTCAATTCAATTCAATTCAATTCAATTCAATTCAATTCAATTCAATTCAATTCAATTCAATTCAATTCAATTCAATTCAATTCAATTCAATTCAATTCAATTCAATTCAATTCAATTCAATTCAATTCAATT
>JAFBJR010000763.1:0-45765 GCA_016785285.1 Brachirus orientalis | reverse complement strand
GACTGACTAACTCCTCTTCTGTTAAATGCTGATTTATTTCATTTTGTTGATTTATTTATTTTTGTCGGCCGGGGAACAAACACAGTCTCTATGGGCTTCTGAGGAGGTGACTGCTCGAAAAGAAGCACAGAGGAGCGTGTAAGACTGCAACTCTGTCTGGTCTCACCTCTGGACTGTCATGGTGCTGGAGTTCTAATAAACTTTGCTATGTTTCTAGATAAGAGAGTGGCTCCATCCAAAGTGGGATGGACCCCATCTCTCCGCATGAGACCAGGTTTTCCCCAGAAAGAAAGCCAGTTATCTATGAAAGTAATGTTATTTTCTGGACACCACCGAGACAGCCAGCGATTGAATGGCGACATGCGGCTATACATGTCATCACTGGTCACATTAGGAAGAGGTCCAGAGAAAATTACGATCTGACTTCCACTTCCACCCAACCCAGGAAAGGGATTGTGTCTGGTTGGCAGCTAGTCCCATCAGTGTGTCTGACTATAACAGTTCATCAAGGGGTCTCACAGTGTGGTGTGGCAAGTAAATTTCTCTCCATTCCTCATTAATGAGACATGCCTGGGCCCCTGAGTCCCATAATGCTTCTACTGGAACCCCATTTAGCTGACAGTGAACAGTGCATCTTTTACTAATAAGGTTGAGAAGTTTTGCTTTACGTCAAGGCAGAAGATAACTAACTGGTGTTACATGCGGACGTGCAGGAGGGGGCGTAATGTTGTGGTGCTCTGCTTGAGGGGACAGGAAAGGGGGTCCTGGGCTACTGATACCAATAGAATCACGTTGTGGTGTTTCCAATCGTCTAGCTGCTGTGGTTCACGTGATATCAACAGAAACGTGCTGACATGGGGAGGAATGCTCAACGACCCATCCCCCACTCAGCAGGGTCGTATTGCACAACACAGACACACAGATGAGCAGGGAGAGTGTCTAAAGCAGGCTAAGGGCTGCAGCTAACTATCCAAAGTGTCTTTGTTCCTGTGGATTTAGCTGTTTTTGAGAATCATCAAAGGTAAGACAATATTTCTGACTGCTATTCCTGAGAAGGAGTTTTTGCTTTGGTCTTATTTTGTGTCTAGTTCAGTGAATATTTGTCCTAGAGAGATAAAAGTGGTACCGTTGGAATCTGTGGAGTCTCAGCTCTGCAGCTGACATGCTCTTTGTTTACATAATCGCGCTGTTACTGTAGCGGCGTTTTTGTTTTTGTACACTGTAGTAGCTTAGCGTAGCGCCACCTATACTTGCTGGTTTTGAATGCCTGGCATTTTAACTGTGTTTGATTAATTTAAAAATTGTTTTTTTGAGGTTGTTGCTGAGTTTCTTACCTTTCTCTGGGTATGTGGTGTGATGGTATTCTTTGAAGTTTCACGTCGCTTTATTAAGTTTTATGTTGCGCACCACTGTGTGGCGTTGCGCCGGTACCGGGGGTGTTGGGGTTTAACTAATGGTTTAAATAATGTCTGCAGGACTCACTTAACTGGGTGTCCTGGCATGCTCTGCAAGCCCTTGTTCTTCTATGGCTCTGTGTGTCAGTTCCCTCCCTCTGATTTTTCTTAGTAGCTTCCAATGTTGCCTGCACTAACGCTTTATTTCGTGCACCTCAGCTTTTAGCCCCTCAGTGAGTTGACTGGTGCCTGCTTCCTGGTCTGTGCTTCGCCCATGATTTTTCTTACCCGTTTTTGCTCTCTCTCTGCTATTTCCCATATCTGTCCTATCTTCTCTCATCTCAGTTTCTTAACTAAGAGATGGTTGCATGATATGAGGATACACCTCAGCCTGCACTTCACCGACTCTTGGGGGCCTGCTCATGCTTGCCTTTCTCAATTTATGCTGTCTTTCCTGCTCTAGATTTGAAACCTCACTTACTCACTCAATTAACACGTCATCTGTTACAGAGGGATCACTCAGGTAAGGCTTAAGTTGGAACTTAACTGTGTCACTCAACCGTCCTGTGTCTACAGAGTGAAGGAATTTTCTCTGAATCAGTTCTGGACTGAACTTTTCACCTTCATCCTCGTCATCAAATTTCGACAATTATTTGCCTTTTAGTTCAATGGCCCTAAATAGGAAATTCTGAGCAGACTCTTTTTGGGTCAAAATATGTAGCGGGGTTCAGAATGATGTCAGAGAGGCTCAATCTGGTGCTACACATTTAATGTTTTTTTCTCTGCAAAAGTGCAAAAATATCATTTGTGATTCACAATCGCTACACAGCCTTGTTCACGCTCATCTTCTTCACAGAGATTCTCATTCTCAGATAAACTCCCACAACAGAAATAAAAAAAATCAGTTTCACTCTTTTCTTAACACTTTTGAAAATAGCGCATTTCTTTCCTTCACTAATATACACAACTTGCACCATATAACACCATATACTTTATATTAACAGTGTAGCATAAATATCAGTAGCACGGGCTCCCTCCATCAAGGGCTCATTGTCATGAATAGCATCCCACACTCTGTCTACCGCATTAGCCGCTAACATGCTAAACTAACATAAATAACATTACTAGGCTTAGCGAATTGAAAACGTCGAAACAGTAGTACAGTGTTAACATCATACAAGCCCCAAAGTGCAACCAAACATCACCAGCTTACCTGCAAATGTGCAAGAATATCATTTGTGATTCACAATCGCTACAGAGCGTGGTCCACGTTCATCTTATTCACAGAGATTCTCATTCTCAGAAAAACTCCCACGAGATTTCCCTGTGGTGCACGATCTACATTGACTTGTGTAGCAGTACTGACACCTAGTGGCGATCTACAATAACAATGACACTTGAAAATGCTGTAGCCTCAAATTTAATATCCAAAGTGTAGTAAAAAAAAGGCAACTGGACTTAGTTGAATTTCTTGAAGACGTTTCGCCTCTCATCCAAGAGGCTTCTTCAGTTCTGTTTGACTGGTGGAGAGTCTGGGACTTATAAACTCTGTCAGGTTCTTGGTCCATGGGGTGTGGTTTGGATAGGAAAGGGGTTGTGAGTTGTTAACTAAAAGGTTAGATGAGTCGTTAGGTCGTCAAAGGGTCGTTAGATATTGGCTATTGTCTGTCTTAATAAAATCATTAAATCATTAAAATTATTATCTTAAATTTATTCTCACACAATTGTCTGGGGTTTTCAGATTGAGTGAATATATGTGTGTGTTAAAAATACCTGAGGTAGAAGCCTCCTAGAAGCCTCTTCCAGGTTTTTGTGCCAGATGATAGCTGAAAATCTGGATTCTGTCTGGAACTTATAAATGTTGCCTGTGAAGTGACAAAAATGGCTCTGGGTTTGAAATGTATCGGCATGTCATGTTTGTTGAGAATCCTCTTAAGTTTTTCGGACACGCCGGCCACGTAGGGGATAACAACATTTTTGCGGGGGAGATCCTTTTTCTCTTTTGGTGTGTTTGTTTTTGTGTTTGAGGTTTTTGTGAAGGCCCAGTTAGGATAGCCACAATTCCTGAGTGCATCCCGGATGTGTTTCTGTTCCTTCATCTTGCCTTCTGTCCTGGTGGGAACCCTCATTGCTCGGTGGTGAAGGGTCCGAATTACTCCTAACTTGTGTTGTAATGGATGGTGAGAGTCAAAAAGGAGGTATTGGTCAGTGTGGGTGGGTTTCCTGTAGACCTCCACATTTAAACTTCCGTCGGTTTCAATGTGGACTGAACAGTCTAGGAAGGCCAGAAGGTTCCCGTTAGCATCTTCACGGGTGAATTTGATGTTGTTGTCCACACTGTTGATATGCTCAGTGAAGGGGTCGACCTCCTGCTTCTTGATTTTTACCCATGTGTCATCTACATATCTGAACCAATGGCTTGGAGGGGATCCATGGAAAGTGTCCAGAGCGTTCCTCTCTACTTCTTCCATGTATAAGTTGGCCACTATGGGAGACACAGGTGAGCCCATGGCACAACCATGTTTCTGCCTATAGTAACATTCCCTATATTGGAAGGGATATTATACTCAAATTTAATACATTCTTCCCTGTAGAGACACATTAAGTAAAATATTAATAATAATATAATAGGAAAATTATTAAAGAACCCCTTCCAACTGATGCTTAAAATTAAAACATTACTTATTTGTGCAACACGCACAGTGCGCACAAAACCTCACAGGCAGGTTTACAGAATGTCAGGCACATTTCAATGCAATTAATAATCACAACAACCACTATTTAATGTCTGAATCAGCTTGGACCTCCCAGACCTGACAGCCAAACTTCTCCCAAAAGGAAACTGATGTTCTGGTCTGGGAGGTCCAAGCTTGCAGTGGCCGAATATATGGTCACACGAACAGACCTCCATGCCACCTTGCACTGCGCCACGAAAATAAATATTAAAATCTGAGGAGTTTTGACAGAATTATTATTTTTTGTACAGTTTTGTCCTTTATAAGATCATCAGTAAATTTGTACCAAAATATAATGAAAACATACTTAGGTGATCACTATACCCATCACAAAAAAAAATTCTGATTAATCTGTCAAAAACTGTAGACAGGAAGTTGCTAACAGGCAGGTCAGGACAGAAAAATGTAGGGATAAACAATGAAAACATTAGGCTCCTTAATGTAGTTCAGTCACGGGGGTGCGGTGGGGGGTTACAGACAGGCAACACATGAACTCCATATAATTCACGGTATTTTCTCCTGTGCATCATGTGCATGCTGCAAGTGTGCGAGTGAAATTGTTTTTGTGCCCTCCTCTTCCCATCATGCACCTCCGGACTGCAGTTCCTCTCTCCACTGTGTTCAACAACAACAACAACAACAACACACTAATGACTGTGATTTGTCTCGGTGGACTCAGTGAGTACACATTTGTCTTGTGTGGTGGAGACACAGTCACATTCCTTTGTTGGACAATGACAAAGCTTGTGCTGTTTAATGTGTCACTGTGAGACATTTTTAGAGCCAGTGAGGGAAAATACCTGTCAACCATTGTTTTGGAATGATGTTTTGGTCAGTGTGACCTTGCCCTTGTGAATACAATGTACCAGTAACATGTGGAGGAAATGTAACAGTGAAGTTCACAGGTTTGGGTGACCGTCATGTAAATCCTGTAAATCAGAGGTCTCAATTTAATAGGTTCATTTTTGCAGCATAAATACAGTTTTATTGTGACTATTATATTGTTCCATATTTAAAAACACTCTGTCAAATATCATATCAATATAAGTGTCTTGTCCAAGTGTCTTGTCCAAGGGTGCATAAAGAATTTGAGCTTTTAAGACTTGATTGTCCTTTTTGTAAATTATGTTCCCATTTGGAGAAAAAGTTTTGATAAGCAAGGCACATATGAGTGGACATCAGTGAGACTGACAGCTGGTTTGGCCACAACTGTTAAGTATTGAATTGTGGTGTATCAGTCAGGCTTTGGACTCGGCCCCTTATCTCCAATAAAGGGTATTCTTAACGCTTCAGCTGTCACGGTTTAGACTAATCGTAAAACTAGGGAAAGGACCAGGTGTGGAGACTGACTGAAGGATTAACACAAGAGTCTTTTAATGATAAAAAAGGAACAAAAATAGAACCAGTCCATAAATAACAAAAGGCGTCGAGTCTGGCCGGCTGGTGAGGCGGAGCTCAGGAAACGGGGGTTAACTAGAAAAAGAGAAAACAAAAACGACCATGAGGAGGGAATCAAAAAATTAGGTACACTACAACTAAGCGCTAGAGAGAGAGTGACGTGACGAAGTTACCCGACTGGTAGAGAAGACGCGCTGACGAGGAGTGGCAGGAAATCTGGGTTTAAGTAAGGCAGCCACTGATTGGGGATGAGGAACAGCTGTGCTGATTGGAGTCCCGCCTCACCTGTCACCCAGACTCCTAAAGAAAACAGAGCAGCACTCCCAGGAAATAACAACACAAGGCATCAAGAAAATAAGTCACTGGTGGTGACTGGCTTCAGGAGGGAGACATGGAAAGTAGGATGGATTTTCAAAGACAAGGGGAGCTTCAGCCTTACCGCCGCAGGGTTGATGACCCGGTCCACCTCAAACGGGCCAATGAATCGCGGAGCCAACTTCCTGGATTCCACTTGAAGGGGGAGGTCCCGCGAGGAGAGCCAGACCTTGTCGCCCGGATGATAGGTAGGAGCAGGGACCCGATGACGGTCTGCCAGGCGTTGGTTGTGGAGGGCGGAGCGAGTGAGGGCAGCCCTGGCGGTCCTCCATACAGCTCGACACCGTCTGAGATGGCCCCTTAGGGAGGGCACAGCGACCTCCTCCTCCTGGGAAGAGAAAAGGGGAGGCTGGAACCCATAACAGGCCATGAATGGGGTCATACCTGTCGCCGCGTTGGTGAGGGAGTTATGTGCGTATTCTATCCAGGGTAGGTGCTGGTTCCATGAAGCAGGGTGGCGAGCGGTGACACAGCGGAGTGCGGCTTTGAGGTCCTGATTGACCCTCTCAGACTGTCCATTAGTCTGGGGGTGGTAACCAGACGAGAGACTTGGGGTTGCGCCTAGGGCTTTGCAGAAAGCCTGCCAGACCTGAGAAGAAAACTGCGGCCCTCGATCTGACACAATGTCCATGGGGATGCCATGCAGGCGAAAAACATGATTGACCAGAATGTCAGCAGTCTCTAGGGCAGAAGGCGGTTTAGGTAGGGAAATAAAGTGCACACACTTAGAAAAGCGATCAACCACAGTGAGAATTACCGTCTGACCATCAGAAGGAGGAAGTCCAGTGACAAAGTCCACTGAAATGTGAGACCAGGGTCTGCTAGGAACAGGAAGTGGACGGAGGAGACCAGATGGAGCACAGTGAGAGGCCTTCCCTCTGGCACATGTGGAGCAGGCAGCTACAAACTCCTGGACATCTTTCATCATTGAGGGCCACCAGAACCTCTGCCGCAGAAAATGGACTGTCCTACCCACCCCTGGATGACAAGCCAGTTTGGATGAGTGTCCCCACTGGAGAACCTGAGAGCGTACGGCCGCCGGTACGTAGAGGCGATTAGGAGGTCCCATACCCTGGTCTGGATTCGCCCCTTGGGCCTCCTGTACGGCTCGCTCCACGTCCCAGGAAGTGGCCCCCACGAAGCAGGAAGGCGGCAAGATGGGGTCGTTCTCAGCCTCCAGGTGAACCGGGTCGTGCAGGCGAGATAAGGCGTCCGGTTTGAGGTTCCGGGATCCGGGTCGGTAAGACAAGGTGAACCGAAATCTCCCCAGGAACAAGGACCAGCGGGCCTGACGGGAATTCAGGCGCTTAGCAGTTCGTAGGTAGGTGAGGTTTTTGTGGTCGGTCCAAACCAGGAAGGGGTGCTCCGCTCCCTCAAGCCAGTGTCTCCACTCCTGTAAGGCAGCCACCACAGCCAACAACTCCTTGTTCCCAATATCGTAATTCTTTTCGGCAGGTGATAACTTACGGGAATAAAAGGCGCAGGGGTGGAGTTTCTGGTCCCGTGAATCCCTCTGAGAGAGAACCGCCCCGATGCCTGAATCCGAGGCGTCCACCTCGACGATGAACTGGAGCTTAGGATCTGGATGAGAGAGAACTGGGACTGAGGTGAATAGGCGCTTGAGCTGGTGAAAAGCTGCTTCAGCCTCTGGGGTCCATGTGAAAGGGAGAGAGGTAGAGGTTAGTTTGGTGAGGGGAGAGGCTACCCTGCTGTATCCCCGAATAAACCTACGGTAGAAATTGGCAAACCCGAGAAACTGCTGAAGCTGCTTACGTGACCTGGGTACAGGCCACTCTGCCACAGCCTCTAGCTTCTTAGGGTCTGGTCTGAGCTGCCCCCCTGCCAAAATATAACCAAGGAAAGTCACTGAAGGCACACTGAACTCACACTTTTCGGCCTTAACAAACAGTTTGTTCTCCAGCAGTCTTTGAAGAACCAGTCTTACATGTTGGACATGTTCAGTTTCATTAGAGAATATCAGGATGTCATCTAAATAGACAAAGACAAATTGGTTTATCATGTCCCTAAGGACATCATTGATCAAGGCCTGAAAGACTGCTGGAGCGTTGGTTAGACCAAAGGGCATGACCAAGTATTCGAAATGTCCAATAGGCGTGTTAAACGCCGTCTTCCACTCGTCGCCCTCCCGAATCCTGACTAGGTGGTAAGCATTCCTCAAGTCCAGTTTGGTGAACACCGATGCTTTGCATAAAGGTTCAAATGAAGGGTCAATGAGCGGCAGGGGGTACTTATTCTTAACAGTGATGTCGTTAAGTCCACAGTACACACATAGTCTTAGTCGGAACCTCCTCTGCCGCTCATCGGGGGTCAATCGGGTGGTTCCCAGTTGCATGGGCTCAGGATCGGGTGTAGAGAGGGCCGCTGGGTTGGTTCCCTTGAGTGTGAAGTCTGTGGAGGGAGGAGAACAGGCGGCAGAACAGGGCGATGCTGACAGGCGAGAAACGTGACTTGGTGCCCTCACTTCCCTACGTCTCTCACGGATCCCATTATCGATCCGAATAGTTAGGTTGATTAGAGACTCTAGGGTTTCTGGTTCGTCTCGAGTTGCCAATTCATTCTTAAGCTCATCATCTAACCCCCGATAGAACGCTGATTTCAGCGCGGGCTCATTCCAGCCGCTCTCTGCTGCTAAAATGCGGAAGTCAATTGAATAGGATGCAGCAGACTGTTTATTCTGAGTGATCGACAGAAGTTTACCAGATGACCCAGTTCCTTTAGAAGGTGTATCAAACACCCGAGTCATTTCAGAAAAAAGGGAGTCACAGGAATTTAGAATCGGCGAGTTCGACTCCCATAAAGCGTTCATCCACTGAGCTGCTTTCCCTCTGACTAGGTTATGCACATAAGCTAAACGGGAGCTATCAGAATTAAATGAGTGTGGCTGCTGGTCAAAAACCAATCTACATTGACGAAGAAAACGTGAGCAGGCACCAACCTCTCCCCAGTAGCTCTCCGGAGTAGGTATCGGCGGTTCTCGGAACGCTGAAGAGCCGGAGGCAGGAACAGGTGGTCGGCTGCGGTCGGGAGGAACAGGAGCAGGATCCGGCGGTGAAGCGGAAGTCGGCGGAGGCTCACCCAGTTGCCGGGAGAGATGAGACACGCTGGTGGTCAAGGTCCGTATAGCGTCCATTACCTCATTGAGAACCTGGTCATGGTGCGTCACAGCTGCTGCTTGCGCAGCCACGGCCTGGCGTAGAGCTTCAGTCTCCGTGAGGTCCATAGTTCTTGGTCAGCGCGTACTGTCACGGTTTAGACTAATCGTAAAACTAGGGAAAGGACCAGGTGTGGAGACTGACTGAAGGATTAACACAAGAGTCTTTTAATGATAAAAAAGGAACAAAAATAGAACCAGTCCATAAATAACAAAAGGCGCTGAGTCTGGCCGGCTGGTGAGGCGGAGCTCAGGAAACGGGGGGTAACTAGAAAAAGAGAAAACAAAAACGACCATGAGGAGGGAATCAAAAAATTAGGTACACTACAACTAAGCGCTAGAGAGAGAGTGACGTGACGAAGTTACCCGACTGGTAGAGAAGACGCGCTGACGAGGAGTGGCAGGAAATCTGGGTTTAAGTAAGGCAGCCACTGATTGGGGATGAGGAACAGCTGTGCTGATTGGAGTCCCGCCTCACCTGTCACCCAGACTCCTAAAGAAAACAGAGCAGCACTCCCAGGAAATAACAACACAAGGCATCAAGAAAATAAAACAGGAAATAAGTAGTGACACAGGAGCAACTCAGACCAGACATGACATCAGCATGTGAAGGCATTTGGACAACGCTATGACAATATTAGCCAACAGTTTGAGAAAGGCCCTTTTCTATTCCAACATGACTGTTCCCCTCTGCACAAAGCAAGGACTATAAAAGTACTGTATATGTATTTGAACATGTCATTACAGTCTCTGTTGGTGTACTGGGTCAGGCATCCAATTAATACTTTTCCACATTGTGTATGTGCCAGCAAAACAACTTATATGGCATTCTACCTGCACACCTGCATCTCCACATTAACAAGAAAATCAGATTGTGTCTTGTTCACTGAGCACAGCTGTTGTACACAAACTGAAAAATTGCTGGAATGATTGTGTTGAAGATTAAAAAAGAAAGGAACAAAGAAAGAGAGAATGGGTTGAACTGATAAAGTTCTGCGTATGTGTGGAAGATGAACAGAAAGCCATGTTTGAAAAGTGAGATAAAAAATTAAAGGTTTAGTGTGTATATATAAGGTGCGTATATATGCACATTATTTGATTATCCGCTTGATTATAAAAACTTGATGAGTAACTATTATTTGTTATTAACTATTATGACTATTTGTTAAAATAGCAAAAAAAAAAAAAAAAAAAAAACACAAAACAAATGTTTAATCAATTATTACTTTAATAAAAACAAATCCTTCCACTCCATTCACTACCTGATTTAAAGAAAACAGAAAAGTCCAGTTGCCTTTATTCCCTGACCTGGATGACAAAGAACCTTCACACACTACATACAAAATATTGCTGCTTTGGCTCTTTTAAAAATAAATTAACCTCTGACGTGTTTTCCCAACCCCATGTTCCCATGTGTTCCAGATATTTTACAATCTTTTCCCATGTGAAATTTGTGGTTTTTTTCTGCTACTACATTAGCATGTAGCTACAAGCATGAACTAAAATAGTGTTGCCTCAATGTTAATGATAAATGAGTCATTAATTAATAAGTTGGTACAGTTGTATCTGCTGTGTGTGTGAAAGGTGATGTTGTGTAATGTGAACCACGATGCTACAGTCACATGGGAGGAACAGGAGCAGGAAATGATTGGAGGAAACTAGAACATTAGGTACAACTGTGTCAAAACCTTGTTATGCAACTTTAAATGACACAACAGATTTTAACTTACTTATACATTTCTGTAGCAGGCACATTAAAAGCAGTCTCTATGATAGAACACAGAGTAGTTTTTTTTTTCACTTATTGGATAAATGCAACAAAAATTGTCATTTCCACAGAAGCTCAGCTTCACAGACTGGGCATTTGCCTTGACTTCCAAGAGATATTTACACCGCTTGCAAGGGAGTGATGTTTTCCTGTCACCCAATTAGCTGACTGCTGTGGGAAGAGCCAGTCTAGGACAAACCCTGACTGTAGTGTACCATTTTACTTTGGTACTCCAAGGGAAGGGTGCCAAAAATGGAACGGTTGGGGCCAATTATTTTGGTCTATTCCTAATGGAAATGCAAAAAAAAACATTTCGTACTGTACCAAACCAAACAATTCCAGTCAGTGCAAACACGACTTAATGATCTTTATGAAACTAAGACCCCACTCACACATCTGTCCTGAGACATGTCCTTGGAATTGCCGTCAACTGTCAGTTTTTCCAGTGACAGTTGTTGCTGCAGAAAAGAGCTTCTCAAAACTGAATCTGATTAAAACGACCTGATGTTTAGTAAGTTTTGACAGCATCTAAATGGACTTGCTTCAAAAAGGCCCTATTCATCCGGTTTCTCAGCAGATATCATTTGATGATACTATTAATGACTGCAACAAGGAAGCTCCAGTCTTTCCATGGAGATTTATTCTGTGCATCAATTTGTTAATCCAGTCTGTTCAGTCAGCTGTCAGTCCACTTAGAAATAAATATGATTTATAGTTATTCATGATCTGGATGTATTTTACCTCAGTTATTAACCTGCATTCAAATATTCCAGAATTAATTATAAGGATTTTTCTTTGCGATATTACTGCAGTTGGCTGACATTGCATTGATGGTTAATTATTTTTACTTGATTTTCTTTTAACAGAGCCCATCATGTAATAAATCATGTTGTATCACTCTTAATGTGTATTCATGGAAAAACGAAAACCAATGCATAACTTGTCTGCTTGGAGCCAGAGAGAAAGAAAAATAACAGTTATGAATACATTGGGTTACAGTCAAGGGTACAGTGTGCATTAAAAACACTTGCCTCTCTCTCTAGTTTGAGGATTTCCAGCTCTTCTTTTATTTACCAGGTCCAAGTCTTTCAGTTGTTTCTTCTTCAGATTTTTCTTTACATCTGCCAGCTCTGTTTGTCTTTTTAGATGCTGCATGTACAGCTTGCGAATTCTGTAAAACACTCATCAATTAGCACAGAAGGAATTGTTCCATGTAGAATTCCTATACTGAATACTCACAACTGTCCTCATGGACATTTCTGAGGAACTGGTTAAGTTTAGGGCTGAGATTTGGATTGTTGACAGGTTCAAATTTAGGGTATTAACTGCTTATAGTAAAGGTTAGGGAGAAGGCTTTGTTGAGGCTGTCAAAATGAATGGAAGTCAGTTCCTAAGAAGAATAGCGGCACAAACCTGTATGTGTGTGTGTGTGTGTTGTGTAGTTTTGATATTGTGCTGTAGAGTGTGCATTTCAACATGTTGATGCTAGTAAGAGGAATGAGCTGTCTCTGGCATCTCCAGTGGCCTTTGTCCAAATCAGTGTTTGAATCATGCCAACTTGATCCAAATGACTGCCCATCCATCCCTCCTACTGAGCTACACACACATGCACACACACGCGCGCGCGCGCGCACACACACACACACACACACACTGATTTCCATGACTTCAGAGGACATTAGATTGACTTCCATTCATTTCCTGGAGACTTACTCTAACCTTAACCATAATTACTAGTGCCCTATCCCAACCCTAACATTAACCTATGTCCTCACAATGTGACTGTGTAAACAGATTTAGGTCCTCACATCATAAGGAATACCACAAACACAAACACACACCCCAGAGAAAAAAACTATGAAACTATTTAACAGGTTTTTTTTCCTCTTGTCTTCTGCCTTTCTCTGGCTTGATCAACACAATAACTAATATCTACATCTCCACCAGTAAATAGCCTCAGTCTCATCCAAAACTGTGTTTACAAGAAAACTAGCATGAACAGGTGGTGTGTCATGCAGTTGCACCCACACACACACACAATGTAGGGATGTAAATTGGTCCAAGTACCCATTAGCAGCTACTTTGCATTTCACACTTCAACCGCATATGCAAATAACCTGTGTTTGATTATTTTTTCTTCCAGGAAGCGACTCTGGACTCTGGAGAAGAGCTAAGTGGAAAAGCAGATAATATCTCAGAGCATCATCTCCTCCCTCAGCTGGATTCACTTCCACCATCCTATAATGATGTCATCGGTCATAACGGCAGACAGTTGTACGTTTAGGCCTGGGTTCCTTTCATTTTCTCTGCTGTGCAGTTCCACATGCATGTAATGTGGCCGTGGTTTTATTCATACTAACAGATCACCAGTCCATCACAGGGCCAGCATACAGAGACAAACATCATTTCACTCTCACATGCACTCCTATTATCAAATTAGAGTGTCCAATTAACCTCTCCACATTTTTTGGACTGTGGAAGGAAACTGGAGAACCCAGAAAAACCTGCATGCACATAGAAAGATCATACAAACTCCACACAGTAAGACCCTCAGTCGGATTAGGTTGTGAACACAGATCTTTCTGTTGTGAGGCAAGTGCTCTACTGAGTGGCTTTAAGTACATCATATAAACATAAAACGTAATTTAATGACAAATTAGATAAAGGTGGAGGCATTAGATTAGAGACCTGCATGTTAAATTACCATTACTCTCACATTATGAAATGAGCTTTCAACCATTCCAGGGTCAAATCTTCCCCTACTGCTACAACAAAGAACAGGTGGAACCTTGTGTTTCTTTTCTGTGCCTTTCAGACCACAGTGTGTGAGAGAGGCCTGTCCACAATCAGCAGCGTGTCATTCTTGATCAGTATCACAGGACGTAAACCTCCAAATGAGAAGCAGAATATCCTGGGCTTAATTTCCCGTTTAGGCATATCATGCCAATTAAAGCAGAAGACATTGCAGTAACCAGGAAGTCAGAAGGGCGTCTGTCACATCGTAATCAGTCTATGATGATATAGATTATTACCAGACCATCTTCATAATCATGAACAGGCCCTTTTCTGGTTATTTGTTCTAAGTTTTATGTCATTGTTGGGCTGTGTGGTCCACAGCTTTACCTTTTAGTCAGCCCCTTTCTTTCTTTTAGATACATTCACACTTCATTCAGGGCCAACAGGCTTGGAAGTGATGCTGAAAATGGGGTAAGGAAACTCCACAGGAGGAGCCAAACACACACACACACACACACACACACACACACACAAATAGACATAAACCCATAAATGTAATTGCTATGGTATTGGTTCCTCTTTACTTCATTTTGCCTTTAGGAATTGAAACAAAAATGCATCGACGTAAGACACGTTAAAAACCAAAGGCAGCAGGTGCTGCTACTCACGATTGAACAGGAAGCTCACTAATTAAGCTCACTGTGTTTTTATATCTTTACAGTGTTTGAGAAGGAGCTGTCACAGCCATTTGTTTAGACACATGCAGACATGCACAAACAATCTAGAAGACAAGGCTGAAGATAAGCTGTTTACAGTCTGCACTCCAAAGTTATACTTTTTTTTACATTCTAAGCCACTGTTTTCTAACATAGAATATAATGCGTGAAGAGGAGAATCAACAAAAACTTACTAGAAGGCAGAAGAGGGGAGAACAAAATCGGATTATGATTTTAAGAAAAGGTTGAGACACTGGGAGCAAACAGAATCAGTAACAAAGCAGAGAGACAAAAGAACAAATGGAACACACAACCTTAACAAAGGAGACTAAATGCACTGGGGAGAGACAGGGATAATGGAACACAGGTAAAACACTTCAAGGTCAGGATACAATAACAGAAGCAAAGCACGGGGTAAAGGCAGGAAGTAAATCAAGACCAAACACACATGGAAACCAGACCAAAACATACTGACCAGAATTCAACACAAATCCATGTCCAAACGTCTAAAGCTGATGGTTAGAAGCTGTGTCACTCAGATGCAGCAGCTGAAACAGTGGACCGAGGCTGGGAGCTGAAGTTGTGCTGCAGGGGCTTTGTAGCCAGTTTGACCACAAAGCTCCTTGGGGAAATGGGAATCAGAGAGAAGGCCCAGAGAAAAGCAGTCAAAGCAGAAAAGGAGAGATGCCAAAGTGAGCATTAAACCACAAGACACACACCCAGGTGTGAGTGTGTCTTGTGATAAAAGGCCAAAAATCCCTGCGATGCTGAGGTACACAACTGATGATATGTCGTGGTGGCCATTGTCATCTCCGCCACTGTTGTGCAAGTTTTCACTAGCTTAAAGTTTAGCAGACACAAAAAAGTGGACTAGTTTATAGTTGTGTTTCCAATGTGGGGAACGGTTTAGCTTGGTTGTCGCATTCGTTGTTGTCACACCAGTGCGACGTCGCGCTATTCAGCCGTCGGGCACGGCCCACATCCCAGCTACCATTCCAAACTATACCGTACTGTACTGTACCATGATGGAAACATGGCACTATATGGTTCTGGTGGAAGACAGAGTCACAGTCCACCCACTGATCATTGTTGTTGCAGTCATGGGCAGAAGCAGTGATAGCTGTCCTACATCTCAACTACTACAAACACCCACTGAATATACTGTACACACACACACACACACACACACACACACAGTTTATTGTTCACATGCTTTATCATGATACTGAACTTTATTCTTTCTCTCCTCCAGGCCTCTGACTCACAGTTTGACTAACATGCTCTCTATCTTTCTGGCACAGTCTGTTATTCCAAATCTGTTCATGTTTGTGTCTCTCTCACTCAAACTGAGTCACACCAGCCGCCTGTCATGTGCACAAAGGAAAGTTGGTGGAAATGTATAAGAATTGCTGCGTCAGGAAAGAATTTCTAGTTACAGTATATCTGCTGAAGACTTGTTTCACTCAAGTAAATGCTGAGAAACAAGAGCGAGGGTTTAAAGTAGGAAAACTGGCAACGGATCAGCTCATGAGTGTGGTTTACTCTGTGATATCCGGCCACATGCTGAGCCAAGCTCACTCTACACAACTTCCACAGTCGTAGGATTGCAGTATATCCCACACTGAATGATGTTTTGTCTCGTGGTGTGTACAAATTGTGCATACACTGATAATGGTTACATAAGCTGTGTCTCAGTAGTCAAGGCTGCATCCTCCAAGTGTGGATCATCAAAATGCGTAACAAATGTGGCTATCATTTTTGAAGAATGCATTTGCGTAATCCTTCACGGGGGGAGGCTATCCCAGAAGTCTTTGCGTGCCAGTGGCAAAAGAATACCAGGTGGCAGTAATGAACTTTTCAGCTGGTATGCCCCACCCAATAAAAAACCAAGAAGAAGAGAAGCTGCATAATCAGAAAAAAAGTAAATAAAAAAGTAAAATCTGCAGCTAATGATGACATGTTCACATTTAAGAATTATGCCTTTATTTACTCAACCAACTCAAATAGTGCATTGTTTTTACAAAATGATATGGTTAAAAGGCTGGCTATAGTATAGAGCACATAAGGATGAATGACTCTGTAACAACATTATGAACCCCTGTGGTGAAAAAACATTACAGGTTAAAACCCATGCAAGCCAAAAAATAGGATAATCTCAAAAAAAAAAAAAAATACAAAGTATGTATATATTTGTTTGATTATAATTTTAAAATTTACCTCTTTACAGTTCATGTTGTCCTTTGACTGAAATGATTGATCCACCGTTTCCAGATTACAAGTGTCCGGGCACAAGGGAAGGTATGGTTGGGAAGTCCACTGCTGAGTCTTGGTTCTGGTTTGTCTTCATGGATGAGGTTCTGGGGCAAAAAAAAAAAGCCTGGGTCAAAAGTTTGGGTAGTGTTTATATATATATATATATATATATATGTACACATATATAAACATATTCACCTTTTACTGTCAAAAGTTAGCTGTCCAACTACAAACTCCCTGATAACATGCATATTGCATGTATTGTGTTTTAAATTTGTGTAGAAGCATCCTCATTTCTTTAAGGATTATGTTAAAAAAGATAAAGGGGTCCATCAGTAAATCTAATGTAAAAACTCATTAACTACTGTATATCAGATACAGTATATAAACAAGGAGGTGTTATAATTTTTTTCTTTTTTTTTGGTATTTGTTTTTGTTGTGAGTGTTGTGGTGCAGGCATAAATGTGGCTCAGGACTTCGAGTTGTTCAGCCTGCCAGAATTTATTAGGTGAAGAAAAAGGAGAATTGGTGAGTTGTGTGGGCTAGACACAGCTATAGACTGGTTTCCACACAAATGGATGCACAAATCTAACAGCACAATATTAAGCAGCCACACTCACCACAGTGTTTTAGTAGTTTGTGAAAAACAATAATTTTGTTGCTTATACGCCATGAAAAGTCACCTGGCAAAAGTCAGGAGACCAGGAACACAGTCCAAATAAGGGGCAAGTCAAAATTGAGGTCAAAAAGAGATTCAAAGCTAAATAACAGGTCAGGCAGAAAAGTAAGAACACTAGAATGCTAAGAAAAACACACTTGACAATACAGCAAAAAATGGAGGGGGAAAGCAGGTGTACATATACAGTATATACTGCTGCCTGATTAAGGAGAATGAGCTGCAAGCGGGAAGAAGATGAGTGGCTCATTTAGGCTCAGGCTAAGGTAGCATTTGTTAGTGTTGTATCCTCGGTGCATGCTTGGGCTTGGTTAGCTGGTTACATTACTTTACTTTTTTCCCTTTTCTCAACTTTTTTTTAAAAAAAATCTTTACAATATATTTTTATATAAATAGTATATGAAAATCAATTAATTAATCTGAATTAACAAAAAAAAATATATATATATAAACATAATGTTGTATTTTAAGTCCTATGTATGTTAGTAGTGATAAGTAGTCTGTGTCTTAACTTTATTTTAAAAAAGTATAAATAACGAATTAATATTGACTACCTTTACTGTTAAACTCTTCCCTTTACCCTTTAAAGAAAAAAAATATGTTAAATGAATATTTTGGTGAAAGTTAGAACCAGAGTCTCCACCAGTCAAACAGAACTGAAGAAGCCTCTTGGATGAGAGGCGAAACGTCTTCAAGAAATTCAACTAAGTCCAGTTGCCTGTTTTTTTTACTACACTTTTGGTTAGAACCAGAGAATCTCTTATCCTTTGAGACCTAACGCTAAAGAAACTCATTTTGAAATGATTAATGAAATTCATTCCTGCTTTAATCCAGTGTTTCCAAAACTCAACCAGACACAACAAAAACTCGAAAAACAACCTCAACTTAAATTGTGACAGGAGCTCATCTAGGGACAAATTTACAGCCTGAGCTGACACACTTTAAATAATTTTGAATTGGCAAAGGGTTAAATAGATTTCAGGAGATGTCAGGTGAAGTAAATGTCACTTCATTTATTTAATCATTTAAATAAATGAAATCATTTAATGCATGGTATTTCAAATGTATACACATAAATCTTAACTAAAAAAAAAAGTTTGGGAAAATAAGTATATAATAATACACACACACACACACATACACACCAACTCCACCAACTGTTTGTACATGTTACCCAAACTATGTCATTATGATGCCAGTGTCATTTTAAATTTCTGGCCGTCCTCTTCTTCACCCTCTATGTTGCTCTGTGCTGCCGTTCACTCACTAATCCATTTCCTCACTCACACTCCTTCACTTACTCTCCATCAGACCCTCCATCTGTTTTTGTGTCCGTCCCTGTTCTCCCTCCCCCTCCCCCTCCACTCTCATTCCGGATGAATGATCTGGTTTACTTCATCCTCCCATGGGGAAAGCTGCCTTACGTCATCTCCATTTTTTTTTTTTTTACTGAAATCCTGACCCTCCCTCTGGTCAATTATATTTGTATGCATTTACAAGCCCAGTCTAGTCCCTAAAACTTCTTAAAGCGGGCCTTAATGGGTTGTTTCCCCTTAATTACTGTACTAAGACAGATTCCCTGACATTTTAGTGAGGGACAGAGCCAGAGTGAAGCTGGGAGCAGGCATTGTGGTCGGGGCCAAGCCCACTGGGACAGCTGTAATTGGGATATGATTGTGTATTAGTGGCCACAGATGGTAACGTGACTCACAGAGGCATTACAGCATCACATACCCTGAGATGACAATTAATGTAAGGATTTGACGTATTGGGTCTAATAAAAACAATCAAAAATACATGAAATATCAAAGATTGATGGTTAAATAATTTCATCCTATTTAAATGTGACTGGAGACCAATATGAAAACATTCAGGAACATCTCCTTCAACCCTCAACAGTGACATCAATACTGTTGCAGATGACACCCAAATTTACATCTCCATTTTCCAGTGGACTATAATCCTACAAGCTCCAAGTAAGGACATTGAATTGGATTGCATTTGAATCAATCGATCAATTTTCCTTCCATTTTCCCACAATGTCTACAATAAAAAATGTAAACTTGACATAAATAAAATTCAAAAACAAGAATCCATGAAAAATTGTCACCTATTCATGATTTATGAATGAATAGTTTACATTAAGAAGTTACAGATTGAAGTTTGAGCTGAAATTTCTCCATATTTCTGCAGTAAGATGTCTTGAAACTTGAAACATTTTTATTATTAATACTGCCTTTAGGTCCCACTTTGCTGTAGAAATTTATGGTATGAGATCCGCAGTGACATCACACAGAGATGTTCACGGGACATTGACTAATTAACAATCCATCTTTCCCACCATGTCATCACTTAATCCAGAGATGACATTAGTGACTGGCAAAGTAACTTGTGCAACCAAGCATTAGTACCATTGGTTGCTGTCTTTGTATCACTGATAATATTTTATTTTACTGGTACTGGTTCTGAAGAAACAAAGAAAAAAAACAACAACAAAATGATAAGAGAAAAATCTGTATTTTAAGTCACTATCTGACAAGTCAGCAAAGCTATTAACATCACGCCATGACTAACCAGACCAAAATTATTGTGTTTTACCACATCATTGAAATAATTGTACAAATACGATAATAATATAATAATGAAGATAAGAAACAAACTGTTTCCACATATAATATAAAATATTATAATAAAAAAAAAAAATAAAATGGTGGTGGTGCACCATCCAAGTTTTATCCATGTTTACTGTCAGAGCCTCACAAAGTTTTTATTTGGGGAACCACATATTAAAGATGGCATAAACTACCGTGACTCAAATCCCAAAATAAATCATGGCAAGAGCAAATATGTGTTAATGAAAACTTAATTTTAGTAGTTTGGAGTACAGTACATATTTTCACTTGACCGCCATAAACATCCATTCATTGTCTACCACTTTATCCTCAGTGAAGCTCCCCTCTCATGGCCATGTGCATTTGTTTTCAACAGAACCGATAAACACAAGCTGAGGAGTCATGTCCATACCAGACGGCTGGATGTGTGTGTTGTGCCGTGAAGCAATTCATGTTTCTTGCAAGACCCGAGACTTTGCAAGACTTCCTGATTCTGAGGACTCGGGTCAGCGGTCCTGATCTAGCAAGGCAAGTTTTCCGCTAACATACAGTAGGTGGGCAGTAACCATCAAAATGACTCTGAAGCTGTTAAATTAGCATTCTGCATAGTTCTGCTTTAGTCCCTGGATTATTCATGTTAAGCAAGCAGGACCGGTGACCACTCACCTGGGACTAACATTAGAAATAAACAGAGCAATATATAACAAATGAAAATTAAGTAAAATATGAGGATTTTGTTCTGGTATTTGGAGCACATATAGGATTTTAGGCAAAACAAAAATAAATATATAGGCACAGTAAGTAATAAGTACTCAAACTTTGTAGTTATTTTTGTGTCACCAGGGGACTGACTACTTCTTATACATTGCAAGTTTTTTTACTTCTTCACGAAGATTTCAAGTCCAATTGCTACTGACTCACTGTGTTTTGGTGTCACTATAATACTTGACAGTGGACGGGTGTGATGTTCGATGCCACAGGTTAGGCTATCAGATTAGCTGGGCAGTGTCTGTCATTGCTAACAATATAGCAAGTGTTGCAATTGTTGGTTAAATGATGGTAACCTAATGTCTAACGTTTCCATTGAAATGCATTAGGGATCAAAATCACTTGGAGAATAGTCTTGTCCAACAGCATAATGTGATTTGACTGGCTTAGAGTGAAAGAACATGAACAAACCCTTGGTCCTTCTGCTACAGGCCTGGACTAGTCTGTCCTCATTCTAATAATTACCATATAATTAACATTGACTCAAGGACCAAAATGCCTGCTCCTGGAAAACAGGATTAAATATGCACCAGGTTTATTGCTGTCCTTATCCATATGCCCATCAGGAATCACAGGAAGCTGAAAGAATTGTTCAGTTTTTCTGGAAATTCTAATTTGCTTTGGTTTATGGGCTGTGAGATGAACTAACATATGCAGGGACAAGTGATGGCTTGGTGTGTGTATGTGTGTTCCAGGTATTACTCATGTTGTGGTGACGTAAATCTGTTAACATACTCATATTATGGACAAAAAGCAAGTCCCCATGACACAAAATTTGTGACGATATGAATCGTGTGGGTTGTGTTGAATCCCAAAAGGCAGACTGTCCGGTCAAAAGTTCAAGGGGTTACAAGAGTTTCTTAAATACAAAAACAAAAAACCAAGCCAATTAATTAACAAAAAACGCGGAGACTCGAGCTGGCTTGCCGGGCGGAGACCTCCGGGAGGTTGACTAGGAGAGAGAGGGAAAAAAGTCATGAATGAACGCCGTGAGAAAAAACAAGAATCGACTACTAAACTATACTGGAGAGAGAACTACGTGTTCGAAGCACGCATGTTACCACGGTACTTGACGAGACGCGCTGACACCTGCCGTTGCCAACACCAGGGTATAAGAAAGGACACAGACAATCAAGGGAATGGGTTGCAGGTGCGTGTGAGGAGGCTCCACCCAGCAGAGCAGTCAAGTCACCTACAGGGGAAAGCACACTAACAGGAAGTAAAACAGTGGTAACAAAATAAAAGACAGGAAGCACGGAAGCCGAACCCTGACAAGATTATATTTTAGGGTGAAGACATTTTACCCTAAATCATGGCCTGTAGTAACTATTATTAAGGTTAGAGCAAATTAATGTAAGGCAATGTAATGTCCTCTGAAGTCATGGAAACCAGACTGTGTATGTGTGTGTGTGTGTGTGTGTGTGTGTGTGTGTGTGTGTGTTAGAACCATAGCTGTTTGAAGAAATCAGTATCCCATCACCTGCTGCCTGCAGTTCTACCTCAGAAGGAGGACAATTAAGCAGAACCACTGTCAACAGGATTAATAGGAGCTGATTTATGAGTCTTGCTTCAGGTGCTGTGACAAACATTCTGCAGGAGGAGGAAGGAAGCCATTCCTAGTTCAGTAAATAATTTATCCAGAGGGACAGTGGTTGCAGGGGGACCTCCCTATGATGTGGACACAGTTATTAGAGGGTTACTTCAGGTTTTTGAAGTGTGGATGTACGAGGTACACATAGTTAGTGCTGTCTGCCTTATAGGTCCCCACTTGTCAGGGTCCGGTTCCACACGCCTCCTGTCTTTTGTTTTGTCATTTTCTCCACTTCCTGTGCAACCCTGTCTCTGCCTTGTAGTTTCAGGAGGCTTGACCAGGCAGCCGGGTGGAGCCTCTCCCTGCGCACCTGCGACTCATCACCTGATTACCACCCTACCCTTTTAACCCCTGCTGTTCGCCATGGCTCTTGTCAGCGTGTCTCACAGTCTCAGCGGTACCATGACCGACACACCTCAGAACTAGGTTTTGCTATTTTGAGACATTACTCTAATCACCAGTTTTTTCCCTTTCAGTCTCAGCGTGCGCCTTTTTCTGGGAGACTTCACTCCGGCCAGCCAGCCAGTCTCCTCGCTTTTCGTTCCTCATTATTTGGCTAAGTAGTTCGTGTTTTTGTGTTTCCTTTTGTAAATAAACTGTCAATCCTTCCTTTTTAACCATCCGGCTTCCGCTCCTTACTTGGGTCCATACATGTCCACAGTAAAAACATAACACCACTGCCCTTATAGAACCAGGGTAAACATGGCTCATGCCATTTTGCAAAAGGCCAACCAAATTAAATCTAAAATCTAGCCTTCCCCAATAAACAAGACCAGTCATTTTATTCAGACATCATATCTTGAGACCAAGAACCCAAAGCCCAGAGCGGAGGCGAGTCACTATATGTAAATATAGTGAGAAGAGACAAATATCCACATTTCTAAATGTACGTGCCCTTCAGTTGAAACACTTCATAGCCATCCTTGAAATGATAAAAATATTCCTCTTTTATGAGAAATGCAGTAAATGTAAACAGTGCAGCTCTAATGATATTTCAGTGCCTACATGCTCCAATGCAACTCATTTAAAAATGTAAAATTTCCATTTACAGATAATTAAATTGCTTTAACTCTGCTCTCATTTAAATACAATTTTTTAACAACTCTATGCTCCATTAAGTACAACATCTATCACAACTGATTAATGTTTTTTATTTTATCAACACTGGACTCCTGCTTCTGTTTAAGGTTTATAGGCCCTTTTTGTTCCTATATTCTGTCAAGCGTCTTCTTTTTGTGCCATTTTGTACCTTGTTTTGATAAGTGCTCTATAAATACATATTTATCATTATAAAGAGATACACTTAAATCAGAGACTTTTCAACTGAATATTTTCTACGTTTTAGTCCATCAAAGTAGATTTTTACACTGCTCTAAGTCATGTACCCATATCTTTGTCAGCGTATCAGTGTATGGACAGTTATGTGGCAAATGAAATGGTCAGTGGAAATGAAAATCATGAATTCTTTTTAATTACAGTTCATATGTTTGGTCCCCATGGTTCAGTAACCAGTAGTTTCCCTGCAATGGTGTTTCCTCTGTAGTTGGGGTTATTTTCAGTCCAACTCTTCAGATTACAGAGCGCTGGTGAAGCTGTGGCCGTGACTCCAGAGCTACTGCCAAACCTCATAGCTGCAGCACAGCTCCAAACTGCACGTACACCTTTGAAAAAAGAGCAGCTGAAAGACAGTGGCTGACACAATGATCACAAGAGTTACAATTTTTGGAAATTGTTAACATCCTTTCCTTTTAAGGATGAATTACTGAACAGGACTACTAGGCCCAGGCCCAGGGGCCCAAGGGCTCAGGGGTCCCTGAAGCCCAAGCTTGTGTGCCACTGTCCTGATATTTTTGTTACTATTTATCCTAATATATTAATGAGGCCCCTCCACCAAATAACACTGTTAAGTTAGTGATGTCTGTAGAGGGCCCCTTCGGCTATATCTGCCATATCTAAAAGGGCCTCTGAATCATATTATTAGTATTATTATTGTACTGTGAGATTCCTTACACGACAACCAAATTATTTTTAAATTAATGTTTTTTTTTCTTTTGCAAAAACCAGATGCTCTTGTTATTGAAAATATAATCCCAGGGGAGCACAGGGAGCCCTTCTCCTGTTCTTACCCAGGGGCCCACTGGTTTAAGGACAACAGACTTTTCCAGCAGTTCTGTTAGACACTGTGATTATGATTTAAAAGGCCTTTAAAATCGCCTGTGTTGGTATAGTATATTTGCATAGCACATTTTGATTAGCTGACACTTGGATTAACATGTATACTGCATTAACATGTATACTGCATTGACATGTATACTGCATTAACATGTATACTGCATTGACATGTATACTTTATTAACATGTATACTGCATTGACATGTATACTTTATTAACATGTATACTGCATTGACATGTATACTGCATTAACATGTATACTTTATTAACATGTATACTGCTTTCACATGTATACTGCATTAACATGTATACTTTATTAACATGTATACTGCTTTCACATGTATACTGCATTGACATGTATACTTTATTAACATGTATACTGCATTGACATGTATACTGCATTAACATGTATACTGCATTAACATGTATACTGCATTAACATGTATACTGCATTGACATGTATACTGCATTAACATGTATACTGCATTAACATGTATACTGCATTAACATGTATACTGCATTAACATGTATACTGCATTAACATGTATACTGCATTAACATGTATACTGCATTAACATGTATACTGCATTAACATGTATACTGCATTAACATGTATACTGCATTAACATGTATACTGCATTAACATGTATACTGCATTAACATGTATACTGCATTAACATGTATACTGCATTAACATGTATACTGCATTAACATGTATACTGCATTAACATGTATACTGCATTAACATGTATACTGCATTAACATGTATACTGCATTAACATGTATACTGCATTAACATGTATACTGCATTAACATGTATACTGCATTAACATGTATACTGCATTAACATGTATACTGCATTAACATGTATACTGCATTAACATGTATACTGCATTAACATGTATACTGCATTAACATGTATACTGCATTAACATGTATACTGCATTAACATGTATACTGCATTAACATGTATACTGCATTAACATGTATACTGCATTAACATGTATACTGCATTAACATGTATACTGCATTAACATGTATACTGCATTAACATGTATACTGCATTAACATGTATACTGCATTAACATGTATACTGCATTAACATGTATACTGCATTAACATGTATACTGCATTAACATGTATACTGCATTAACATGTATACTGCATTAACATGTATACTGCATTAACATGTATACTGCATTAACATGTATACTGCATTAACATGTATACTGCATTAACATGTATACATATACAGTAAGTGATGTGATTGTATGCAGACAGAGTTATGTTGCACTGTTCACACCTGGCAATAAAATGAGTCATGGATGCTTCTTGTGCAACCATGTGACATTTGATCCAGCTTCCTGTATTCAAATACACACTGTTAGATGTTTTTGATGAGTCGGACTGTACAGATGTGTCAAATGTCAATGTTAGTGTGTCTGTGTGTGCACCTGTACATACATCTTTGTGAGGTCCAAAAAAAAACAACATATGAACCACAGGAAGTGAGGACATTTTGGTTGTTCCTGAAATTCTGTCACACTTTAAAATGGATGTTTATGAGTTAATACTGGTTTTAGGGTTAGTTTTAGGCTTGGGCTTAGGTTAAGGGTTAGGGTTGGACATTTAGTTGTGACATTTAAAGTTAGGTTAGGTGGTGTTGTGATGTAATATTTCTTGCTGTTGTTGTTTGTTGTTGTAGGTGTGTGGAATTGCCCAGTGTTTGTTGCTGCAAACCATTTTCAAATAGCTATCTAGTAAAATCATTAGAACAGGAGACTGGTGATAATGTTGTAGCTGCTCAAAGTACTTTATCAGAACACGAGGATATGAAAATCAGATTGTTCTAAAATACGTTTTAAACGATAACTGGGTGCACTCTTTAACTGTTAAGTCATTGAATCACAATCTGTGGAGGTGCCAACATGCATCCATTATAACAGAGATAAACAATGGTGTTTAGAACATTAAAAGATTACTAGCATGTGCCAAATAACCCCTATCATGACTGAAACACAACTTAACTACAGCATCATGCAAAGTATGCTGGGAAACTCCACCCACAAACCCATCACCAGGGTCACGGGGACTGTTGGTCCTCTGCTGCCTCTGCACTAAAACAACTGAACTATCACTTTAATCCGTTTTTACATAATAAAGAAAGTGCAGTGAATTATCCACGGGGGGGGGGGGGGGGGGGGGGGGGGGGGGGGGGGTGGGGGGTCTCTAAACTGAAGAAAAAATAATTGGGTTGGCGGTGGGTGGATTATCATTATGTGCACGTGGTTTCGGTTTGTGACATCAGAGCTAATCCCAGCATCACCGATGCATCACAAGCAAACACTGAGCAACTGCCCCCAGCTGTATTCTGTCAGTGTGACAGCTGTGAATTTAAATGAACTAATTACTCTCAACAACATTTATCCAGCCATAGCCCAAGGGTTACTAAACTTTTGTACCCTGCAACTAACTTTGAATTTGGTCCTGACTGTGAGCCCAGACTTTAAAAAAAGTAAACTGTGACCCATGTGTGGGTCCCAACCCACAGTTTGAGAAGCATTGAACTGAACCACAGACACATGTAACTTCATTCATCTTCATTTTGCACCATCTATACATCCAGTTTTATTAGTTTTACTCATTTACTGCATTATTTATGTATTTGTCACGCTTTAGAGTATGAGAGGGCTGGACCCAGATGCAAGCACGGCCGAGGCGCCAGGAAGTTTCAACAGTTTTATTGACAGTGCAAATAGAATGTGCTGGGGTGAGGGATTCCTCGGAGGAGGGAGGGGAGGCGGTGCAGGTGCTTGTCCGTGGAAGGAGGGTGCAGTGCGGGCAGTACACTGAGTGGTAACCGCTCCTGCGGCAGTGAGCTCGGTCCCAATCAGTGCGGCGGTGTGGCAAACAGCAGACAGTGAATCCAAGCAACGACGAACGACACAGGCAAAATGGGGGCAGCCAGGCTCCTAGTAAAAGGAGATGGGAATTAGTGCAAGGCATGCGAAGAGACAGAACTAGAACTGAGGCCAAGACGATACACGTTACCATACGGAGTGTAGACAACGAACTGGCAATGAGTCACCGGAAACCAGGAGTACAAGTAGGAAGGAGCCTGATGATGAAATCACCCGCAGGTGCGCTCCAGCGCAGGTGAGTGGAATGACGAATCACAGTGGAGAAGGGGAAGGCGAGGTAGAGCAGGACCATGACAGTATTCTTTTATTTATGTTTCTCTTCCTTTACTTTTGACGACTTTTGCTCACTTATTAGTATTTTACTCTCTGGTGTTTTAGTCTCATTATAGGTTGTTGAAATGCTTCTGCTGTTATTTAGTGTTGTGTAGTATTTTTTTGTGGGGATGGGTACTACTGGTTTAAATTATGTATATTATGTGAAACACAAATTAGTTTTGTATGGAATAGTTTATATAATTATAATTGTAAATAAAGTCTTTTAATGAATAAAGACTGATTGGTTGGTCATTGGTTGGTTGGTCACAGTGTTGCAGTTTGCAGTGCCAAGGTGTTTATCTTTTATTCTTTGATACACTTGAGTGCAGTCAAGTGTATCAAAGAAGTAAAAAAAAAAAATGTGAGTCAGCATAATCTTCTGTTTGCTGTTTTAGGCAGAGCCTAATATATTTAATATAAAATATGCTGCTGGAAGACACATGCAGGTATTGATTTATTTCCTCTCTCATGAGGTCAAGTCAAGATTCTAGTGTGAGCCTACAAGTGCATTAAAGCCTTGCTTCTTTAAAGGGATACTAAACTAGCACAGCCCTAATTACAATCCTGGATTTTCTGAAGGATTGTGGCTCCATATAGATCTAGCATAGGTTGTCTTTAATATTTTTGACTCTGTAGTCAGAGCCCAAGTAAAGCAGTGAATACATTTTAAGGTGTTTAATTAAGCAATGTAGATTTTGAAGATGCTGATTGCTGACAGACTTAAGTACATCTATTAACTACTGAACGTATCTTCTCTTACCACTTGTGATCAGATGCTGCATCAGATGAAGGATGCAACGTATAAAAAAAATATAATTTCTGTTCATGAAGACCAAACAGAGGTCCAATAAAAGTTACACAGTGTAGCTTTAATACAAAGTCATGGACGGGGCTTGAGCAGACACATGAGCAGTGAAGCTGGCAGTTCTGCTACAACAGTCTCTTCTGAGTGTATGTCAGGACACAGCTGTAGCCATATTGTTTATAGCAATTACCCAAAGGATAATAATACTTGAACCTCCTACACTAACTGGTTGAGTTATTACTGAAATTGATGACCAGCATTGTTTTTAATCCAGCAGGCTACATTCAGCCTCAGCTGCAGCCATAATTTAACTGCCCATACTGTAGTTTATCCATAGAATATTCTGTATTTGATGCTGAGGGCTTGGCAGACGGAGCAAAACAACCACTGGAACCACTTTGGTGCACTCCAGAAAGAAGACGCCACAAGAAAAGTCCCCCAACAAAGTTGCCTTTTATGCACAGCAAAGAGGATCTGGAGTGCTCATTGCCCTCACTTTGTTTCTTTGCCCGCATGTCCACCCAGTCCTGAAATGAGCTGCTCTGGCCTGGAAGATTTCACCACAACCTTGGACTTGGTCAGTTAAGAGACTGGAGTTTCATTTGATGCCAATTCAGACGAGCCTCTTTTTACTGTGACCTCCACACACGCAATATTTACCAGTTCCAAATACACATCTATACACTCAAGCTCTTTTCTGTATTCTACCTGTGCACATTCATGCACATGTACCAAGTGCCCCCACACAGGTCCTCTCATACTTGTGTGTGGGTTTCTGCGTGGGCTTACATCGGTGTTCTGCACGAGCTGCAGCTCTAAAGATATGCCTCACATCTGTGTCTGCACACACTGTGTAGCTTCCACTTGGCACAGAATATCACTATTGGCTAAATGGTATTAGTCAAAAACTCATGATGATCACCTGCAACATTTGGCTTTTACCTACAGTGGGAGTAAATGGCAGTATAATCCGAAGTGAATTCCTGGGTCATATAACACTACGATATAGGCAGGTTTTTATCCGTTATGTCCCTGAAACAGTTTGACACATAAAGTAATAGCAGAGTGAAAGATGCCCGAACAGTATACATGCATGGAAAATCATCAGGGGCTCTAATTTCGTGGCGCAGCGCAGCGTAGCGCAGCCCACGCAGTGGTAATTTCGCCAGACACCCCTCAGGTTAGAGGGCACCTTGTGCAGCAAATTTGGCAATTTGTTAGACCAAGGTGCGTCGCGATGGGTGTGGCGGCGCAAAAGGCAGAGGTGTCGACAGATTCGGCTTGGGGCAGTGGCAATTTTGTGCCAAGGCGAAGCACATCCGGTCTAGTGGTAATTTGGCTGACAGGCGCACATGTCACCAAAAATTCACAGGCAGGTTTACAGAATGTCAGGCACATTTCAATGCAATTAATAATCACAACAACCACTATTTAATGTAACTATCTGAATCAGTATCAATATCGACTGTCCCGTCACATCTGATGTCAGATCAAAGGCAGTTGGCACGTGTAATGGAATTTAATTAATGCAGCTGAAACTGTGATGCAAACTAACAACTTCACAACAGCCTCAGCATCAGATAGTAAGTATATGTTCGACTTCTCTCATAAAATTAAAAAGAAAAGAAAAAAGAGAGAGACGCTCAAATGCAAGTCATGTTCAGTGTCTTAAGGATTTATCTGCTTTATGTGATTGCCCATATTTTTTTTCTTAATTTTTATGCTTAATGTGATCTACAAAGATGGAGAATATTATTACAAGGAGGAGGAGGCGAAGGAGATATGGGGGTGGAGAGAGTATACCATCAACAGTCCTCCTATTTGGGGATGACAGAGCAGGAATACAGGTGGACCACACGAATAATGCCTGGAATAATTTACCGTCGTGTCTGATGTAATTGTCACTTAATTTTTTACTCCTATCCATGACACAGGAACAGATCACCTCCAACCCCGTGAGGTGGTCCATGTGGTGACGGGCATTATGGCCTCTGATACGCACCCCTTGGACTTCACGGACCAGAACATCAGTTTTCTTCCGTCTCACGTTGCTGCTGATGTTTCAATCACGGTGGATATTTCTTAGAAAGAGATAAAAACTATGTGAGAGAAAACTAAAGGGACACTTTAGATGTATAAATAGACTGAGCATGGGGCCTTTCACTTATGTAATTCAAATGAGGCCATGTGAATGAATGGCTGACCTCTGTGCCTGTCTGTAAACCAGGGCGCAATGTCCTCTGATAAGACTCAATGAGGGACGGGAAGTAAATATGAGAGAGACTGATACATAGAGAGATACAGGCCACTAAAGATTAAATGGAGCATACAAAAGTTCTTGGAAGTTTCTTTTATCACTGTCAGGAAAGAGGTCAGCTGCCTCCTCCAGCTTCTTTACCGACTGAATTTACTCGCCTCCATCCAGGTCACATCCAAGCTGTGATGTAATGAAGGATGGCAGGACTGATATGAAAGTGAGAGGATGGTGGAAAAAACAGAATAAAAGAAATCAGAGCTATACAGACACAGACATGCAATCGACCAAATTCCATAAAGGTAAATCTATAGTTGTTGCATCCTCAGAAAATGAATAAAGACGCATCTTATCTTGTCTTATCTGCAGCAGAATAATATCATTATCAGTATAATTGCCAAAATAACTTGATTGGTTAGACACATTCATTTTCTACCACTTTGGGGGGTGGGGGTCGCCAGTCCATTACAGAGATGGGATAGATATGATCCATAAGAGTAAATATGATGCAAATGCTTCAATTAAAGCACTCAAATGCTGTAAAGACATATGTCTGCCACTATGGTCATGTGACTAGGAAGCTAGTTAAGGCTGTAAATGTCTCTCATGTGTTGTGTTTCACTGTAAGGAAATTCCTCTCTGCTTGTAACTCGTCCTCTACTAGGAACCTTCTTAGAATTTGAAGCAGTAAGTAGCCACTGAGCAGTGCCTGGGTGCAACGGGTATTCGGTACCTTGCTCAGGGTTACCCTCTTTTTACCTGCCCAGCTACCTTTCCACTTGCCCATGAGCAGCTGTAATATTATAATTGTATCACTATCTGCCAATTAATTATATAAGCTACAACTAAGTTGTGGAAAGAACATTGTACTAAACTAAATCATGCTTGCTCTGTCTAACAGACCTCACCACATTTTATATATGTATTATTAAACTTAAGAGCCATGGTTGTTAGAAGGCTAATCCAGAGTCAAGTCCTTTCATACAGGGTGTACCCCATCCTTCACCTAATGTCAGCTGACATCCAGTCTCCTCATGGCCCTCGTTGGAAGGATGATGGACCAGGCCCTGATCACTACTCAATACTATGCCTGTCTGGACTAGATTATTCTGGAGAGGCCATTTTGAACTTTTTCAACATGAACACAAATCAGTTGTAATAATCCGTGCAGAGCATCCATATGGGACCAGATCAGTCCTGGCTGGGTTGAATGGAGGATGGTGTATTGTCTTAAAAGACCTAAAACACCCAGTGATTGCAGATAGCATCGCTAACAATGTGGTCCCAAACATATTTGTGTGAAATGGGTTCTTCTTCATCAGATCAGCTGGACACAGCTGCCGCTCTAATTCTGGAAACACATGGCAGTCACTGAAAAGATTCTGGAATTGAAAAGCTACTGAAAAGATACTGTTGTTGCTCACATAAAGATTTTATTTTGCTATTTACAGGGAGTTAATAAAATTATATATAAAAAAACAGGGAATAGTAGCAGTTTAAGTTTTTTTCGGAAAAAAAGTCATTTATGTTGAAGTTGCCTCATTCAAGGTAAAATTCAAATTTAAAAGATGAATGCTACATTTAGTCAGTTTTAATAATAAGTGGCTTCAAAGAGTCGAGATAATAAAAAAGAAAGGGCAGAAAATACTCGGGTGAATTAGTGTAGTTGTTGGTGGGTTTTGAGAAGTTTTGTGAAGATAACAAAGGGTTGGGGCATCACAGCTTTCTGTTAAGCAGAGGGTGGAGGCTGCTACTCTGAACACCCATATACTGTTGGCTTTCAGGGTTGTACAGGAGATGTGAGCGGACTTGAGTCTGTGCACTGAAGGTTGCAGGATGGAGCATTGGGTACGGGAAAATTAGACAAGTACTTCATGGAGGGATTTGCAGATGAGGAGGGTGTTTTGTAAGTACTAGGGAACTTTACTGAAAGCTGCCAGGGCTTGAGTTGGAGTGGAGACATTTTGAATGTGCCACATCCTTTTGATCTCTGTACAGGTTGCTGAGGCAACAGAAAACGCTGACTAAGCATTTCCAAATAACAACCTTGATCACCGATGGATCCCTATTTATCCCCCCGACTCCTCTTCCTCCTGACAACCATCATCATAAATACAACCTCTTGACCCCACATTCACAGCAGAATTTGGCCATTTCAACAGGATACCTGGCCCCACACTTGTAACAGAACTTGCCCTTCTTTCCACTGTTGTCTGCCTCATTCGCACCGTTGGTGTAATTTTGATGTTCGTCGTTGTCTACTTTCTTCTTGTTGTGTCCTATTCCAGGATGAGTGCTCTTCATGGAGCAAAAGCCAGGGAGCCCTGATCGTGTCTTCATTTCCACACATGAAGGACTTGAAAGGCCTGATGGATTACTATTATCTGAACCTGAAGAGGACATCCTCCTGGAGGGGATTTTAGTGGGCTGTCGAGGACCTGATCGTTGGGGTAGACTATGAGAAGTTGAGGGGCTGGAGGACATAGTAGGAGCATTGGACACTTTCACAGGAGCTGGAGGCTTGTACTGTGTGCGACTGGGAGCCTTGTTGGTGCTTCCTACGTTGCTTTTATTGGGCATACGGAGGGCTTGCTTCTTGCAGAACTCAATGTGCCTTTCAGCTGCAATCTCATTAAACCTCCGCTGACAGTAAGGGCACTGAATATAATCCGGGTTAACCTGAGCAGGAAGAGGCGGGGGTAAAGGTCTCCCCTCCTTCATGGCTTTGCTGTATGCCCTGGCTGCCCGGACAGATGCGATTAGGTCCTCGTGTGTCTTACGCCAGTTGTTAGTCTTCTTAGACGCCTCTGCTGTCATAGTAGCAGAGGTTTTCGATTTTTGTGAGAACGCTGCAATGTCTGTGCCCTTAACCCTCTGTTTCTTGGAGTCAAAGATTTCCCTTTTTTTGGTTACTAACTTTTTGCAGATTTCGGCATGTGTGTTCAAGGACATTGGGAAGAACCATCTTTTGCAGGTTTTGCATTGAGCAGTATTTTTCTCTCCATTCATCTTCGTGCTGTCTGTCTGACCCTGCAGCAACTGTCACGGACAGAGAAAGGTGGGAAGATGAATTATTCTTATGCAATTTTAATAATTTAATTTTAAAAATTTAATTTTTAAACAGATGGTATATTGTTCAGACAGACGAAGCAAAAACAGAACACTACAGTGATGAGAGCGAGCGTGTGCAGACAAAAGTCACTTTCTCACCTGTACCACCGTAAACAAAGAACTACAGTGTGACTTCTGCAGAGCAAAGTGAATTTTTCCTCTCAGGATTTAATGGCTATTGGCATTTAATGTTCCATACCTTCCTTCTCCTTCATTTACCTCTTCTCCATTCTCTCTTTCATCCTAGATATGTGGCAAAACCAGCTTATGTGCTCTTAACATACAGTACTGAATCAAGGGAGTTGAGAATCAAAGGCATAGACCTTTCATTGGCTTTTAATATCCCAGAATTCCAAATTTCTGGTTCACAGGATGTTACCATGGTATCCATGGTGGAGGATAACTGACGATTATTTATAACATGATTATCTAACAGCTTTTTGATGTCATAAGTAATTCAATTCAATTCAGTTCAATTTTATTTGTATAGCGCCAAATTACAACATACATTATCTCAAGGCACTGTACTTAATAAGGCCAAAACCTTTACAATATTACAGAGAGAAAAGAAACCCAACAGTTCACACAATGAGCAAACACTAGGCATCAGTGAGAGAAAAAACTCCCTTTTAACAGGAAGAAATCTCTGACAGAACCAGACTCAAAGATGTGCGGTCATCTGCCTCGACCGGTTGGAGTGAGAGGATGATAATAATAATAATAACATCATCCAAACTGGATCTGGATCCTGCAGCCTGCAAGATGAGGACAGAGGGAGAGACATAGACTTGGGAGGGGAGAAAAAAAAAGGTTAATGACATATAATTAAGTCACAATAATTGTCATTTCATGTTAGTCTGGTGACACCACTCTTTGGATGCTTACTGGATTGGCCAACCAGCATGCCAAGCCAAACAGGGAGCACAATACAGGAAAGCTCCATTCAAAAACAAGCCCAAGCAAAGGCATTGAATCCATTTTTCATTTTTAAGCCTGTTTAAGGTGGAGGTTGGAGTGTGGGAGCAAAGCTTTGCCAGCAGCAGTGTAAGGCAGCGTTGATGCAGCAAGAGTGATTGACCCTCACCTCTGAAATTCCAAGTTCTGACTACACACGGAATGCACCAATAGACTGCGTAGGGCAAACTGTACCATTAACAATATTGTGACCTCTGGTCAGCCAACGCATTAGTTGGGAGAAGATGATTGGTACTTGGATCCCCATGTATACTGCCTGACAAACAAGACTCAACATTTTATCATTAACAGCTTAAAATCATACGGTGTATATAGAACATATGTAGGGAGGAGAATGCTAAAGGCAGCAACAGACAGGACATTAGCTCTCAATAGCTTTCACTCTCGCTGGTGTCATTGTGTTCTTTGTTCTTTTCCTGCAACAGCGCCGCAGTTTATACGTCAACTCCTTTTTCTGGGTCAAAGACCAGGGAGGAATTTTTGGTGCATGCGCAGAAGGCCAAGTCCATCTCCAGTCTGTATACACGCAGGAGTAATCAGACTATGAATTGCATTATCCAGTTCGATAAACTGGATAATCGACTAAGATCAGCTTGATTTTAATTGGACTAACATGTTTACATAACATTAAGAAAAGCCAATTACTGTCTTTGTTCGACTAAAATCTGACTTTTAACATGAGTGTAAACACACTGACTACCCCTTTCTTTAGCACCACCTTACCAAACTGTTTGCTTTTTCTCTAAATGCAGCCTTCATGGGTCACCTGAGAGTGTGACTCATCCCTCCAGCTGAGTCGCTTTTGGGGCTCAGTCCACTGAAGCCTTTACGCTTCATTAGCATCGGGTATTAACTGGCTTCTTTTGAGTGCTTGTGTGAAGGAAAGCAAATCTGACACTGGTGGATATTCATCCGTAATGAATGGACAAACATCATCTCCATCATCGCAGTCTCTCGGGAAGGACTGGTTGTCTCAGAATGGGGCTGCAGGGCAGGGATTATGGTTATGCTGTTAGCAGACTATCATTTTTCTTTTCGTTTCTTGCTCTGTCCTATTTTTGTTAGACCTCAGACACAAGAAGAAAGCCATGTGTATGTGTGAGGGCCAGAATACCTGAAGAAAACCTACATGTTCTTGAGGAAAAACATGCAAAATCGAACCGGCAACCTTATTGTCGTGAAAGTTAGCCACTGTCGTTGTGCCCTGCTGTGCTACATTCTTACTAATGTACAAATCTGGGTGCGGTTCAATGGCCTAGAAACTCCAAGGTGTGGGAAGCTCCATTTCAACCCGTCATAACCAGTTAATGGTCTTTACCAATTTCTATGAAAAGTGCCATTGTTATGTTCATGTGCACATCTGCAGAAATAAATAATAAGATGATTTTGGTTAAAAAAAATGTTTTTCTTTGTAGGGAAAGCTTTATCACCACATGGACTGAACAATAAATATTGTCCCTCCTTTTTATAGCTGTTCCGTTAAAATGTATTATTTGTGATGTTAAAACCCTGTCTTTGAATCGATTACAAAACTTTATCCTTGTATTGGTTTATTCTGTTTTTATGTATGTTAAACTGACTTGTTTGCTCCCTCCCAACAGGTGGAGCTTAATTGCTGTGATTGCCGGCACCTGTGTCAAGTAGGTGTGGCCTACATTCTAAATAAGTGAAGTGAGAGTGAAGAAGGCCTCAAAGCTGAAACATCATGACTTTATTTCCTTGGAGGGTCATTACATTCCATCCTGAATCTGAATGTTCGGGAAAGTTTAAATACCCTTGAAATATTTTTTTTTTATTTTTAAATATATAGCCACAAAAACCTATGATGCCTGGGTATTGTTAAAGAGGACATTCACTGGAAAATCAAATTTCTGATGTTTCCTTCCTGTATCTAAAGTGTCACAATAAACACTTCAGCCACTTCTGAGAAAAAAGGGCTTCTCTGTTTATCTGTGCTCAAACAAGCAGTTTTGAAAAGTCCGGTTTAGTTACATAACTAGCACATTTGCTGTGCAACAAACCCTCCCCCAACAGCTACTCCTGGTCATGGGGGTGAACATTTAACCTGAAGAAGAAAAAACAGCGCTGCGGAGCAGTCAGTCAGCTGGTAGCTGGCCAATCACAAGAGACTCAGTGTTCTGGGGGGCGGGCATTAGCTCAGAAACAGAGTGGCTGTGCAGAGGCTGGCAGAGAGCAGCAATAATCTGGTTTAATCTGAAGAGACTATAAATGTTATTTAATTTATCTAAGTAGACATCAGTAATCTCCATTTTTGGTTCAAAAAGACCATTCTGTGTGACCTTTAAAATCTGAAAGGCTTAATTGTAAGTAGGATGCAACATACTTTTTATGCTCTCAAAAACCTCAGACATTGTTTACTTGAAATTTATTAAACATCATTTGTGTAATCAGTTTTATAAGTGGCCTTTCCAAACTGAACTGTCATCACTAGGAAATATTTGTAATCAATAAGCAATCAGGAGGGATCAATCCCTGACCTTTGAGCTCCTGAGGGGTCAACACATGCATAATCCATTGTCATTATTTAAAATGCTATGATGTCATACGTGTGTGTGTGTGTGTGTGTGTGTGTGTGTGTGTACCTAGTATTCCTTATGTTGTGGGGACCTAAATGTGTCTCCACACTCACATTATGGGGACTTGTCTTTCTTATGGCGACAAAAATCAAGTCCCATAACGTAAATGACTCCATTTTAAGGTGAAGACATGTTTTAAAGTTAGACTGAGGTTAAGGTTAGGGTTAGGACACTAGTAATTATGGTTAAGGTTAGAGTACGTCTGCAGGAAATGAATGGAAGTCAATGGAATGTCCTCTGAAGTCATGGAAACCTCTGTGTATATGTGTATTTCTTCAAACACAAGACTTTACTGTATGTCACTGTAGTTGCCAGTTATAATTTCTTACTTTTTCATTTACACTCAAAGTAAAACGTGAACGGTCATGGATGTGGATGGATATTGGTACTGATACTGTGGACCAGGGGAAGATGATGAGATGACTGCATGCAGGTGTGCTGATCATGTGGTGGGAAGGTTCTAGAGCCTCAGTAGGAGGGGATAGAGAAGCAAGGCATGACTGGTTCAAACCAGGAAAGAAAATAGCAAAGATTCAGCAGTCTCTGTCTCTGTCTGGGTATCAACAGCCTCTGCAATTTCCCTTTTCTTATTATATTATACATTGAACATTTAGGTTCTGTTTGGAAAAGCCTGGTGCATATTTTTTCGAGTTTTGCATAGGGAATAGTACCAAAATAACCAGCCCCAACCGTTCCATTCTAAAATGGTACAGTACGGTCAGGATGGAGTTAGACCGGCTCTACCCACGACAGTAAAACAGAAAAACGTCACTCCGTCGCAGTCTGTTCTCATACAAAGCTTGACATCTTGCTGGATCTTGAGCAGGAGAAAATTCAATTCAATTCAATTCAATTCAATTTTATTTGTACCCCAACCGTTCCATTCTAAAATGGTACAGTACGGTCAGGATGGAGTTAGACCGGCTCTACCCACGACAGTAAAACAGAAAAACGTCACTCCGTCGCAGTCTGTTCTCATACAAAGCTTGACATCTTGCTGGATCTTGAGCAGGAGAAAAGAGCTGCTGGATGTCCTCCGTTGTTGTCTGTTGTGTTTGCATCCGAGGTCATCATTCAGTGTCTTCGCAGCGGTGCGTCACACTGTGCATCTCACTGACACCAAGCACAGCCCACTCCCCTTCAGAGTAAAGGGCTTTTAGTCGAAATGTAACGCTGACCCAGGGCTTTGAAGTATCCTTTCCTCACTATTCACCCCACCCTCCACCTGGAACCACTGAGAGCATCCTGACATCACTGTTTGGTGTTGGAACGCCACATTTTATGTGAATATCATATACAGTAAGACCCTCTGAGCGTCAACTACTGTATATGGAGGATGACTGTTGTTTTTTTAATGCGTCGCTGAAGTTCATTCCACCTGAAACACATTTTTTTATTAATGTGGATCATTTACACATAGAAGATGATGATGATGATGAGAAGGCAAAATATTGTTTTTTTTAAAAAAAAAACAACAGAGTTTATAATCAAATGTTAAAATTAGTACAAAGTCTAAAATACCCTTTTGTTGTTAGAGTTAGATATGATTTGTACGTAGGATTCAGCTTTAATAACAAAGAAAAATACAGGTTTACAGTTGCCACATTTTCAATTATGAATAAAATATTTTGCTATGATATGATATGAAGGAAAAAACATGGTCCCAATGATGCAGCAAGATGGATTTCAGAAACAAGTAGAAAACACTGTGGTCATAGAGAGACCTCTAGTGTTTTAATACTGTTATTACACCTACATACACAGTCAGACATAACGTGTGTGTGTGTTGATAGTAAATGAGTGACTGTTTCCGGATTAGTTTTTTCTTACAGTGACAGTTACTGAGTTGAAGGGTCACCCTTCACATCAGACTGTCACTGTCTGGTGAAAATGTCACTACCTTTCACATTAGTGACGTTAAAAGTGCTAAATCAGCTTTAGTGTGAGCTTCCAGATGAGAGGAGTATGGGACAAATGTGGTAAAAGTAAAGCTCTTCTGACTTCTGTTGTCCTTTAAGTTGGATTTTCAGATTTTTTTTATTTATGAATAATTTTTAAAGACAAATCAAAATCATTTATTAGGACAGACTGATCAATCACTTTGCATAGTAGGAAATGCTTCACAGGATAAAAACATAATTAAGGAAAACAATCCACCACATAACAACCATCTCAGTCGACATATGGCTGGTGTTATACAGTATATTAGAGAATTGGGGAAGAGAAGGGAGTGAGGAAAGGAAATGAGGAACAGAAGTCAGGAAACACTATTATGGAACTCCTGACACGGACCAATGCCGGTTCATTCTGTGATGACTTAAGAATATGTACACCACATTTATCAATAAAAGGGGGAGGAGTCTGGGAAAACAAGCCTCGCATTGATTGGACAAGAGGGTGATGAAAGAGTGGAAAGCCAATGGCAAAATTTCAAAATCATTTTCTACATGATTTTTATAACAGCGTGTATAATTTCAATACTTATTACACTAAATAATAATAATAATAATAATAATACACTACGGGGCACCCTATGGACAAGAGGAGAGGAATTGGGCTTGCAACCAGAGGGTTGCCGGTTGCTGCTTACCAATTTAGTAAGAGAGTCTAAATCATTTCTGCATGTCATGACATAATACTGTGTGTAAGTGACAGGCCACTTAACGTTTCTATCATAATCTTTTTCTTTGTGCCCAAAACGCAGGATTAACTAAGACGTCATTAACTCGTCAGCTAAAATCCTTTCACCACCACATGCTCCTTCTGGACGGACAGCAGACGGACTCCAGTGTTGTTTCGAAGCGGTTTCCCTTCGTCCCCTCAGAACACTGTGCATGTCCTCCGTGCTCCCTGATTGATGGGCAGAGGACAGAGCACGGCTCTGATGGCCTCGTCAAACACCATCTTCAGCCCCCGCTGAGTCAGAGCCGAGCACTCCAAGTACTTGACTGCACCTGTGGCGGGAAGAGTGGAGGATGTGAGGACGTGGAGGTGACAGAGCAGCACACAGGTTTCACTGCTTTCCAGTCACTGTTTCCATTCAAGTCAGATGAGCAGCAACCACTGGTTAGAGAGGACCTTCACTGGAAAATCTAATGTCTGATGTTTTTGGTGTGTCCTCGTGTCCTTCCCGTATCTAAACATCACTAAAGTGTCACAATAAACACTTCAGCCACTTCTGAGAAAGAAGACCTTATCTGTTTCTAACAAGTGGTTTTGAAAGTTTAGTTACATAACTAGCACATTTGCTGTGCAACAAACCCTCTCCCAACAGCTACTCATGGTCATGGGCGTGAACTTTCAACCTGAAGAAGAAAAAACCGCGCTGCGGAGCAGTCATTCAGCTGGTAGCTGGCCAATCACAAGAGACTCAGTGTTCTGGGGGGCGGGCATTAGCTCAGAAACAGAGTGGCTGTTCAGAGGCTGGCAGAGAGCAGCAATAATCTGTCTTAATCTGAAGAGACTATGAGGTGTTTGACCATAAATGTTATTTAATTTATCTAAGTAGACATCAGTAATCTCCATTTTTGGTTCAAAAAGACCATTCTGTGTGACCTTTAACATCTGAAAGGCTTAATTGTAAGTAGGATGCAACATTCTTTTTATGCTCTCAAAAACCTCAGACATTGTTTAATGACTTAAAAGTCATTTAAAATTAAATAATTGATGTAAAGCAGAGGTGTCCAAAAGGTGGCCCGCGGGCCACCTGCAGCCCCCATTCAATTACATGTTGCCCACCACTAAAAATATTTCTCAAACCTAAAAATGATGATGTTCTCAAATGTCTTATTTAGTCCACAAACTGAAATTCAAAAGCTGAACAATCAACAACTTCAAAATTAAAATAATAGACAATTAATTTTAAGACCAGTTGTCCACATTACTACTTACTACCTAGACATTAATAGATTTTGCAATAATTAATCGATTTATTTTGCAATAAAATGTTGTTACTGTGAAGAATACATTGTTCTATATGAAAACAAGCACTTTTACTTTGAAATTCTGTGAAAATAACTTAATTGTGACATCTTGAGGGAATATTGTGTTTATAGTTTTAAGCTCATATTCAGCTCACTAAGGACATTATTGCTTGTATTTTTCCAAGTGGAATATTTCATAATTTATGAAATATTCAAGCTATTTTGCACAAGTTTCTCCATTAAAATGAATGGGAATCATTTTCACAAAAAAACAGAAACATGAAAAACAAAAAATTCAGCTTCTTACAAGTACCACACTTCAATGTAGAAACTTCAAAATGTTCATCTCCATTCAGAAGTATGGAACATTTTATACTTTTGGAAATATTCTAAAGGAAAATACAAACACACTGACATACCGATCTCTCTGGCCATGGTCAGTCCTACTGAGTAGGTTATGGCTGAAAGCTTTTTGTCTCTCAGTCGATCTATGGTGTCCTTGTCGTCCCTTAGATCCAGCTTGGTGCCCACCAGGATGATGGGCGTGCGTGGACAGTGGTGACGAACCTCTGGATACCACTGCAGGGAGTGAGGCAGAGTTCAAAGGTCAAAGAAAATACACAGTCAGTTTGTTTCCAGGCACAGTTTTAGCTTGATTACACCACTGAATTAGAAAACCGTCCTTGTCCCAGTTTACAAACACTACTGGGTTATCGGTTTATTTAAGGAAGTTTGTCTGCTTCCGGGGTAATGGTTAGCACTTTTGCCTTTGCAGCGAGAGGTCCCGGGTTCACGACCCGGTCGGAACAAGGGCCCTCTGCAAGGAGTTTGCATGTTCGCCCCCCATGTGGTGCGTGGGTTCTCACCGGGTTCTCCGGCTTTCTTCCCACAGTCCAAAAACATGCAGATTTGGGGATTAGGCCAATCGGACACTCTAAATTGCCCGTAGGTATGAATGTGAGAGTGAATGGTTGTCTGTCTCTATGTGGCCCTGTGATGGACTGGCGACCTGTCCAGGGTGTGACCCCGCCTCTCACCCCATGTCAGCTGATGTTAGGCACCAGCGCCCCCCGCGACCCTCAGTGGATAAAGCGGTAGAAATGAGTGCGTGAGTGTCTGCTTCCACTACACTAGGTGGCGATATGCCTCCTTTCAGCTTGTTATGAGTTTTCCAGTTTGGCTCTTACTTCACAAAGCAAAACAACTTCAGCCTAACTTTCTATCTCCCAACATGAACATAACACTAGCTGTGTCCCAATTGTCACGTGACTCGCCGACTGCTTCTCATGCGGCCGACATTTGTCCATTTGTGAAGGTGAGATACATCGGTGTATCATTCACAGCGGTGGGCTATCCCAGAAGTGTTTGCGTGCCAGCAGCAGAGGGTTTGGTTTTTTTATCAGCAACACGAGAAACGGCTCGGTGGAGCCAGGATAATAGTAAACTAAACCCAAATGCAAAATAAGAATAAAACTGACTATCAAATAAAATAGAATTTTGATATGATAAATAATTGGGTATATTTCATTTAATACTTACTAAGATTTACTAAGTAATTTCAACACATTCTTAGATATTAGTTAGATATTATTACTGGTCAAACCTGTGTTAGTTCTAATATTTAATTATCTGCTGTGAATAATTAATAAATATAGAGTTGACTGCACTGGTTAGTTGACTTACATATATGATGTTGTTAAAATATTATTTTAAAAATAATTTTTTATTCTATCTGTTCTTCAAATCATAAATCTGTGAGGACATAAGTTCTATTTGTAAATCATATTCCAGGTTCGTCACATTTAAGGGAAATTATTTGTCTCGTCCATGTTTGTCTCTCAGCCTGAGATACATCACACACCAGTGTCGTCTGCATTTAAACCAGTATTACACGAAAGACTTAAAAAATAATATTAACTGGAGGGTCCATTAAAACTAATAAATAATCACAAAACTAATACAACAAAAAACTAGAACAGACCAAAACACTAAATAATAATACTTTTAGTTCTAAATAAAATATATTTTAGATGTAACCAGATATTTAGATTTATTTTACATCAAATATGTTTAAATGTATCAGATTTGTAGGATTTCTTTTTTCGCTGATTAGGGCTTAAATCAACAGTCAGACTTCAATGAGCAGAATAACTCTGATTTAGGAGTTTAAACTGTAGATGGCAGTATTTAAGCACTCGGTGGAATTTCCTGCCCTCAGCAGGATCCAGCCCCCACATTGAGACTCAGCTACTGTTTTTATTTCTGACAATATCTCTTTAATCAATTGCAGCATTACTGTTCCTGAAAACCTCGTTTATGGACAAGAAATCCAACAATACTTTCATTAGGAATTCATTCCTAATATAAAAAGACAGTCCAGGCTCTTGACGTAGAAACTTTATATGTACTGCCCAACAAAACTATAGAAGTGAAATTACAAAATATTACCCAGAAAATTCTATTATATTATTCTATTCTAATATTCCTCCATCAGTTTTTTTCACCGTAAATGTGACTCTTTTGTAAAAAACATTTTTAATTTGACTGTCAAAGACATGTACGCAAAAACGTCCCATTCAAACAAAATCGAAATTTGTTGTTGATCTTCAAGAATTTAATTTCTCCAACAATGAACAGTGTATTCCTAACCTGCTCATTATTCCAGACATATATTCAGCAACATTTCCCGAGCACTTTTAAAAATTCCTATCTTAACATTTAACTCCAATGTTAAGTAAAGAATTCCTGATTCTAAAAAAATATATCAAAATTCTGAATTCATTGAAATCCTACAACTTTATTAATGAATAAACCCCATGTGACTTTTATGTGCACGTGTACGTACGTACAGTATACTGCATGGTGTGTTATGTGTGTATGTCTTTCGCTGCATATGTTCTTTTTGAGAGTACCAGTTAAAAAACTTTCTCAGCTGTGACTGAACACGCGGGCCCTGCTGACTCAGCTGACATCAGTACCTTAGCTCGGACATTCTCGAAGGAGGCGGGGCTCACCAGAGAGAAACATATCAGGAAGACGTCCTGCAACGACAGTGAGAGAGAGAGAGAGAGAGAGAGAGAGGACGGAAAATGACTATAAACTCTACAAATAGTGACACTACACCAGTGACATCTTGTAGCTAAAACCACTGGAGGCATTTCTAAATGTGATTCAATGATTCAATGACTTTTTATTTACACATACTGTATATGATCAGTGTGTGAAGTGGGAAAGTACTGCCCTAGTCCATATGAGGCATCACTTACAAAATCTTTAAATACAAGATACCAGAAGATGTTAGTGATGTTCCAAAAATATTTAATTTTAAATATTTAGTCCATTTTAAAATAAATAAAATACAACCTGCTAGAAGACGTCTCGCTTTACTCGCGCAATATTGCTTTTGTGTCACCGGGTGACACCAGATCTAATCCCTTCATCAACACTGTGTGAACTCATGTGACAGTGGTTTGAAAATGTGCGTGTTACCGCCTGAGGGTAGGACAGTGGGCGGAGCCTGTCATAGTCCTCCTGCCCGGCTGTATCCCAGAGGCCCAGGTTGACCGGCGTACTGTCCACCATCACATTAGCAGAGTAGTTGTCAAAGCTGAGAGGGAGCCAAGACCAACACAAGTACAGTGATGAATTCCAAACAGTTCCACGCGCTGACGCGGTGGTGCGGTGTGTGCTGTGGCTGTACTCACACAGTGGGAATGTATTCTCCCGGGAAGGCATTGGTGGTGTAGCTGATGAGCAGACATGTCTTCCCCACCGCACTATGGAACCAGAAGATAGAATAAAAATGCATCCACTGATTCACTGTCATAAAGCACACTGAGATTACAGAGATGGAAGTGTGGGCCCAGATGGAACTCATTTACAGACAGAACCAGACATTTGTCCAAACCTCCATTTGTTTTCCAAAGGTTCAAGGGGGGGATCAAGGTGTCTTTATTATCCCCATAACCATTGTCGCGATATTTTTAGGATATATCGTATGTAGAATATATATGTCGATATTTTAAAATCTCCTCTACATCACTGTACACTGTAAATGTTAAATTGACATCTTGGATGCATAGCACTGATTCTTTTTTTCTTTTTTTTCCAACATTTGCATGCAAAAATAGGAAAATCGCAATCAAATTAAATAGAGCATGCTATTCATTTTGAACCAGGCCGCTTAACCCATACACTCTTAAAAAGTGAAAATAAATAATTACATGGTAGGCCTTCCTAATGCGCAGTAGCTCTCAGTACCATCATTTAAACAAACAGAGCAGATAAAATGACACAATCTGCTTGACTGTATTTTCAACAACAGATCATTTTCAGAACAGTAAAAAACAAACGTTATTAAAGTGGTAGACGTCCAGGCTGCGTCTGTGAAAAACCGCTCTGAACAAACACTGTCACGTCACAGCCTGTGTGTGTGTGTGTGTGTGTGTTCACAGAGTGAAGGACATTTTAACAGAGTGAGGACATTTTGACAGAGTGA